>BSBM01000120.1:21855000-22455000 GCA_027924585.1 Larix kaempferi
TTCACCCAACTTCGTTTGGGAGACTAAACTGAGAACAGTCCATTATGCGCTCAAAGGTTGGGAAAATTCTTCTTATAAGAATCCTGGACATCTAAAGACCAACCTCCAATCCGAACTTGTTGAACTCCACTCTAGAATGGACTTTCAAGTCATGACACCCCTCTCCCTCTGCCATGAAAAAGAGTTGAACCAAAAAAATTTAAACGCTGCCAGACATGAAGAAGAGATGTGGAGACTGAAATCCATGCAAAAGTGGCTAAAAGGTGGATACAACAACACCGAGTACTTTCACAAACAAGCCAAGGTCTGGCTCAGCCACAATGCTATAAAAGAGTTGAAAGACAAAAATGGAAGCAAGATCGTAGGTCAAGAAGAGTTGAAAAGTCATGCCTTCAACCACTTCCGCGACCTATACACCGACAAATATGAAACTAATGTGGAAGCTCAAGCATCCCTTCTTTTCAGCATCCTAACACTCATCTCTGACGCGGAAATCAGAGAGCTCTCTAATCCTATCATGGAATATGAGATCCAAAATTCTATTTGGTCCCTCCACGCGGACAAAGCGCCTGGACCAGACGGGTTCACTATAAATTTTTACAGAGCAGCTTGGGGAATTATAAAAGAAGACCTGAAAATAATGCTCAATTGGACCAGAAAGAAAGACAAAATAGGTGGGGCAACCAATTCCTCATTTCTGGCCTTGATCCCAAAGGAGAAAAAAAAACCCTCTCAATTGACCGATTCAGGTCGATTTCTCTGTGCAACACCTCTTATAAGATTCTTTCTAAAATCCTTGCAACTAGAATGAAAAGTATCATGAGCATACTCATTTCAGATTCACAAAGAGGTTTTATTGCAGGACGCCAGATTCTTGACAATATTATTATCGTTCAGGAAGCTATCCACTCCAGCATGGAAAACAAACAAGGTATGGCCGTCAAACTGGATATGGCTAATGCTTTTGATAGAGTAAATCACTACTTTCTGTTTGAAATCATGGCTAAATTCAGTTTCTCTAAAAGTTTCATTAGATGGGTAAAAGCCTACATTATCAGCCCTTGGATTGCTCCTCATGTTAATGGAAGGCCCACCAATTGTTTTCAAGCTTCTCAGGGTTTACGACAAGGTTGCCCCATTTCCCCATTCATGTACCTGTTGGTGGCAGATTCTTTAAGTAGGAAGCTTCAGCTTATGCAAGTTTCCAGTGAGTTAAAAGGAATGAAAATTGTTAGAGGATTCAAAGCTGCCTCCCATGCTCAATTCGCTGACGATACAATCTTGCTCGGGGGTGCATCCTCAATCATCTATGAGAGATTCAACGACGCTTTGAATACTTTTCTAAAATCCTCAGACGGTAAAGTTAACTCAGTTAATTCTAAATTTTATGGTTGGAACTTCCCTCCAGGGATCGTGGCTAGAATAGCAAAGATATTTGGTTTTGAAGGGAATACTTCCTGGAATTCCTTCAATTATCTCGGGATCCCAATTTTCAAGGGAGAAAAGAGAATCGTCGATTGGCACAGGCTGATTGAAAAAATAAAAATAAAAATCATCTCTTGGGGCTCCAGATGGCTAAATTCGGTCGGAAAAATTGTGCTCATCAACTCTATCCTTTCTGCTTACCGTCTCTATGCTTATTCGATCTCCTTATCCCCCAAAACAGTAATAAAATAAATCACAAAAGAATTCAGAACGTTTTTGTGGCAAGGAGGTAAATCAAATAGCACTAAAAAATTTCACCTGGTGAACTGGGATATGGTCTACAAACCTAAACTGTATGGAGGGGCTGGGGAAAAAGACCCAAGGATTATGAATCTTGCTTTGGGAGCCAAAATCCAATGGAGAATTACCAGGAAAAAAGGCTTGGTGGAAAGAAATCCTTTGCAAAAAGTATATGAACGGAAGCAAAAAAAGATGTGTGGAAAGCATTGAGAAAAATAGAAGTGGATCCCCAATCTAGGACCTCTGCAAAAAATCGGCCTTCATCATACAAAATCATCTCTATTGGATCCCTGGAAATGGAAAAATAATAAACATTTGGTATGACAACGTTGGCCCAGCCTCCCCTATCAACTTCTTCCAGGCCTTCACAGATCTAAAACTTTGGATGTCCCACGAAAACCTTCACACCTTATTTGACTTATCCTCCTGGACTAGCTATGGACGTTGGGATGGGTGGATCGATTTGGAGCCCCCGGCTCATTTCTCCTTTCTTTGTTTCACGGCACGACTCCTATGCATCGTAATCTGATTGATAAAAGGGTTTGGGGTGATTCGGGTTAGTACGCAATCAAGGAAGGGTATCGAGTAGTATATGGCAACAACAACAGCAGAATCAGGGACAAAAAAGGGAGCAAATTTTGGGGTAAAGATGGGATTCCGAAGATCAACACCTTCACTTGGACCCTCGCTCACCGAAAAACACTTACTGCGGAGAATCTTAGAAAAAGGGGTATCAAAGGTCCTACAAGATGTATCCTTTGCAAAGATTCTGAAGAGATTCTTGAGCGTCTCTTCCTCGAGTGCAACTTTTCCCAAGAGGTCTGGCACCGAGCGTATCAGTAGTTACATTTCAACTTGACTTTGCCCACAGATTGGAATGATCTATTTGCTTGTTGGAAGGACTATTATCATGGAACGCTAAAAAACAAACTTGATTTCAAAAGATCTTGGGAAGCCCTCCCAAAATTCATTTGCTAGAAGATATGGACTGCTAGGAACAAGGAAATCTTCGAGGAAAAAGAATCCACTCCAAGGAAATTTCTAGCCTCTGTTAAATCCCTCTAGATTGAAGCTTTAACTGTGAGAGGTATGAATAACATCAATAAAGAAAATTTGACTACTGAAGAAAAATTTTGGGTTGTAGACTTTTTGGTTCCATCTCCCTTCAATTTTCAGTCTCAACCCTCCCGGAAGCCCAATTCCCAGATATGGAACATAAGGATGAGATACAAAACTTTCCAATCCTTGAAAAAGAATCTCGGCTGCAACACTATGTTCTTTGATGGAGCCTCGAAAGGCAACCCAGGGATGGTAAGTGTGGGAGGAGTCTTCTATGACTCCGAGGGAAACAAACTGAAAGATTACGCTTGGGGAATTGGAAGAAGGTATAACAATGGAGCTGAATGGCTAGCCTTAATCAAATGCCTGGAGCTTGCTAGAAGCGAAGGAATTGAGGATCTAACTGTCTTCGGCAATTCTATGCTAACCACTAGGGAGGGCAGAAGCTTGACTAAGTGTAGTAAGAGTCTTGTCACTAAAACTCATCACCTCCTTAACAACATAGTCAAGGAATTCAAAGCAATCAACTTTCTACATCTAATGAGAGCCAACAACCAGTATGCAAACATGATGGAAAACATTGGAGTCAACTTAGATTGTGGCGTTTTGGTTTGCAACCAGCAAGTTCATGGGTTTGCATGGGTTTCGTAGCTCTGTTTAATTTGATCTGAATGAAAAAGCATTGCAGGCACTACTACAATTGGAAGTGGCCAAGATGCTTGACTAGAAGCAAAAACTATTACCAATATAGTATTGGCATCCCAAGCATCAAAATCAAATTAAATTTTGAAGACACCTCTCACGTCCTTTCGGCAGTCCTGATCCAACTCGCACGCTCAACCCACATGGCCACCATGCATCGATTTATTTTTCGACTTTCAAGGCATCTCCAATTTAAAGAAGGGATGGGAAATATTTCTCTCCTTATGCCATTTCATTTCCTAGTGCAAAGGAAATGGAAGAGGTAACAGAGAGACCATTCGTGGCAAGCGCACTCTCTGTAGCGTGATTTTTTGTAGTTGTGTCATGATGGACGAAGCCACCCCTGCCCAAGGTCTATCCACGCTACATTGTACACTCTGCAGGAAGGAGATTGCTTCCCATGGTATAATTTCCTTCAATTCTCTGAAGACTCCTCATGTGAACGATACTTGTCAGGCCAGGACTATTGGAGGACTGTGCAAGGAGCACCATACTCTGTCGGATCCCTACGAGACAGATTTTCTTGGTCAAGGTGTTAGTGTTCTCTCTGGTGGAAATAAAGACAGTTGTAGTGGCCCTGCGACGGGGTTCTCTATCCTGCCAGACGAGGTTCCAAGATATCTGAAGTACATGGAAGCACAAATTCGCACCCTCCGTGGAGAAAACTATGAACTGAAGTGGGAATTTTCTCATCTTTTCTCTCTTGTTCAAGCCACAAATGCATAAGTCCGTAGAAACAGCAAAAAGATCTCTGGTCAAGTTACCAACTTGGCCGAAACCCTTGAAAAAGGTTGCCCCTACTCTTTCAATCTTGATACAAGGATCATTGCAATTCATAGCAGTGTGAGGGTGGTGGAGGCCAAGATAGACAGCATGCGAGTAGAGATCAGAAGAAGCACCAAGGAAATTAAAGGAGACATGAGAAGAGAAAATGCGGAGTCTTCCCAACAGTAATTCGAGCTCTGCTCTCAGCATTTGTATTCCAGCTTTGGGTTAGAATTTTTTGGATGTTTCTTTTTTGATCTGATATGCAACCGGATGTCTCAAAAACATAGGTTAGATGCCAGTTTGTCTCTCTTTTGTTATCGAACGCAGGTTCAACAATGCTCTGTTCTTTCATTTTTCTATTAGGACAGTTTTTTAGGATCTATAAGCTTCTTAGAATAGGACTTTATCATGAACATTTCATAATTGTACAAATCAAGCAAGCAGTCATGGCTCTCGTACTTCCTAGAGAGCAATCTCACTGTAACCTTTTTGTAATCCTTGTTCCATCTTTTATATAAAAGTTCTTAATCGTTTCTGTTAAAAATATATATGTATATATATATATATATATATATATATCAACTTCATAAAATTAAATACTATTAAAGTGGATGTTATAATTACATACCACAAAAATGGGTTAGCCCTAGGGAATCATGAATTGTCCATACAAGCATTGCATGGAATTGAAATTGCCTTTGTTGTATTGGTCTATAGACGTCATACACAGTGATGCCATTCCATAGCTTTAGTATCTCATCAATAAGAGGATCGATACATACATTCATATCTTTAACTTGGTACTTACTTGATTGATTTGAACATATAAAATACATAATTATTACTGTTGATGTATTTGTAACTTCGGAAGATATTCACTTGTATATTGTATTTGTACTTTATTGTATCCCCAATGGAGATGTATTATTCCTCCGATTGGAAGTGTCATCAGTTATATTGTAAGTGTCGTAACTTATACTTGATGGGTTATTAGACCACCTTGATGGGGTCGGCCCTGTATGAGTCATGTGGGTCAAAGGATTATTAGACCACCCTAGTGGGGGTCGGCCCAATCAGCATTATGTTAAGTGGTTAAGTTGAGGCTGACCTAGTTGAGTAAAGGTCAAGTCAAGTTAGTGTATAAATAGAGAGTGTGTCTCTCTCATTTTACACATTCTATTGTTCACTCACTTCGCATTAGTGAGAGAGAGGAGGAGTGCACACAAGTGGAGGAGGAGCATGTTGATGAATATGTCTATCTCTTGGGTTTGATCATGGTGATCCTTGTATTGATGCTTATTCTATCTCTGAGGAAGTTGCGGGGTTTTTTCACCTTCTTGGTTTTCCCCAATGAAATGTTTTGTGTCTCTTGTCTCTTGTCTCTTATGCTTGATATGCTGTACATGTTGTTCTTTCAGTTAAGATCCTAGATCAGAATGAATTAAATTCTGAAAAACTAACATGGTATCATAGCTATCCTGAAGGAAGGCATGCTATGGCATTTATGAGACTTGTTGCACTTGTGACAAATCGGAAGCTAGGGCTTGATATAGAAAAAAACCAGTCATCATAGAAATTTTGATATAAATACATTTTGGCAAAGTTTCAGGATCTGAAACCTTTTTAGGTCATAGATAACATCCCCATGTACCTTGTGTCCAAATCATAACTTCTAATTCGCTGTAATTTGTGATTTATGATCAGTACAAGCTAGGGTTTCTGCCTCTTCCAGATCTCAGTCATAAACAGGTGACCTAGGAAAAAAGGTCACAACTTGGGCTAGGAAGCTCCAGATGAAATTTCGTAAAAAGTGACAGGTAGAGAATGGACTGTACTTTTATAGGTAAGTTTTTCAGAGGCCGAAACTAAACCAAGGACACCTGGCATGCCGTACAAGTTCACTCTCCTGTTTTATCCCATAAACATGTTACGTTGCGACACTTGGAATAAATCTCTCTTAGAGAATCCAATTGAGGTCAGACCTATGGGGTTGGAAACATGATAGGTCAGGACACCACAGGCCAAAGTTTAATACCCTATGGATTTGTAATTTCTGAGTTACACCAGAAACAATCAGGTGCATATTTCTGTCAAAACATATTTGGATTTTGAGCACCTTCATTCTTGGATCGTCACTGCTATGGGAAATTAGGGTTTCAGAGAAAGTTAAAATTATTGGAATCGGAGACCATCACTGGATGATACTCATCAAAATCGAAATTTAGAGACCAAGATCGAATTTTTTGGTTGGGAAGAAGGCCGAGCTTGATCAAACCCTAGTTCGGGATTTTGATCGGAAAGGTGGAAAATTAGGGCTTTTGCAAAAGTTGGAATTTTTTAAATCTGTGACCACAGCTAGAAGCTCCTAAGAAAAATCGAAGTTTAGAACACAAGATCGGACCTTTTGGATGGGTAGAAGACCGGGCTTTATCAAACCCTAGTTCGGGATCCTGTCCAATGAATCCAGAAGTTTCAAAGGCAATTTTGAGGGGTCAAATTTTGCAATTTTCAAAATTGAAGTATACCAGCTTGATCAGCTCCGCAAGCCACATCTTTCCATCCATTCAGAAGTTTGAAATTCAAAGTTTGAATTTTTAGGGTTTATCTGACAAACCCTAATCCAGCTCCAGATCCAGTTTCAAGCAAATCAAAGTGGATTGGGTTAATCCTATAAAATAATGAATTGGACAGCTACATAAGTGAAGAAGTTCCATTTCCAGAGGGAGATGAGGCTGAGGCTTTACATGAGAAGGCTACAAGCAATCCCGACAGGTATGACTTGAAGAGATACAGGTATGTTTTGAAATTTGTTCATGGTTGAGTTTATGGTATGTTTGTCTTCATATTATTGAGGTTAGTACAATCTTGATTAATCTTAGACTTGTTGTTGCTTGGTTGGTTTTTCAACCAAGCATGTGCAAGGATGCACCTGCTAACTAGTAGCAGCAGTCTCAATGAAGATATGTAAAAACTAATGTAACCAAATCTAACATTAACATTTGTAAAAGAAATAAAAAAACTGAATTTAAGAACATAAGCAATAAGATCTATGGAAAAACAATAACTTGAAAAAATATTTTATTTTGTATTACCTCAAATGGTGAGGATGATGGGTGTTGAGCAACTCCAAGGTTGAGAAGCTTTAAATCCAATGGTCTCTTCTTCTCCAAAGCTTCAATGGGGATCTTCAAACTCGAAATGGGAGGCAATGGCTCTCAAAAGGAATTTGGTAGCATAAGGATAGGATGAAATGTGGATGTAAAGTGAGGAGCCCCTATCACCTTTTTATAGTTTTTGGTGATGGGGAATACCATTATGGGTTTAAGGAAACCAATGGTATTAACCAACATGGTTTAGGTCTTTTTTTTCCTCTTTTTTCCTTTTTTGAATATTTTTTATATTTTTATTCCCTTTTAATATTTTTTGGGGAATTTTGGACCCTTTTTTAGGGTTTTTTGTGTTTTTTTGATGAAAAATACATATTTTGAGGGGAAAAAAGGTGTATTGTGGTCTTTTTGGTGACCTTTTGAAGGTTTTAGAGGCTCAAATGGTGGAAAAAGTGGACAAATGGGTCATGTGAATAAGGGAATGAGCTAGTGAGCACTTTTTGGGTGTTAACAGGTTGCCCCCTGATGTGTGAGGGTAGGAGCTCATCGTATGGTGATAGACATCATAGTTCTTTTGTCTTTTTTTTGGTGTTTGGAGAAGAGAAGAGACCGATTGGAGACTGGAATAACGGCCCCTTGGAAGCTACAAAAACTGAAAAAATACATGGCCTCAAAATGAATGAGGAATAATCTCTTATTATGGACGAGGCAGGCATACCCATGCTCATATCAAGACATATACATAACAATTAGGCCCAAGAAGGGGGACCTGAATAATACATAAAAATCTATTGGTACATCATAATGGTCCAAAGGGGACACAATGCTAGGACGTACTCATGGTCATACCATGACTGATCTCAATAACTGATACACTGGGAAAGAGCAACAACCATTCTGATTAAGGTGTTAGAAGGGTTGATGAACTGTTGAATTTGAAGGTGTCCAACATCTATAGGGACTCAATGACTGTGAGTCAACTTCTAAGGAGTATATGTAACTGTATACTCGAGGGAGTATAAAACTGGGGTACATCTGAAAATTGTTGCCAAGGGAAACCCGGATATCCATAGAAATGTGTAACTGGTTGTTTCCTCTATCCGACTCTCAAATGTGGTAGAGTCAAGTGATATCCGGGGTCTTCAACAAATAACCGAAAGGACCGATACCCTGTACAAGTCTCAACGATGCGATTAAAGTGTTGAAGTCGAGCATGTGAGAAACAATCATTTGGAGAGGCACTGAGGACTCCTTTCGAAATGATCCGTAGGAACTCATCACAAATGGTGATGAGTCCAAGGCACAGGGACCTCTGGGTCTATCCTCTGGAATAGATTTGGTTGGCGTCGACAGAGGGAGACCAGCAACTGCCAAGCCAATGATGTTTCCTTAATAGGAGCGTGAGGTGTACAACTAAAGTGTGGTAGTACTGATGGTAGGAATGACATACTGTGGGGATGAGGAATAACTGGGGTCATATAGTGGGTGGACTCAAACTTCCTTTGTTTAGAGCATGATGACATGGTTGACCTGGCAGCATAGGAAACTAACTTTTAGGTGTGGGGATCATGGCTTAGGGGTATGTATTGTAGACTGGAGTGACTCTGGGGCGACAAGTTGATGGATGCTTTGGGAGACTCTTAGGGTGACATACTGCAGAATGCTATGAACAAAGGAGACCATGCTGGGGAAGCTGCCATATGAGTAGACATGATCTGTTGTGGCACCGAAAAGCGCCATTGGTCCCTTCTGCGTAGTTTTAATGAGCTCCAAGAAGGGATAAAAGTGTGCTCTGAAACAGTACTATCCTGTGGATTTATGCGAGTCGGAACTGTTCATGCTCGTGAGTGCTTTCATTTTTAAGGAGTCTGAAAACGATAAGAAGACTCTGAATTGGTGGAGGAGTACCGTCCTGTGGATTTGTACGAGCCCAAGATAGTAACTGCTCATGGTTTGCTTTCAATTTTAGAGAGTCTAAAAGCGATAAGTAGACTCCATTGGTTTTCTTTTCCGTATGTTAGTCTCCAAGGCCCAAAAAAGCATAAAATGATGCAAATGGAGAACTCTTCTAGCCAATGTGACTAGAGTATTCATTTTTCGTAATTAGTCTACAAGGTCCAGAAAAGGGGTAAACTTATACCAGGTAAACGCCCTTTCAGATACTTTTAGCGAGCATGAAAGAAAGCAAGATTGCTCGGCGATCTTTTCATTGTTTTAGGAGTCAGAAAAGAGCTTAATAGAAACTCCGTAAGTGCCTTTTTCGTAAAAGAATTGCTCGGCCCGAAAAAGGGGTAAAATTATACCAAACAAAAAGGTTATCGGTGAGAGTGAGGAATGATCTCGAGCATCGTCATGAGCGCGGAAAACTGAATCCGGCGATATAAGACTTGTCAAAAATGGACCACGACCGATGTGGCACGCAAACTGAGGCGATGAGGGGCATTTTGGAGAAAGGCCCAAAAAATATGGGGGTGAGAGCGAGAAATGATCTCAAGCATTATCACGAGCGCGGAAAAATGAATCCAGCGATATAAAACTCATTAAAAACGGACCACGGCCAATGTGGCATGCAAATCGAGGCGACGAGGGGCATGGGAAAAAATGCCCAAAAAATATGGTGGTGAGAGCGAGGAATGATCTCAAGCATCGTCGCGAGCACAGAAAACTGAATCCGGAGATATAAAACTCGTCAAAAATGAACCATGGTCGATGTGGCACGCAAATCGAGGCGACAAGGGGCATGGGAAAAAATGCCCGAAAAATCTGGTGGTGAGTGCGAGAAATGATCTCAAGCATCGTCATGAGCATGGAAAACTGAATCCGGCGATATAAAACTCGTCAAAAATGGACCACGGCCGATGTGGCATGCAAATCGAGGTGACGAGGGGCATGGGAAAAAATGCCCGAAAAATATTGTGGTGAGAGCGAGAAATGATCTCAAGCATCGTCATGAGCACGGAAAACTGAATCCGACGATATAAAACTCGTCAAAACGGACCACGGCCGTTGTGGCATGCAAATCGAGGCGACGAGGGGCATGGGAAAAATGTCCGAAAAAGGGACCTAGTGGAATCGGGAAAAGGAGTGGACTATCATGAAGTTCTCACTATGTTGATTCCAACCGTACCAATGGTTTGAAAAATGGACGTCATATGATGCCAAAATGGTTGATTGAAAATGGTCAAATTTCTATAAATAGCAAGTGGGCCCAATGTGACAAGTGTCATTTTCACCGTTGAGTTTCACAGAGTAATTGAGTTGGTCAAAGCATTTTCTTGATTTGTGAGAGATTCGACCGTTGGTTTTTCATTCTGTGAGTTTCAGGTAAGCCTGTGTTCCTTGCCTTTCAAATTATTTCCTTTCTGGTTAGCGTCGGGGCTCCAGAGGCTGTGTAATTCCACGTTGGCTTCCCAACATGGAATATCGCGGGTTTCGGCTCATTTTCCGCGATGCACCTCGCGGGTATGGGCTTGATAGCCACGATGTGCATCGCGACTGTGGGTTCGACAGTCACAATGTTCATTGCGGCTGTGAGGGATGGCAGTCGCGATGTTCATCGCGGCTATGGGGCTTACAGTCGCGATGCCCATCGTGACTGTGGAGCTGATACCCGCGATATTCATCGCGGCTGTGAGGTTGAAAGTCGCGATGTTCATCATGGCTAAGAGCCTGAAAGTCGCGATGGGGATTTTGGGGAAAAAATTTTGTTTTGCTAAAAAAATTTCATTTGTTTTTTGGCAGGATGTTGAGGAGGCCGCTGGTGTCATGGAGGGAGAGGGAGATTGATGTGGAGCTTATGGGCAAGATTTGGGATGACCCGAATGTGTGGATAGCCTTGGCATTGGGCAGACTACTAAAGTTTGCTCAGATTCCTATTATGCATCCAGTCAGAGATCTGCTGAACAAGTTGGTTGACTTCTGGGTCCCGGAGGAGGTGGCTTTCATGGTGCAAGGTGAGCGACTAGAGATCACCTTGACCGATGTGTACTTTCTTACTAGCTTGCCCCGTTTGGGTGAGATAGGGGAGCTGCAGCCGAGGATTCCGGCTGGTATGGATATTGAGGATCTACTGGAGAGATTCTGCGTTCCGGGGGCCCGTATGCAGAATAGCGCATTGAGTGTCTCTGATCTGCGGGAGCCGGAGATGCAGGCGGTGGTGGCTTGTGTTTTGCAGGTTCTTGGTGCATAGGTGCCCCATCATTTGTCTGGGGGGGAAACGATGATGGTAGACAGTGTCCTGAGGGGCACCTATTTCGCTTGGGGGCAGATGTTTTTGGCCTGTGTTCGGCGAGAGCTAAACAAGGTTAGTCAGGAGGGAGGAGAGTTCAGCTATGCTTCTTTCCTCTGTTGTTTCTTTTTTGAGCGGGTACCTACCTTGCGGCCACGTGTGCCGGTTTGGGACGGGTTGAGGAGTGAGCTGCGGATGGTGTGGTGGGGGGAGATGATTCCCCAGGGTGGTGGTGGTATCCGACGGTTCTTCTCGTCGGAGATGTATGACCAGTGGGAGCAGGTGCCCGTTAGTATTGATGATTATCCGTATGTTGGTATGGACTTCCAAGGAGACCCTGAGATGCCTCGAGCTCAAGGAAAGGCTTGGGGGTTGGACAGTACATCTTTTTTTTCTCTATTATATCATGTTTAGATGTTTTTGTTATGAGTATAGCTAGAGATTTTTTATATGAGACTGACTTGATTCACTGTGGGTTTTTTGCAGATGTTGGTTCAAGGCCACCAGTGGATCATATAGGACATCGGGGACGGATGATGGTGGTGGCACATCCGCCGGTAGCAGCACCGCCACCTCGTGCCCGAGAAGTTGTGCGCCCGCGAGATGATTCCCTAGAGGATGTACATGATACCTTAGAGGGGCTTCTAGTGGGTGCACCAGAGGAGGGTTGGAGGGATCTAGATTGGCCTACTATCGAGCGTTGTTTCGATGCTCCCCGTGAGTGGCGGTTGATTTTGCTGAGAGTAGCTGTGGTGATGGTCGAGAGGAGGGCTCGGGATCAGTATGATCCGGAGGAGCCAGAGGAGGAGGATCTAGAGGAGCCCGGTGATAATGATGATTAGGTGATCTTATACCTGCCCCCAAATGCTGATGAGCATATGGGGATGTATTTTGTTGATACACATTTTGTACGACTAGTGTACCTTTTCTATATTTGGGTGCTGAGAGCACCGCTGACATTATGACTCTTATGATGATATATATATCTATATGTTTTGGTATATAGTCGTGTATGCACGTGGATGCACATCTTGTCTTTTCGTTTACATTTTGTTGCACGTGGATGCAATTGTAGTTTGTTTGTTTGCCCGTGGAGGCATGTTTGATGCACGTGGATGCAAAGTTATGATTTTGTGCACCCGTGGAGGCATATGTTATGCACGTGGATGCAATGTTTTGATGATTTTATAATACCTATGTGATGCATGTCGTGATGTCCTACATGTTTTGGTTGACGTGCCAATCTAGAATGGTGTTAGCCATTTGGTCTGCTACAGTGTTATGATTTCTTGGGACATGAGTGAAAGAGATGGATTCAAAATGTCGAATCATTTGTTTAGTGCGCAGGAATTTTCTAAATAGACAAGGATCGCGTACCTGGTAATAGTTGTTGAGCTGGGAAACAAGGAGCTGGGAGTCCAGGAAAATACTAAGGTGACTTATGCCCATTTGGAGAGCAGCGGCCAGAAGACCGGGCACGGCATCGTACTCAGCTTGGTTGTTTGTGGCAGCACCTATGCACACTCCGTCGAGGTGGATCAACTCATATGAAGGGGAATAAATTACTCAAGCTGCTGAAGCGAGATTTGGAGACCAACAACTTGCTCCATCGGCAAAGCCGATGTGGTAGAGTGGAACAGGATCCATTTGCGTTCATGCAGGAAAAAATGAAAATGTAAGGTCTAAATTTACAGTGAAAAAATTAATTAAAAAACTGTACAATATGGACCATGGTGTTCAGGAGATTTTTATGGGTAGAATCTTTTGAGGTACAACCCGTTACGAGGGTTATGCATGGGATTGCCTTCTGAATCGTTCAAAATGTATGCTCCATGTCCAAGGCAAGTCTGTATGATATATGGGCCTTGCCACATAGATTGGAACATTCCTTTTCCCGTTTTGTCGTGGACTTGGTCGTAAACAAGTACCAGGTCTCCTTCACTAAATGCTTGTGGGTGAACATGTTTATCGTAATGGAGTTTAGATCTGTTCTTTGTGGCTTCGATTGTTTGGAGAGCTGCTCAGTGATCTTCGTTGGCCTGTTCTAAAAGAAGTAAGCGTTCTTCAATTAGTGAAGTATCGGGGAGAAGCTCTACAGAAATTTGCAATGTTGGTATCTGGCATTCAATGGGGAGGACAGATTCCATGCCATGAACTAAATGGAATGGGGTAAAGCCGGTGGCGGTTTTAGTCGACGTGCGGTAAGCCCATAATGCGGGAAAAAGCATATGATGCCAGTTGGATTTATGTTTGTCGACAGTGCGCTGGAGGATGGGCTTCAAAATTTTGTTAACATCTTCGACTTGGTCGTTCCCTTGGGGGTAGTAGGCAGAGGAGAAATGGTGTTCAAACTTAAGGAGTATTGATAATTCTCTCCAAACAAAGTCCTTGAATTGAGATTCGTGGTCTGAGACAAGTTGATTTGGTACTCCAAAACGAGCGATAACATGGTTGAGGAAAAAACGGGCTGCGGTGTCGGCTTTGCAATTGTAAGTAGGCATGGCTTCTGCCCATTTAGTAAAGTAATCGATGGCCACAATAATGTGTTTATGGCCACCTATGGATGGAGGATTGCAATCCATGAAGTCAATGGCCCATTTGCAAAATGGTCCAGCGGTGATGACTGGATGAAGGGGGGCGGGGGGGTTTCTTCCCTTGGGTGCAAAAAGCTGGCAATTTTGGCAATGTTTGACTGCTCTAATACAATCAGTGAATAATGATGGCCAAAAATAACCTGCACAAATTACCTTTTGGGCGGTGGCCATTCCGGAGAAATGGCCGCCGCAGGTACCGCTATGACAATCATTAAGGACTTGTTCTGCTTCGTCTTGGGTTAGGCATCGTCGTAGTATTGTGTCAATGCCACGTCGATAGAGGACATCACCCAAGAGGAGATAATGGGGGGCATGGTGACAAATTCGACGACGTCCGTCACAGTCGATGTTGGGTCGAAACTTCTGTGTGCGGAGGTATACCAAAATGTCGCCGTACCAAGGGTCGTCAGACGAGATAATGAACAAATGTTTGTCGATTATATCAGTATTGATAGCTAGTGATGATGATGAAGATGGTAAGTCCGTAATGAGTTGAGCGAGTGCTAATGCTTTGGTGCTCTTCGGGGTTTTAAAATTTAGCTTCATATTCTTAAAAGATAATCACCCATTTGGCAACACGGCCTTGTAGAAGGCGGCGATTCAAGAGATAGACCATTGGGTTTGAATTGGCCACCACCGTGGTATGGCTGAGGAGAATGTAATGTCGTAGCTTTTGTACTGAAAAGATGACGGCGAGGGCCATTTTCTCTTCATGTGGGTAGTGCAATGGTGGGCCTGACAAGGTCTGGCTCACATAATAAATGACATGTTCTTGACGAGCGGAGTCTTCTTGGATGAGTACTCCGAAAACAGCGTAATCTGATGCCAAAATGTAAAGGGTAAAGTCTCGTGTGAAATCTGGAGGAGAAATCAAGGGGGAACTTGTGAGTGCTTTTTTTAGCTCTATGAAGGCCCCTTCTGCTTGGTCATCCCAATAAAAATGGGTATGAAGGCGTAGCAAATGGAGGAAACCATGTACTGTTGTGGCATAGTCTGTGACAAAACGACGAAGGAAGTTGGACTTCCCCTGGAGGCTTTGTAATTGTCTTAATGTATGAGGTGATGGTAGGTCTACTATGGCTTGGACCTTTATAGGGTCAACGGTGATCCCTTTTTCTGAAATGATAAACCCCAGCAGGCCTGCTGGAACGCAAAAGGCACACTTGAGTGGGTTCAAGCGAATTTTGTATTTTCGACAATGCAAGAAGACTTGTCGAAGATCATCTAAATGGTCAGATCGTTTCTTAGATTGAGCCGTGAGGTCGTCTAGATAAACTAATATGATATTATTTAGGTCGTGAAAACAATAAGTCATGGCTCGCTGGAAAGTGGCTCCAGCATTCTTGAGACCGAAAGGCATGACGCGATAGGAGAAGGTTCCCCATGGGGTAGTAAAAGCGGTCTTGTATTGATCTTCTTTATGGATTTTGATTTGGTTGTATCCAAGAAATCGTCCATAAAAGAAAGTACCTCATGCCCTGCACATGCATCGATTAGTTCGTCAATAAATGGTGTGGGAAAGTTGTCTTTGGGACAAGCTAGGTTGAGGTCACGGAAGTTGGTACAGACATGGATGGTGCCGACTTTCTTATTGACTTTCTTATATGCAATCGGGTATATGAAACTTGCTGCTCGAAACTTCTCAATTTCTGCTTTGACGGCTGGAAGCTTGGATGGGTGGATGAGACGTTATTTCTGGCGGACTGGTGATATGTTGGGCGAAGTGTCTATGTGATGTTCTACGATGGTAGGATCAAGACCAGGCATCTCGGTATAAGACCAAGTGAAGACATCTCGAAATTCTTGGAAGAGTTTCTTATAAGCTTGGGTTTCTTTTTCAGTGCATGATGCGCCTAAAGAGATAAGCTCTGGTTTTCTAAGGGTGGTGGAGATGTTGATTTTTATAATGGGTGAAATGTTAGCCATGTTACCTTCTTCAAAGGCTTCGGGAGCTGGGATTGGATCTTTGAACCAATCGAATTTGGTTGGTAAGAAGTCCTTAGATTCAACGGATAGTTGGTTCGCCATGGTGTACGTAGCTTCCTCAGGGATGAAATATGATCGATGGTGCATATAATCCCAAGGGTAGTCCAGTGCAGTGAGTGTTTCTAGGATTTCCTCATCAATGCAGAAGTAGTGTGTCATTAAATCAATTGGTTCGGGTTTGTAGGTAGTTGAAATCATATAAATGGTATTAATTTCTTCTGAACGGGAAGATTCTGGGGGAATATTTCCTCAATCAGTGGTGGGGATATCTCTAGGTCAGTATTATTCAATTCGTATAATGCTTCTCTATAATCTGGGAGATCGGGGCAATGATGTGAATAATGGTCGTAGATGTCGCATATCGCACAAGGGTGGTTTGTGCGCAATGATTTATCGTGAGGCTGATGAGGTAGTTCTAGTTTGACAACTAGAACGTTGGTGTCGTCATCCAACATATTCATGTGTTCTTGAAGTGCAGGTAGTTGTGGACAGAGATGTGTAGCATGGCCTATATCGTCACACAAGGAGCACGTAGGGAGCACACGGGTTGGGGGATTTTTAGCTAATTTGGGAGTCTCTAGGGGGGTGCAAGTTGTGGGTCTTGCATTGCAGGTTTGTGGACCTCTACCCTCATTGTGGCAGGATTGAGGGGGGACATAACTAGATTTTGATGTAGTGCCCCCTATTGGAGTTGATTGGTTTTGGGGGTTCGAAACACCAGGCGGTGGGCGATTTTGGGGGTTTGGTGTGTCAGGTGGTGGATGGTTTGAAATATTCATGGGTTGCACCAGTTGTAAAACAACGGTTGGAGTCGGTGGGGGAGTTGGGGCATGTAAGTACCATATAGGTAATCCTAACATTAAACCTGGAAGGTTGAGTGTAGCCATTACTGGCGTGCTGACAACTCCTGAAAATGGAAACAAGAATGGGAGAGTGTGAATTGGTGTTGTTCCAATATGATTAGGCACGATGGGTGCTTGTGACGGTGGTTGAGTTTGTTGAGGATGTTGTTGTTCGTTGTGCAATAGGGTGCACAAATCGGATACCTCAGTTACCCGGAGAGGGGGTGGGATAGAAGGGAAAGTGGTGGTCATGGGATTATCCGAATATATCCCGGGTCCGACTGAGGAGACGAACGATGTGGGTGCATTCTGAAAAGGTTGTTCGATCATGGGAAGAACATTTTCAGGCACTGCAGGGGCATTAGGATCATAGTATGTAATCTGGTCGATTTTGACTATGCGTCCTTCATGGGGGGACATCATGACGCGGAAAACTGAAGAAGCGACAACTTTCATTTTATACAAGTAGCTTCATCCCAGAAGGAGATTGTAATCAAGTTGGGTGTTAATGACCTCTATATCTATGAGAACCAATTTGCCCCCAAGCTGTATGGGTACGTTCACTAACAAACCTTGAGGTTGAGCTGCACAGCCATCGTAAGCTCGCAATGTGGTAGTTGACGGTTGTAGCGTTGGGGATCCAAGTTTCTACCATACAAAAGTCGACATAACGCAGGTGGAGGCACCTTCATCAATTATGCATCGATGAACGACGAGGTTGCGAATGGATACAGAAACTTGAAAAGCTAGAGATGAAGGCAGACGAGGTTCGGCTTGGTCTAAGTCGAAATCCATCATGTTGGAATCATTAGGGTCTATGGCACCAATGGCAGATAACAACAATTTTCTTTGTGTAGGACAATTTTTTAGGATTTCTAGAGCGGACATAGCAGCGGGGGACTGAGCTAAATCCTCTACAATGTTATAGTTGGAAGCTGCACGAGTGTTGGGGTTATTGTTAATTCATCTCAAAGGAAAATGAGGTGCTTTTGGACCCCCATCCATGGGCATATTGGGTATGCGAAGTGGTTGATCGGTTGGGAGAGTACTCGAAGATGGGTCGGTAGGTGTGGCCTCAGGGGCGGAGCCGTATTGATTTCGACGGGTTTGAAGATTGACATCGTTTGATGACATCATTAGCAAATGGTGAGTGTTGGACTTTGGATGCTAGTAATCGGCTGCTGCATAGGTGATTTGATGCTGTGTTGCAGCGGATCCTTGAGGGGGATCATTTGGACCAGTGTTTATCACGCCTTGGTTTGGTAAGGGGTTTTGCAATATCATGGGTTGTGGCTGAGGAGGGGGTGTTGGCTTTGCAGCATGCCCTTTTAGTTGGGCGTCGTCGGTCTAGAGTTGACGTGCTCGATCTAAATGGGGGCAATTATGCGTGTAATGGTCGTAGACCCGGCATATGGAACATGGGTGGTTTGTTCTCAAATTAGGATTTTTGCCCTGTTTTGGTGGACGATCAGGGTTTTGATTTGCAGGAGCAGCGTTGTTATTATTGGGAGGGTTAGGTGGCTTTCCACCTTGGTTTTGTTGTTGGTTATTTATGCGGTTTCTTCCTCTTCCACGATTCTGTTGCCCTCCTTGATTACGTTGTTTGTGTTGGTTTTGTGGTTGGTTTTGTTGTGCGTACACATGCCCTTGGGCAATAGGTGGGTTTTGAGGTCATGTAGGCTCTGAAGCAGGTTGCGGTGGGTAGTAAGCAGGAGGGTTATGAGGTGGACCTGGTGCTTGTTGCAGTTGTGGGTAACTTTGAGCTGTTGGAAGTGTTGGAGCAAGAGATGCTGCCTGTTGAGGATAATAAGCCGATTGGGCTTGTGGTTGAACCAAAGTCTGATGGGCTAGCTGGTTATAGTATGTAGGTTGTGCATAAGCTGATGGTTCTTTCCCATAAAACTGTGTTGGACATGATGGTCCATGAGTGTGGTGGGTGTGCATTACTGGAGCATACGAAGCTGTAGCTCCAGAATGAGATGTAGCCCTAGAAAGGTCTGGGGTGTTGTTTGTACTCATCATGGTAAAAGGTTTGTTTTGTACCATAACCTGGCCGATAATACCGTCGGCGGCATGGGATGCCCCCGACGTGTCATGGCAGGATGGATCACTGTGCGGGGCATCAGGTAAAATGGTGTATAGATATCTAGACTGGGCATATATGAGGTCGAACTGCTGATATTTTAAGATGGCTTCTTCTTCCGACTGGGGTTGTTCAGAAGCTACGTCTTTGGCTATGAGAGGGAGGATTGATTTGAGGAACCAATCCAAAAAGATACAGTCGTCAAGCTTTATCTTGCAGAGACTACGGCGCTTACGCCACTCATGGATATGATCAGTGATGTGTGTAGCGGTGTTCTGTCTACAAGACAAAAGTATTTCCACTCCTGCATCATAGTGTACAGGTAGTTGAAAGAACTGAAGGAACATTGAGGCAAGGGATGTAAAAGTGGGGTGTGTCCCATGTGGCTGCGGAGCTAGTGAAAGTTCTTTGTAAAAGTTTGAGCCGAATGGAATCATCTACTATGGAGTTTGAGGAACACCATAGGTGAAACGACATGATATGGTTATGAGGGTCTTCCCCAGCTTTCCCTTCAAACTTTGGGATGTCTGAAGGGATATTCGTGGGCATGGGGGTCCAAGTAGGTTCATGTCGGATGGGATCATTTGTTAGCCTAGCCAAGTCTGGTAGGTTAAGGCTAGCCATAAATGGAAAACTAGCAAAGGGGTGTGATGTTGTCATGGGGGCATAAGTGCTGGTGATGGCATTATGTATTATGCCACTGCCCCCTAGGGGGATATTTTTCATGGTAGGTATGTGCCCCCCACCCATAAGAGTGTGGGAGGGGCCCACACCACCAATTGCAACAAGAGTCACAAATGAGTTGGGAAGATGTCCAAGAGGTGTTGGAATGTGAGTGGTAACGGGGATAGTAGGTATAATTACTGTGGTGGGCATGCCTAAGTTAGGTGGGGCTCCTGTATTGGGTAGAGGTCCCATGGTAGGCATACCTAATGTAGGTGTAGGTCCAAATTAGGCATCCCTAAGGGAGGTGTGGCTGCCGTGATGGTTGTCATGGTGGCGGGGGTGGATGATGTTCCACCAACAACCCCTGTGAAAAAGTTGTCGTAATGCGAACCAACCATGGGGCTAGTGGGTGTGGTGTATGTGGGATTTTCGGATTCTACCTCAGAATCTAATGTGAAATGAGGCACGTCAAAATCGGATGACGAGGCTCTCTTCCGATGACGTGTGGAGTCAAGGGAACCGTACTGCAGGGGGTCTCCCCAGAAACACCGAGAACGTCTCGGGGAATCTATGGTGTCAGTTTGTGAGTAGACTACTAGTTGGTGGTGAGTGGAAAACTCTAAAGCCCTAATGCAACCATGTGCGCAAGAGGGGAGCGTAAAAGATAAATGGCACTCAGGCCAAAAACCAACCTCAAAAACACTTACTATAACAGTTGTGCTATAGTAAGTGGAGTAATAAAAAAATGTGGTCAGGAAACCAACATGCAAACAGTTCCTAAAAATAGAAAAAGGTAGACTCTATGACCAAAAGGAGGTAATGGAGCATGCAAACACCTAACTAAAAAGCATTATGACTCGGCAAGGTATATCCTCTGCAAGGTGATGAAATCCAAGTCAGACAATATAAATTGTAGAATCAAAGGCTAGACATCCCCCTACCAGGAGGGATACCGGGTAGACAATCCTAAAAGTTAGGCCACTAAGATACCCCGTTCATGACACGTTCAATTGGGTGAATCTATAGTTTGGTTCTATCGCTGCTGTACTCCCATAAGGGTGGTACAACGAGAACTGCGAAAGGTATCCTTGGGTTACTGAATGGATAGCGGTATTCCACTCAGGCTTCCGGAACCAGTCTGGCTACTTCAACCCTCCTAAGGGAGAGCCCTTCCCGATAAATTGGTGTTAAACCATGTCAACAAATAATAAAGGATTTTGGTACCCTAAATGTCAAATCACTATGTCTCAACATGAAAAATGAGTGAGGGGTGTTATTTGGATACTTATCCCCTCAGTCCTACCTAGCTACAAAATTCTTTTTGTGTTCTCCAAGTGGGGTTAGAATATTGGTTGAGTTAAGGTAATTTTTAAGGCTCACTTGAAATTATTGTGACAGATTATGTGCTAGTGTAGGTGTATGCCAAAACAATGTGCCTCGCATGGTCGATTTAATCACAAACCAAAATAATGAATTTAATTTGCGAAAAAATGAAAGACGTTTCAAATGTAAATGCTTTAATAACCTTTCCAAAAAATATGGATCCTTTAAAAAGTAAAGCACATAAAAGATGTACAAATAAATGGATTTTTAGAATCTTTCTTGGGCAAAAAATTAAGCAACTTTAGAAATATGGTTCTAACTTTGCAATGTATAGACTTATAATCTCAGAAATACTTAAAAAATATTTCTTTCAGTTATCTGAAAATTTTCAAAAAGATAAATGAAGTATTTAACAAATATCAATTTAATAATGCTGCAATAATAACACAGTGGGCTGTAAAAATTGCAGAAATTAATGCTGGAAAAATAAGTTGATTGGGTGAAATTTGTTTTTGAAAAAATTGGCCGAAACAAAACTGAAAATATCGCGGCTATCAGGTCAAAACCCGCGATGAACTGCGCAGCGATGTGGGTGAAAGCTGCGATGTGAGTCGCGGCGCTGTGGTCAAAAGTCGCGATGAACCGCGTGGGAAAATGCAAAACAGTTGCGATGTGCCACGCGGGAAAAGTTCGCCTAGCCGCGCGGGAAAAAGACAAAATGTCGCGATGGACCGCGTGGAAAAAAGGCGCACAGTCATGATGGACCACGTGACTGTGGGTGCCGAAAGTCGCGATGTACAAACAAAAAAATTGCCGGCGAAAAACAACCTCAAAAATGGAAATTTTGGGCTGTTTCGGGCTGCAGAAAGGGCCAATTGCTAAGGAAGATATCAAGAAGCTGACTAGTATGGCAGATCTATAGTTTTAAATGGAAAAAACAACTAAAATGAAGATCTAAAGCAAAAATTTTAAGTTCGAAAACTAGTGGAGTCGCCAAAAACTATTGCTTGGTTTTTCAACCAAGCATGTGCAAGGGTGCACCTACTAACTAGTAGCAGTAGTCTCAATGAAGATATGTAAAAACTAATGTAACCAAATCTAACATGAACATGTGTAAAATAAATAAAAAATTGAATTTAAGAACATAAGCAATAAGATCTATGGAAAAACAATACCTTGAAAAAATATTTAATTTTGTATTATCTCAAATGGTGAGGATGATGGGTGTTAAGCAACTCCAAGGTTGAGAAGCTCCAATATCCAATGGTCTCTTCTTCTCCAAAGCTTCAATGGGGATCTTCAAACTCAAAATGGGAGGCAATGGCTCTCAAAAGGAATTTGGCAGCATAAGGATAGGATGAAATGTGGATGTAAAGTGAGGAGCCCCTATCACCTTTTTATAGTTTTTGGTGATGGGGAATACCATTATGGGTTTAAGGAAACCAATGGTATTAACCAACATGGTTTAGGTCTCTTTTTCCTTCTTTTTCCTTTTTTGAATATTTTTTATATTTGTATTCCCTTTTAATATATTTTTGGGGAATTTTGGACCCTTTTTTAGGGTTTTTTGTGTTTTTTGAGGAAAACATATTTTGAGGGGGAAAAAGGTGTATTGTGGTCTTTTTGGTGACCTTTTGAAGGTTTTAGAGGCTCAAATGGTGGAAAAAGTGGACAAATGGGTCATGTGAATAAGGGAATGAGCTAGTGAGCACTTTTTGGGAGTTAACACTTGTCTCACCACCCTAGTAAAAGTATGAATGGATGTGAATGATAAAAGACATTCATTGATTAGGGTTATGACACTTATGATTGTACTAATACACTGTGGTGTTGTATGAGGTTGATGTTGTCCGCTAACATGAAAGGTACAAATCAAGTTCTAGATCAAGAACATATGACCATGGTGACATGAAGACAAAGACTCATGGATCACATAGAAGCTCCACTTACGAGTTATGTATAATTTGGTTCTACAATGGTTAACTTATGAGTTATGCAGGTTACTAAGCACAAGTCATTAAAGAGAACAAGAAGACATTGTTTGGGTATGTTAGACATAACTAGCAAACATGATAACCAGGTATGTTTTTCCTATATCAAGATTAGAATCCTACCTTGTGTTAGGATATTATACTTTTGTATAAATGATAATGTTTATTCTTGAAGTTAGAAGTTTTAGTAATCAAGGGTTTATGCATATTATATTTCTTACTTTGATTGATGATATGACTAACTAGAAGAGTCCTATGGTCAAATAAGAATATGCATGAGTAAAATAAGTCTTCCCTGAAACCTTGAATACCAACGCTTATTACCTATGATCATGACCATACATATTTTAGGAACATAATGTTTTGATAGTATTGAGATTATACTAATAGATGTATGATTGTGTACGAGATCTTGAAGATGACACTAGTGCACACTTAAGCATGCATAGTGGTCCAGGATGGATATAAGTTCGAGGACAGGTAATCCAGGTAGCAAAGATCAAGAGGGAGCACACTCCAAAAGTTCCTGCAAAGAAGCAAAGATCAAGAAGGAGTCCACCCTACAACCAAACAAAGATAAGTATTTGAATTGTCAATTCATGTATACATGATTACTTAAATGATATTGTCTAGTCATATACATACTTATGTTCCTAGATTTAGGATATGTATCATGCATATTAGAAAAGTTGCATTAATGAACAAGATACTACTAAATATGCAAATAATGGGTAAGTGGCCTATGGTACTGTTGGGCCCTGGAATTGTCCATTTTTCCATCATTTATCAACATACCTTTCATCCATTTTCTTACCATTATTTCTCATTTATCATTCCATTTTTCATCCATTTGTTGTAGCTGCGCGTTGAACAGCATGCTACTTCCATTGATCTTTTAAGTGGTTAATAGTGATTATTTTCTTTTATCTTTGATGAATTAAATATTATTATGCATAATTTTACTAATGATGGTTTATGGAGTGATTTGCCACTTACAGGATGTTCATTGCCAGTTGTTACAGCCTTAACCAAAAACGCATGCCACATAAGAACACCTTGATTCGCGTCTTGATTTTCGGGCAGATGGAAATGAATCTCAAAAATCTGAGACATGGGTTTTGTGCGTAACATCCTCATTTACCTAACTTGTGAGGAAATCGTCAAAAAAAACTACATTTTACGATATACAGGTGGTTCTTCGAGAGGGTATTTTCCAGATTTGGTGTTGCAGCCGGTTCCAAAGTTGCCAACAGTTATGGCCGTGTTCCAGCTGTTGCAGATCACAAGCTGGGGGTTCAGTTCTTCATTTCCATGAGATAATTTTATGTATAAATATGTAATCAATCTCATTGAGAAAAAAATATATAGATTGATAGAGATTAAGCATGATAGATTAGGCGGGATAGGAGATGGATGATAGGAGATGCAAGATAGGAGAGAACATAATGTTATGATGTAGGATTTGATCCAGATCTGTTGTAATTTTTCCATTATGATAATACATGCTGGCAGTTTCTTAATTCTGGAGTTGTAGACTTTCATTGTGGAGATCTAGATCTGCTCAGTGGAGGAAGGGCCCTCTTCCCTGAGCAGATGCTGGTAGTGTTAATTGTAAGTGTTTTATTTTGTAGATCTGTTAATTGTTAACTCATGCTTTCATTCATTAGATTTATCATAGTTGTTTTATTATTCAGTTCATGTTTTATTCATTTGATTTATCATAGTGTTCTTCTGTTAATTCATTTTGATAGATCGTTGACCAACTTAGCATTGCTTTCAGGTTTATGTAATTAGATCTTATTTTATGATAATTTATTTTGTTAAAGTGTGATTAGATTTACAGTGTGATTTTATGAATAGGCTGAGGATTGATTTACTTTCAAGCATGTGTGATCTAGTCTACAAACAATCACGATTGCATACCAATAGATAACAATGTCAGGTAGAAATTGTACTCACATATATTTTGCATGATAACTTTGAAATAAAAGACTTCCTTGGGTTGATAATTTATGTTTAGCGCTCTGCATGTTAAGTTTTAATTAACTGGCATATAGTGGGCACGACAGGTACTGTAAAACATTCCATTGCTACTTATCTAGAATGAAACCTCTTTGCTGACATGTCGGGAGTTGTGCACACTCTTAACAATGTTCTGGTAGAGATGGAAGGCATCTAGAAAGTTACAGAATATGGATAAATGTTGTATTGAAACATTGGCCAAGATAATTGCATGACTGTATGACATATGTCTTTATGCATAAGAATGTGTTTTTGAAAAACTATGAGAAGTTTCTAAACATGCAATTGGACTTGTCTTGTAGGAAAGACCGTGTACCATCACCTACAAAAAGGACTACAACATTTGTTCTAGCAATGAAGATCAAATAAAAACTATCTATTGAAGATATTGAAGAATCTGAAGTTCCCAGGATCCAGGATGCAATGGAAGAATGCCATGATCGAGGAGTACCGGTCGATCATGAAGAATGATGTCTGGGATGTGGTCCCAAGACAAGAAGGGAAGTATGTTGTGACTTCCAAGTGGATATACAACATCAAGCTTGCTTCCGAGTTCGAGATGAAGGACTTGGGATGATGCACTACTTTCTAGGCATGGAGGTATGGCAGAGTGCAAATGGAATCTTCCTTGGACAAGGAAAGTATGCAGTAGAGATCCTGAAGAGGTTCGGGATGATGGACTGCAAGGACATGGCCACACCTATGGCATCAAACCTGAAGCTTTTGTGTGATTCTTCATCTGATCCGGTTGATTTCACTGTGTATCATCAGATGATTGGGTCCTTGATGTACCTGACAAACACGAGACCAGATATTTGCTTTGCGGTGAACACATTGAGCTAGTTCCTGACAAAATCCCAGAGTTGTTCACCTGGTTGCTGTAAAGCACATTCTGAGGTACCTGGAGGGTACAATTGATTATGGGCTCAAGTATGATGCGAATCAAAAGTTTAACCTGCAGGGTTATGTTGATTCAGATTGGGCAGGAAGTGCTGCAGATAGGAAGAGCACTTCTGGGTGCTACTTCAGTATGGAATCAGGTGTGATCTCTTGGTTTAGCAGGGAGCAGTCCTATGTAGCATTGAGTACAGCCGAAGCAGAGTATGTTGCAAATTATTTGGCTAGTTGTGAGGCAGTATGGCTCCGGAAGCTACTGTCTGAGTTATTTTATCTCCCGTTGGAGGCTACTGGTATCTTTTGTGACAACCAGAGTTGTGTGAAGCTGTCTGAGAACCCGAAGTTCCACGACAGGTCGAAGCACATTGAGATCAAATATCACTATATCAGGGATATGGTGCAGAGAGGAGCAGTGAAGCTCCTGTATATTGCGACGGATGAGCAGGTTGTGGATGTGTTGATGAAACCACTAGCCAGAATGAAGTTTGAGTACTTCAGAGAGAGGCTTGGTGTTCTTCGGATTGAAGATACTTCAAGGAAGAAATGATGGACACATTTGCAGGAGCCATTCCAAGCATGGTGAGAGGAGGATCCTTCCCATGGCTATGGATGTAAGCGATGTGTGATGAGTATCAGGACGATGCTCCAGTTACTGCTTTGGATATGCATCAGTTGGATGCTTTGTATGATCAGTTGGATCATGTATGATGACATGCATCAGGACGATGCTGTGACGATGATCAGGATGATCATGTGTGATGAGTATCAGGACGATGCTCTGGATGATATGCATCAGGACGATACAGTGACGATGATCAAGATGATCATGTGTGATGAGTATCAGGATGATGCTCTGGATGATATGCATCAGGATGATCCTATGATGATGATCAGGACGATCATAAGTGATGATATGTATTAGGAGGATGCATTGCATGATCAGTTGGATCATGTATGATGAGTTCCGAAGACACAGATGCACATGAGCCATTCTCACATGGTGGTAGGTGTGTCCTCCCATGGTGCAGATATAAGGGCTAGGACCATTCCTACATGGTTGAAGTGTGTCTTCCCATGGTCATTGATGTAAGAGCTATGACATTCAAGCATGGTTGAAGTGTGTGTCTTCCCATGGATGCGATATAAGTGTTGTGCCATTCGAGCATGGTTGAAGTGTGTCTTCCCATGGCTGTGATATAAGTGTTGTGCCATTCGAGCATGGTTGAAGTGTGTCTTCCCATGGCTGCGATATAAGTGTTGTGCCATTCGAGCATGGTTGAAGTGTGTCTTCCCATGGCTGCGATATAAGTGTTGTGCCATTCGAGCATGGTTGAAGTGTGTCTTCCCATGGCTGCGATATAAGTGTTGTGCCATTCCTAGCATGGTTGAAGTGTGTCTTCACATGGCTATGGATATAAGTGCGATGCCATTCTCACATGGTTGAAGTGTGTCTTCCCATGGCGTAGATATAAGTGCTGAGCCTTTCACGGATGGTTGAAGTGTGTCTTCCCATGTCGAGGAATGTAAGTGTTGTGTGATGTGCATTTGGGTTGTGCTTCATGGACGATGAGATGACATGATCAGTATGATCATGAGTATCAGGATGATACTTTGTGGCCGTGGATAGGTTGTGCAGTTTCATGTAAAAGATCATGGGAGATCCGATAGGTTGAGCTGTGTGCTCGTAATCAGTCCTGGGATTCTCTTTCGAGGTTTTGTGGTGGTCACATATAATATTGCCTTGGGAGATCCGATAGGTTGAGCAGTAAGCTCGTAATCAGTCCTGGGATGCTCTTTCGAGGTTTTGTGATGCACGTAATAAGTCCCGAGGATTCCACAGTATGGCCAGTGATGATGAAGACCTGCAAGTGGTGGGCCTACATCCAGCATGAAAAAGGGTTGCCTTTGTAGAACTTCCTATGACGAGAAGAATTCAGAGATAGCCCAGTGATAGATATGACGAGTACAACAGCAGTGATGATGATGATGCTCCATGATCCAGTGACGATGATCCAACTCCAGAATTGAAGACTTGTGCCGATATGTATTGATGACTTGTGTCAAGAGAATACCTTCTTAGTTAAGAGGGAGTGTTGATGTATTTTCAACTTTGGAATATATTCACTTGTATATTGTATTTGTACTTTATTGTATCCCCAATGGAGATGTATTATTCCTCCGATTGGAAGTGTCGTCAGTTATATTGTAAGTGTCGTAACTTATACTTGATGGTTTATTAGACCACCTTGATGGGGTCGGCCCTGTATGAGTCATGTGGGTCAAAGGGTTATTAGACCACCCTAGTGGGGGTCGGCCCAGTCAGCATTATGTTAAGTGCTTAAGTTGAGGTCGACCTAGTTGAGTAAAGGTCAAGTCAAGTTAGTGTATAAATAGAGAGTGTGTCTCTCTCATTTTACACATTCTATTGTTCACTCACTTTGCATTAGTGAGAGAGAGGAGGAGTGCACACAAGTGGAGGAGGAGGAGCATGTTGCTGAAGATGTCTATCTCTTGGGTTTGATCATGGTGATCCTTGTATTGATGCTTATTCTATCTCTGAGGAAGTTGCGGGGTTTTTTCACCTTCTTGGTTTTCCCCAGTGAAATGTTTTGTGTCTCTTGTCTCTTGTCTCTTATGCTTGATATGTTGTACATGTTGTTCTTTCAGTTAAGATCCTAGATCAAAATGAATTAAATTCTGAAAAACTAACAATTACAACCATTTTAGATATATAAATACTATACATGAGTAAATGATAAAAAAAGTATATGACATTATGCAACAAAATACGACAAATGAGATGCTACTACGTTAAAAAAAAATTGTTGTAGACACATACCTGGAACAATCGTTGCCAACATTATGTGATCTCTCTTTATTGACATCCATGGATGAATGTTATTGTTGATAACAAAAATAGGCCACACTGAGTAAATAGATCTCATCTCTGCAAATCGATTGACACCATCCGCTGCCAAAGAAAGGCTAACATTACGAGGTTCTTCTTTAAAATGTGGTCATTTTTCCTCCATGTGTCTAAATGCCAAACCATATGTAGGCATTCGAAGAATGTCATATTGACTTATGTTTTGTGCATGGTAATCCATAAATTGTGCTGTGTTTTTGCACCTGAACAGTCGTTACAAACGTGGAATAATTGGAATATAACGAAGAACCTTGTGAGACACTTTTTTTGTTACTTGATCTGTTCGATATCTACTGATATGACATTCTGAACATTCTGTTTCAAATTCATGTTGTTTATAATATATAATATGGTTATCGGCGCATGCATCAATTGTTGCATACTGCATTCCAATTTCTTTCATGATGGAAGATAAATCTCAGTATGTGTGAGGTAAAATATTTGATGGTGGTAACAAAAATTCAGCTATCAAGCTACAACAATTTTTTTTTTTAAGTCAATATAATATATAAAGAATATTACTGAAACATATTTCATCCGTATTAATTTTACTGGTGAATTAACAATAAAATTATTAGAGGAACAAAGATAACCTTTATCAGGATCATATATATATATATAAAGAATATTAATGAAACATATTTCATCTGTATTAATTTTACTTATGAATTAACAATAAAATTATTAAAGGAACAAATATAACCTTTATCACTATCATGTGTGTTTGTGTGTGATGGAATATGTTACATACCTTAACATCTATGTGACTGATATGTTTGAAATACCATTCATAACTTTCAAGTTCATTATCAACAATATAGTGATAACATCAATTAGTGTAGGGTTGTGTCTACTCTAAACATGCTATTTTACTAAGAAATGGTTAGTTTCTATGTCAGAAATGAAAAGATTATCACAAGCTTCTTAAAATCTATATTCATTCATCCTAAATTCATTAAGATCTAAAACCATTTGAAAATTAAAATCATACATGATAAGCAGAATTAAAACTCTTAAATGGCAGAAACTTGAATCAATTCATGTTAAAACAATGGGGAAGATACATAATTACCAGCAATCCTTGTGTGAATCCCTCCTTCATTGCCATAAGCTCTCCTTTCTTCACCCTTGCTTTTGAAGAATTTGAGCTCTTCTTCCTCCTTCAGAATCTCCTCAACATGCATTTTTTCTTATTTTCCCCCTTTATAATGCCCCAAATGCCTTTCTTATATAGCATTGGGAAGTGTGCTCTCAAGTTTCTCTTTTCAATGTGGGATTGTCCCTTTTCATGTTTTTTTATTATTTTTGCTCAAAAACCCACTTTTCCATAGTTTTTAGACTTTTTTGCACAACTTAGCATACTTTAAGTACAATTAATGCACTTTAATGCATTCATCTTCACTTTTTGATTGGTGTAGCTTAGTTTTGAACCTTTTATGAGCGGTTCAATCACTGAAATTGATCTCTTTAGGTTCTTACTTTCTTCACCTAATCCTTCCATTTATTGGAGAAGTGATTAGATCAGAGAGTATTTGTCTCTGAATGTACTTGTGTTCTATCTTCATGTTGCGAGCGCATAGTAAAAATGTGCTTCTTCTGTCACATGACTATGGGTGTTAATTTGATTGTTAACATATAGCATATAGAAGATTTGTGTCGGAGCCTTCATAAACAAGTTCATATGCTTTCTCAAGAAGAGGTAAATCATGAAGATCATCAAAGTCATCATTTTCATGATCGTCATCATCATCATCCATTCTAACATTAAATGTATCAAGGATCAATGTATTTGTATCACCATCTTCAACTATGTTATCAATATGATCATCTTCTTCAATATGATCATTAAATTTTTCTTCAATATTCGTAGCTCCATGTTCCTCCAGTGCTTATTCTGCAAGCACATCCTCCGGGAAATATGCGGTAGAAGGTATTTCCTTTATAATTACAAACCATCAAGCGATATTAGTAGATATAAGACATATTAAAATGATACATTAATTTGCGAAAACAGTCAATATAAAGACATATATAATGAACAACTTACCAATGCATGATATCCATGTCCCCCCTTAACGTGTCCATGTTCCCTACAATGTATTTTAGTTGTTATGATCTTTATGTTTTTCCTTTTAAAGCCCCTGCATTGACTAAATGGACAATAACATTTCCCATCACCCTTTATTTTCACTCCATCCCACAATCTGGGAAGTAACTCTTGATTTTTTTCCTCTGGATCAAGTATATTGTTATGTGACATTTTCTTTTACCAAGCTTCACTAATAATTATCGATCTTAAAAATAAAGATCCACACTTCAATATTTGTAATAACAGAACAACGAAAATAATTGTGGCTTTTTGAACGGAAAATAGTCCATGCAAAGGTTATAATCTCCGCAAACCATCGATTGTATAGCAAACATGTCGGAATATTTCTATAATTATAGTTTCTAGAAAAAAGATCGTCGGATATCTGATGACATTAAACTATTGACCGTTGTAACCCAGACATGTCAGATATTCAACTACGGCTGTCGAATATCCGACGACCGTAGTCGGATATTCGACGGTCGTCAAATATCTGATGACCTTAAGGGTCAATTTAATAAAAACTAAAGAAAATTCAAATTTATAAAGGTGACATTTGACGACAAGGTCATTTTTTGGGATTTCATCGGATTTTGTCATCGGGTGTTGGGTTCAAATTTGGTTGTGAATAGAGGTTGGAACAAAAAGAGCAGGAAGGATGTGAATGGAAGGCCAAAGCTTCTAATAATTAGATGGAAATTGTCAAATTGAAAGATTTCATAGAAAAGAAGAATGAGAATTTTAAAACAAAGGGATAGAATATTAGCAAAGCATAGTAAAAGAATCATGACCTCAATAAACTCATATCTCAACTTAAAACAAAAGCAGGTGATTGGAGAGGGCTAGAGTGGTGACTGAGTAGCAAGGGTTTCTAGGGTTTTGAGAGTGCATGTGCTTCTAAGTCTAGGGTATAATTTGCTTTATACATTTCCTAAAATCCCTTCAAGACTTCCATCAACTTTATTTGCAGTGAAAGAAATTGTGGATTTGACAGTGGAGGGAGGGAAATCCCCTCCTACAGAGACATAAGCCAAGCAGCAATGAGAAGTGGTATTGGCTCAACACGGCCTTCATTCGAGACCCCGTAACATCTGATGCTTTTGATCCATGATCTTACTTGAAGGAAACCCAATGTGATAGAATCAAATCTTGGTGATAACCCATCCCATCCAAAGGCGACTTGAGCTTGGGATCCTAACAAAGGCATTCTTCAAACCTCGATGGCACCAAGGTATGTGGTTGAATCAATAAGGGTAGGAGAAAACTCCTAGTTTATATGATATCATTCCCTTATTGGAAAATTCTAGGAATATGCCCCTTAGAAATAGTATTAGGAAATGGATCTACACCTGGTGGAAGCCAACAGGGAATTTTGAATTCCATCTAGGATCCAAGGGTTTTTTTTACAGCAATTTTCTATAGTCTAGAGGGTAGAAACATGGTTTTTGAGAATGGTCCTTATTTATTCAACTCTGTTGGGATTTTTCTCAAAGAATAGACAAAACTATTTAGTTCGGATAAGGATAAATTATCCCACGTCCCTGTTTGGATCTGATTATATTCCCCCACATGAATTCTGGTTGGAAAGAATTCTAGATGGAATTGGCAATACCCTAGGGAGATATGTCAAATCGACAGAGGCAACAAAGAAAAGAAGATATACCTCATATGCCTGGATTTGTGTATACACAAATATATCTGAACCCCTTATTTGATCCACTTGTTTGGAATATTCGGATGAATAATTGGAGCAAACAATCAACTATGAGCACATTCTATTCAGATGTAGGAAATGCCATGAGCATCGACATCTCTCCAGAGATTGCCCGCTCAATCAAAATCCCAAACGGCCTATGCCAACAACAGAAAAAGAGAAGGATGCTTTACCCAAGTCCAATAAATAAGACTATCAAATCAGAAAAGAAATCAGTAGTTCCTCACCTTGCAGGTCCCTCCACTAGTAACCCTTTTTGGATTCTATATCAAGTTGTCCAAGACATGGAACACCTAGAGAATTGAAGCTCGAATTATAAGTTATTGGAGGTAGACAAGGGTAAATCCAATGCAGAACCAGCTACACAAATAATTATCTCTGATGTAGAAAATTAAAATAATGAAGAGGGGGATGGAAGTCAAACTGGATGAGCGTGAACTCACGGACATATATTTAGTAAATTTGGAAGTGGCCTACCGGAAGAAGGATCTGCACTCACTTCCATTAAAACCAACTCCAAAAATTCCATAATGTCTATATGAAATCCACAACCGGTGTTACTTCAAGATCAAATAAAAACCTAGGAATTCATTGAGATCCCCTGAAGAATGGAAGAAAATGGCAGAAAGACAAGAAGAAAACATGAAGAAAACCAACTCAATAACTTAATTAGGAGATTGGTAGTTTCATGGTTAATTCAGGTCAAATTCATCTAATTACGGATTTTTATCACCCTCTCCCATCCCAATCTTAATCATGAAGATTGTAGCATGGAACATTAGAGGATTAAATGGAAAGGAAAAGCAAAAGCTCCTTCAAAAGCATATTATAGTAGAAAATCTTGATGTTATTCTTGTTCAGGAAACAAAATGCAAAATCACTAATGTTGAGGCTATATTATCTCGCTGCTGGAGACAAGGTAATTTTGTCAATATTGATTCAAGGGGAACTGCAAGGGGGTTGGCCATGCTCTGCAATATTTCCTCAATCCTCATGGAAAAAAATTTCTCCACAAAACAAACCATTACTGCAAAAATGAGAGTGTTAGGATCCAATAGGGAGATCCTTATCACCAATATATATGGGCCCTCCTCTCCTTTGGAAAAATCATCCTTTCTTGAGAGCATTGAGCATCTACCCACCTCACCCAACACCATCGTTGGATGGTTGGGTGGGGAATTTAATATCATTCTTTCTCTTGAGGAAAAACGAGGAGGCATAATTCAATTGGAAAATGATAGCCTCAACATTCATAGCCTAATTGATAGATTACTCCTCATTGATCTTAAACCAATTGATGGGTTCTTCACCTAGTCAAATTGACACTCAGTCTCTCAACAAATTTTCTATCGTCTAGATAATTTATTAATCTATAAACCCATGATGATGGATGGCCTATTATTGGAATCCAAAATCCTTCCAATTGTAGGATCTAATCATTGGCCTATCAAGATTTGGATAGATATCATGGGAATTCCTCCGCACAGACTTTTCTAGATTGAAAAAATTTGGTTGACACATCCAACATTCAATGATAAAATGAAACAATGGTGGACTAAGGTTCATATACCTCATATAAATCCAATGTATAAATTCCAACAGAAGTTAAAAATTATTATCCAGAAGTTCAAATAATGGAAAAAGAATACATTCGGGAACATATTTCAAGCTCAGAAAGCCCTTGAACAACACCTAAAGGAAATCCACCATGCTCTCATTTCTCAAGGCCACTATAATAAAATTCAAGAAGAGGAAACCCAAGTCAAGCAACAGTTAAATGAACAATATGCCCAGAAGGATATCCTTTGGTGTCAAAAATCGAGGATCCAATGGCTTAAGGAGGGAGAGAAGAATACTAAATTTTTTCACCGCTCAATGATCCAATGCAGGCATATGAATCACATCTCCAATATGGATAATGCATAGGGGTATATCATTACTACCCACGAGGAGATAGATCAAGATCTTAACACTTACTATAAATATCTCCTCTCGGAACCAATCCAGGATCGATCAGCTGCAACTGACAGAATCATATAGTACATCTCGACCTTGGTCTCGAATGACAAAAATGAGTCTCTAATGAGACCATCACTCTGGAATAATTCAACCATGCCATTCAAGAAATGAAGGTGGGAAAAGCACCAAGCCATGATGGATTCACCGTGAACTTTTTTCACCATTTCTAGAATCTCATTGGAGAAAAGGTATGGCAAATTATTGAGGATTCTCGCTCATTTGGGATTGTACTTTTTGTGCTCATTGAAACTTTTATCACTCTCATCCCTAAGGAGGAGAGGCCAAAAAATCCCAATCAATTTATGTTGAAAATATCAAAATATGTGCACGAGTTCACTCGCATATTTCATCAAACACTTAATAAACCATTGATATTAGACTTCAACAATATGCAAAACCCATGTACTTTTCTCAAGCATTAAATATAAATGTATTGTAGAAACCACTTATACTATGAAACGAGAACTCGACACAGTTCTCGTTTTTCTCTCTCCTAATTTTAGTAGCTATTTTTACCTGCGTTTCAAAAAGGGTTGATGCCAGTATCACACATTTTCATTTCGAGCATTTTTTTGGGCCTTTGAATTATCTTTGTCGTAAAATATATTTAATTTCTATTTTCAAGTGTGTTTTTAGAAATTTAACAAAATAACATACATTTATAAGCAATTTATAATAAAAATATATACATTTTGCAATTTTTTCTAGAAAATAAGACATTTTTATTGACAAAATTGTAAAAAATTTCAGAAAATAAAGACATTTAAAACCATTTTCAATGAATTTTTAGAGATTTTTTCTATAAAAACGATACTATTTCATATTATTTTCTGAAAAGTGACGATTCACATAAATTCAAGAAAAACTATACCATATATTTGTAAAAAACATAATAAAAATATTATATATAGAAATTTGATTTCTAAAATAAAGTCTGAAAGTCAAAACATTACTAATATATCTTATCAAAAAATTGTCAAATTTAAAATTTTCTTCAAGACATGAAACTAATTAACACTTTAAGTTATTAGGCACTTTTAGTCTCTTGTAATATTTATTGGAATGAGCATAGGTGACACATACATCTATCTTCACAGATTTTTGTATTACTTTGTGGTTTACAGTCTTTTACTATTTCATCCATTAATAGAATTTGGGTTTTTTTATATTACTATGTTCTTTGCAATATCTTCTTTTGTATATTTCCATTTTATCTTTCTTCCTTCATTCTATGAAAAAACTAGATCAAACATCTCTTCCCTATACTATTGATTTTTATGAACATGATACATTATAAATAGGGAAAATATATTTAATCAATTGGAACACAGATGTCTAAGTGTTAAGACTCCATAAGAGCCCAAATATTTGTATTTTATCAATATTAAAAAGAAAAATATATGATTATAGCAAGTGACTATAATCACAATCACATTAGAGAAAACAAATAATTGGTAGAAAGACACAAAGCCTAGTTCGTGGCTTAACAATTTAGACATGGAATATATCTATATATCTATGTAGAAAGGTTGAACACCACAAACTTCACAAGGAGGGTTATCTTAATTGGCAATATAAAATATGCCTTTGCACCATTCTTAAAAAGATATCTAGAAAGATAGAACACTTCAAACTTCACAATGAGGGTTATCTTAATTGCCACTATATGCCTTCCCACCACTGTTATCAATTGTTTCTTTGAATATGATTTTATTGATTTTATTATAAGATATATAACAAAATTATTAAACTATTGAAAACCTATGTACAAGACTGTGGAAATGAGATATATATGTTTGTGAAAATATCATAACATTGAGCTAAGGAGATACTTATGTACAATAAATATTATTTTTACTAATATTTATATCTAAATTAAAACCTTTTACACTTTTTATAAAAAATCAAAATCATTATTAAACATTAATAACCTAAATCTTTCTATCTTTAGAATGATGGAAATAATCTAAATCCTTAAAATAAAAATAGTTGTCAAAATATACATATATTTGATAATTTTTTTAAATGTAGTTACAAGTTTAAGTTCCTCTATTATAATTTATTTTTCTAAATCTTTACAAGTTCTATTTGCGGTATTAAAAATGCATTTAGATCATTACAATATTAAATATGAAATATTCAATTGTCAACGATCAAGAATCTTCAACAGATCATCCCTACGCCACACACGATCAAGAAATAATATTTTTCAACAAATCACCCCTACGCCACTTCGCCACACACCATGCAGGTTTCTCAGCGGATGATAGTTTCCATTCAAACCTCTCTTTTAGATTAGACTTGATTTCAATTGCATCGAGTCGCCGTGAAAGTCACCAACCGTACATCGCTTTCCAGAAATTAAAAACTAGTTTTCATCGAAACCTACACCAAAGCACGCCTCCTAAGATTCGAGTTAGTTATGTGTTTGTTACTTCGTTTCTATTGAAATGATCTTCTCCCCATTCAAAGTCTGCATTTCAGAAGAAGAAATTTGATTTAAGTGGAATCCCGTAGTTTTGAAAGTTATTGAGATATATGCACACCACTGGGGGCCCAAATATTTGTTAATCGCTGGACCGATGGCAGAACTTGATCATTTTCCACTTCTGGCTATTATGGTGGCGGTCGTGATTGCAAAAGGTCTTGCAGCCGACGATCAAACCGCAAAGGGTGTAGCCCCCACAAGCATGTTAGTGCTACCGTTTTGCAATCCCTTCTTTCAAATCTATCCTCAGATGGCTTTGCTACTTCAATGCAAAAGAAATCTGGCAAAATGGATCCCGGAAGTGCTCTTTGGAACAGTTTGCGGTATTAAAATGCATTTAGATCATTACAGTATTAAAATGCTTTTTAAATTTGTAATCGCGTCAAACTTCTTAGACGTGAGTGAGCAGCCGCTCACTTGGGCGCCCAAGGGCCGCCCTCACGGCCTGCTCGATGTCGGGCATCGAGCAGGCCATGAGGGCAGCCCTTGGGTGCCCAAGTGAGTAGGTTTAGTGGACCCTTTTCCCACAGGATCCCACCCTCACCTAGTCAAATCGACACTCAGTCTCTCAACAAATTTTCTATTGTCTAGATAATTTATTAATTTATAAACCCATGATGATGGATGGCCTATTATTGGAATCCAAAATCCTTCCAATTGTAGGATCTGATCATTGGCCTATCAAGATTTGGATTGATATCATGGGAATTCCTCCACACAGACTTTTCTAGATTGAAAAAATTTGGTTGACACATCCAACATTCAATGATAAAATGAAACAATGGTGGACTAAGGTTCATATACCTCATATAAATCCGATGTATAAATTCCAACAGAAATTAAAAATTATTATCCAGAAGTTCAAATAATGGAATAAGAATACATTCGGGAACATCTTTCAAGCTCAGAAAGCCCTTGAACAACACCTCAAGGAAATCCACCATGCTCTCATTTCTCAAGGCCACTATAATAAAATTCAAGAAGAGGAAACCCAAGTCAAGCAACAATTAAATGAACAATATGCCCAGAAGGATATCCTTTGGTGTCAAAAATCGAGGATTCGGTGGCTTAAGGAGGGAGAGAAGAATACTAAATTTTTTCACCACTCAATGATCCAATGCAAGCATATGAATCACATCTCCAATATGGAGAATGAGTAGGGGTATATCATTACTACCCACGAGGAGATAGATCAAGAGCTTAACACTTACTATAAATATCTCCTCTCGGAACCAATCCAGGATCGATCAACTGCAACTGACAGAATCATATAGTACATCTCGACCTTGGTCTCGAATGACAAAAATGAGTCTCTAATGAGACCATCACTCTGGAATAATTCAACCATGCCATTCAAGAAATGAAGGTGGGAAAAGCACCAAGCCATGATGGATTCACCGTGAACTTTTTTCACCATTTCTAGAATCTCATTGGAGAAAAGGTATGGCAAATTATTGAGGATTCTCTCTCATTTGGGACTGTACTTTTTGTGCTCAATGAAACTTTTATCACTCTCATCCCTAAGGAGGAGAGGCCAAAAAATCCCAATCAATTTATGTTGAAAATATCAAAATATGTGCACAAGTTCACTCACATATTTCATCAAACACTTAATAAACCATTGATATTAGACTTCAACAATATGCAAAACCCATGTACTTTTCTCCAGCATTAAATATAAATGTATTGTAGACCGATATATTGTTAATTAAGCACCTTTAACACTAGAAAACAAGGTAAAATTGCATACTATTATAAAAATCAAACACAGTCATTTGGTCGACCCTAGAAAAACCCTTAAGGGGAAAAATAGTCAAGAGAGTAATTTATTTAGAGCTTAGGAGGAAAAACTACAATGAAATAATAGCAGGACAATTTGGCATTAAAATCATTGTACTTGCTAGAAAAATGAGCCAATAGATCACCTCAAATCTCAACTTACTCAACCTTGGAAATTATTCCAATATAGTGTACAATCTATACAGTCAACATAGCAGCAATGTCTGCCTTGAAATCTATGCCTATTCACAAAAATAGGTACAGTACGGCCTTCTCAGACTAACTACAACAACAATATCTCAAAATATATGTTGATAAATGACTCAATTTTTGTGGCCTTTACTGTTGTACAACCCCCTCAAAAGTCTGTTATACATACCAGCATTAATACTACAAGTTGTCTTGGAGTGCGTGCTCCTCTTCCTACTTAGAAAAATTCCCTCCCTACTGCTATAAGTACAACATTAAATCATATGTCACTTTCTTGGATTGTGTGCCCTTATCCCTCCTTGGAATGCATGCACCTCTTCCCTCCATGCCCATATCTTCCCTAAAAAATACTCTCTTGAAATTCAAGCCACTTACTCTTCTCACCAAGTTCCACTCTTGGAATGTGTTGGAATGTGTGCCTTTGGTCTCATAAATGTCTTTTTATCTAACATATTAGGGTAATTGCTTGTCTATTCGTCTTCTACGACAGAGATTAGATCTTGGCCTATAAGATCAATGAATGAGATTTAATCTCAAGTTCACTTAAATCTCTTAAGTGAAAACTATATAAAATCACATTACATTCAAAAAGTCACTTTCCCCTAAAATGATAAAAATTTCACTTTAATATTATAAAGTCACTTAAATAATGTACATCTCGCTTTAATAATAAAAAGTCACATCATAAAGTACTTTAAAAACACTTTTATAAAGTCACATTAATGATACCCCCTTGTCCTCGGACCCCTACACGTAGGCACTTGGTGCAGGAGTACCTCTGAGCTACCAAAACTAGCACTTCCTCTTAGCAAGGGAGGTACTATTAGCATCTCCTCCACCTGGATCTGTATCGAACCTCCTCTCTTCAATCATTGAAATTGATCCCTCTAAAATTGAAGGTTCTTCGGCCACCTACCTTGGACAATGTGTAGGAGATATGTGTCAAACCACTTTGAACTGAGAGTTCTGCTCACTTTCTTGCTAGTCCTCAAGAGTCATCTCATACCATCTCAGTATCCCCATAGATATGGAAGATTAATCTCCATTGGATGCTACCACTACTTCCACTAAGTTTTACCTCCCACCAAACTCACCATCCACAAGTTGTCTCCTCAACTTGTATGAATTTTCCTCTCGAGTGCTAAGCACTCATGCTACATCCACACTCTCACCCAATGGATAAATAATCTCCTGTCCGAGGTAATGAGGAACTTCATATCTATCATCTTCTAGAGAAGACACTGAAAGTAAATTCTTTTTCAGCTCTGGAACAAAAACACTCCGCCAACCTCCAGATAACCTCCAAACTCGACTTGGAATAGAATACTTCCAACTCCTTCTATTGCAAGGGTGTCGGCATACCCATCTTCTGAAAGTATAACTTTGTCTATATATGTCAACTCTATGAACATAGATCTTGTTCCCGTCATGTGGCATGCTACCCCACCATCCATATACCATGCTCCAGTGTCTGAACACTCAGCTACACTACTTCCTGAAAGAAGTGAGACAAGCGAGAATTCCTTCACAAACTTCTTCACATACTCTTCCACTTCAACTAAAGTAGCAGTCTCAGTATCTTATTTCTTCATGTTTTTCTTCTTATTGGGACACTTCCCATCATAATGGCCATATGTTTGGCAAGCAAATCATCTCACCTTACTCATATCCTTCTCAAACTTGGCTCCATTGCTCGATCATTTTTTCTTCTTACCCTTTGTTGAAAGGGCTACATTCTCCTCATCATCACCTTTCTACTACCCTGTGTGAGTGGAGATAGATCTCATCTCCTCCAGTATGAAGTCATCCCAAATTCCGATCCATGTCGGCATGTTCTCTCTGGAAACAACTACACGTACAAAATCCTTCCATGGTTGTGAGAATCCATTCAAGGCTATTCTCATGAACTTTGTTTCTCCCACTATCTCACCAGCATCCCCCAACTCATCACGTACCTATGAAATGTGGGTCAGGTATGATGCAACATTGTCATTCTTGGTCATTTTAGTATCTCTCAGCTTCTCTCTCAAAACCATTTTTTGGTTTTGATTGTCCGTCTAAAATAACTTTATCATAGCATCCCACATTTCATAGGCATTCATTTTCCTAGTCACATGAGGCATCATGTGGTCTTTCACTGCATCAAGAAGAATGTGTTTTTCCTTCACATTCTTCCTCTGATATCCACCCATGAGAATAGGATCAATGGTAATTGTGACTACCTCCTTGGTTATCTCCCATAGCCCAAGGTCATCCAACAACAATGTGACCCTCTCCTTCCATGGAATGAAATTCTCTGCAATGACAAATTTTTCCTCATGATATCACAAGCCAAGAGTCAAAGACATACTCATAGACCAACCAACAACACGGTCAAATATTAGCAAGTCACGTAATGCCCACTATGTCAAAAAATTAAGTCATAGTTGTACTTCATGCATACCTTACTGCCATAAACAATCATGTATCAAACTCAGATCCCCAACTCTAATACCATGTTGAAAATGTCAAAATCTTTGCACAAGTTCACTCACATATTTTGACAAACACTTAATAAACCATTGATATCAGACTTCAACAATATGAAAAACCCATGTACTTTTCTCAAGCATTAAATACAAATGTATTGTAGACTAATATATTGTTAATTAATCATCTTTAGGAATGCAAAACAAGGTAACACAATAGATTGTTATAAAAATCAAACACAGTCATTTGGTCAACATACCCTAGAAAAACCCCCTAAGGGGAAAACTACTCAAGGGAGTAATTTATTTAGAGCTCGGGAGGAGAAAATACAATGAAATAACAGTAGTACAATTCAACATTAAAATCATTGTACTTTCTAGAAAAATGATCTAGTAGATCACCTCAAATATCAGCTTACTCGGGCTTGGAAACCATGCCAATACACTCTACATCCTATACATTCCAGTACATTAAACACAACAACAATCTTTGCCTTGAAATATATCCCTAGTCACAATAGTAGGTACAATACGACCTTCTTAGACTAACTACATCAAACAACTCTTGAAATCTATGCTGATAAATGCCTTGATTTATGTGCCCTTTACTATTGTACGCCCCCCTCAGAAGTCTGTTGTACAAACTAGCATTAATCTTGGATTCCGTACTCCTCTTCCTACTCAAAACAAATGCCCTTCCTATTGTTGTACGGACAACATTAACTCTGTTGTACGGACAACATTAACTCAGCTGTCATTTTCTTGGATTATGTTCCCTTCTCCCTCCTTGGAATGCATACACCTATTCTCTCCATGCCCAAATATTCCCACATAAAGGCTCTCCTGAAATTAGAGCCACTTACTCTTCTCACCAAGTTCCTCTCTTGGAATGCATTGGAATGTGTGCCTTTGGTCTCATTAATGTCTTTCTATCTAACATATTAGGGTAATTGCTTCTCTTTTTGTTTTCTACAATTGAGATTAGATCATGGCCCACAAGATCAATGAATGAGATTTAATCTCAGGTTCACTTAAATCTCTTAAGTGAAAACTATATAAAATCACATTACATTCAAAAAGTCACATTAACCCTAAAATGATAAAAAGTTCACTTTAATATTATAAAGTCACTTCATAAGGTGTAACTCATTTAAATAAAGTGCATCACACTTTAATAATATAAAGTCACATTATAAATTACTTTACAAACACTTTTTATAAAGTCATTTTATGTCATTAATGAGGCCCCCTCGTCATCGGACCCTTGCACCTAGGCACTTGATGCAGGAGTACTTTCGAGCTACCAAAATGAACAATTTCGTCCCATTTCTCTTTGTCTCAAGCTTATTCTCTCGCACATCATTTCTCATGAACAGACAAGTTACATGGAGGGGTGTCATATCCTTAACAACGTCATCTTGGCCCATGAAGTGATAAAATCCTTGAAGACTATAAGATCTCTGGGTATGCTTCTAAAAATTGATCTTTCTAAAGCTTTTGATAAGTTAAGCTGGTAGTATATGTGAAGTCTCCTCTCGGCCTTTGGCTTCTTCCCAACATGGATAAACTGGATCATGAATGTCACTTCGTCTACTTTTTTCTCCCTTATGGTTAATGTATCCCCTTCAACCCCTTTTTCTCCCTCCCATGGAATCTGCCAAGGGGACTCTTTATCCCCTTCCTCTTTGTGATAATGGCATAAGTCCTAAGTCAATATATCAAAGCTTCCATTACGGATGACTCTCTTGAAGGGTTTCCTCTTCATAGTATTAATCCCCCCATCTCTCACAACTGATTTGTGGATGACACTATGACAATGGGAAACCCTATTACTCGGGAAGCAAATTGCATTCAATCTATACTAAAAGATTTCATTGCTTACTTAGGAACCTCCATCAACCCCGACAAATCACAAGTCTTCTTCTTTAACACCCCTTGGCTGATTCAATCTAATATCTCTCGGATTCTTGGCTTTCATCGGAGTTCCATTCCTTCCAAATATTTAGGCATCCCTTTCACTAATAATGTGCTTTGCAATAGCACTTGGGAAGACTTGCTTGAATCCCTAAGATAAAGATTATCCTCATAGACCTTTCTCTCTCTCAACTTGGCGGGATGTCTCATCCTCCTTAAGTTTGTCCTTAAAGTTATTCCTCTATATCTCTTTTTAGCCTTGGAAGCTCCAAATTCTATTCTCAAAATGATCAAAAGTATCCAAAGACGCTTTTTATGACAAGGAAACAAAGAAGGAATAAAATGGGCTCTTGTAATGTGGACTGAATTGTGCAAACCTAAATTTGCAAGGGGGCTTGGTATGCGGGACCCACAAATGCTCAATCAAGTAATGGGAGCCAATATATGGTGGAGATGGCTAAAAAATACTATAGAACTATAGACCAATTTATAGAGGCACAAATACACATTGGGGATGGACGAAGAACAACTCATTAGATGGAATGAAAACCTCTCCCATATGGAATGTGGCTTGGCAAAGAAGAGATTTAATACAAGACCATGCATTTTGGGAAGTTAGAACTGAAAATCAAGCGAAATTTTGGACAAACTCCTGGCATCAATTCCCTCCTCTCATAGGCGAACAAAATCTTGATATGGTTTGTCAAGGCCATCCCAACTTTAGATCTGAAAAGGTTGATGATTTTTGGAATAACATGGTTCAAAATACTATATGGAGACCATGGAAAATTACACATGTAGAGTTGAACATTCCTGAATAAATAAACATTGTAACCTCTTGCACAGAGTTGGGAAGAAGGAAAGTCGGGTGTAGAGAAGGTCAAAACATCCTCTAGTGGGGGCATTCCCCGAAAGAAAATTTTACTACGAACGATGCCTATGCTCTGAAAGCTTCCTTCAACCTATTTCCACAACTGGATGCTTGGAATAATATTTGGAAATTGAACTTATCTAAATTCATCACTTTCCTATGGCTGGTGATGCATCAAAGAGCCTTAAATTGTCCCAATTTAAGGAAGAGAAACTTTACCAAACCTTCCATGTGTCTCTTATGTTCGCAACAAGAGGAGACCATGGAGCATATGCTTAACCAATGTTGCTTTAGCAACCAAATATGGGATCAGATGTCAATACTTATGTGCACTTCAGATAGGAAACGAGATAGCATCCCTTATACCATAACAGTTTGACGATAATCAACATTCAAGAATCCTATCCTAAATTGAATATGGTATTTGCTCCCAGGTTTCATTCTTTGGCATATATGGAATGAAATAAATCTAACAGATGTTCCACTCTCAACGGGCTCTCTTAGTTATAAGTTTGGTCCAAAATAAAAATAAAAAAATCTAGTCACTAAAATAGTGAGAACCTCAACTTGGACACTGAAATACATCTCTTGTTCCCTAGACGAGCAGCAATATTTTCTCAATGGTAATTGGTCATCCCTCCATCCACTAGATTGGATTCTTCCACTACTCCCTCTAAATGGCACGGTCCCCCTAGTGGTTTTGTCAAAATAAATTTCAACGCCACTTCCAACCCAAGCGCGATGGGATTTGGTGTCGTCTTCATAGATGATCAAGGTAGCATTATTCCCAGTGAGCCTCAGTCGAATGTTATTCCCAGTGAGCCTCTAAATTATCAATCCTCTTTTGAGAATTTGGGTAGTCTCTATCACAATGGCGGTCTGTATGAATTTTATCTTAACTTATTATTTGAAACCAGGCGAGACATTCATAATTTATACTATAAAATGGAGCAAATTGAATCCAGAATCTCGTCTTTGGTTTCCTACTTTAATTTCTCGACTCTCCGTCAGCATGTTAGCAGCTCGTCACTCCAGGATGTCGTCCTTCTTGGGGCTCCTATTCTGATGGCTTTTCAGCCTCCCATCAATCCTTCGGATGATACATCTCCAGCTCCATGGTCTGATCAGAGTTAGTTGTAGATCTGCTAGTTTTTTGGTTGTTTTAGTCAATGTTATGGTTAAGTCTAGTACAATTCTAGTTACATTTTGGACTAGTTCTGTTATGTTTTGTCTCAAAGCCTTTGGGATCACACATTTCAAATTTTGAACCATATGCAATCAGTTTTTGGTATTTTGGCACTGCGAGAAGCTATGTTTTTAACTACTAGGGGCCTACGAACAGTTGTATATTTCCTCTTATGTTATATTGATATAATGTAGCTTCTTACTTACAAAACAAAAACAGATGATTGTAGAGCAAGGCATCAGGAAACCTTCACTCGGGCCAGAATGGTTGAAAAGTTGTTTATGATTAAAAAATTCTTGTGGATACAAGTAATTGGTGATTTGCCCAAAATTAGAGCTCATATGCAATTTTTCCTGGGTTTTTATTTAGTTTTCACAGAGGCAAACGAATATGCGAGAAAAATCAAGCATACATCACAGACAAATATCAAGTGGCTAAGACAGGAAAAACAATGGTGAACACCTTGTCCCCGGAGCAATTGGAATCACTGAATATATATGACAGGACGGGATCTCATATGTAGATAAACAATTGCATACATAATTTCACTTCCTTGGGGATACTTATTAAAGAGTCTGTAGCTTTAATCATTCCTTTCTTTAAAACAATGAATGCAATGATAACAAATTGGATTCCACCTCCTTGGAATGAAGAGTATCATTTAGTCCCGGAAAAATCTTATGATCAGAAGGTCCAAAAGCTAATGCTTGACCTTATTTTAGTCACCAAAAGGGTAAATACACCCACAACATTTTAGTTGATGAATGAGTTACGGCATGCAATTGCAACCGTTTCCTTGTTAAAGAACTTGATTGAAAATATGGGAGAAGTAAACTACACACCTAAATCTGAAATAGACACATCTTTCATCATTTTGAAAGGTGGACAAAGCTTGACTACATGAGGTTGGCACAATATACAATCTTTGAGAGACTGTGTGACAAAAATACAGCAGCGTCAGTAAGTAACACGGGGCATAGGGGAACCCTCTTAAACTCCCGAGAAAGATATGCTCGGAAAATTAAAGAAATAAATAAAATAAGAAAGTTTTAGCGGACCCCATCTCATCGCAAATATTATGTCCATTATCTAAAGAATCAGCAAAGGCTCAATCAGAAATAAGACAGTGCATCATATTATCCCTCGGAGTACATAGTCAACATACGGATTTGGAAAGATATTTAAGCGCAGGAAAAAGAAGATACAAAGAGGTTCATTCATTTCTCATGAGTCAATAGAAGAAAAAATTGTGTGTTAGGATCTACACCAGTAACCTTTTCCTTATCATTTTCTCTTTCCTGTTTGTAATGGATCAGAGAAATCCTGTTGTATAGAAAAAGACAATTGAACTAGGGAAGAGACGAATTAGTACCCCTTGATGCATGTAATGTTGTATTGAAGAAATAAATATGCTATGGATTTGAAACTAGGACCGAGGTTGTTTGCCACTGTTATTTTAGGAAAAAGTATCTTGTATAGTGCTTTGAATGTTCTTTCTGATAGCAAGAATGTCTTTATCTTGTTACATGAATCTATGGATCTGTACTTTTCTTATGCCCATATGTTTTTCTATTGTTTTTGAATGCTTTTTAATGGAAGGTTTCAATGCTTTATGGTTGAATGTGTTTATTGATGTTATATCTTCTTTCAAGGAAATGGGTTATGATTAATGCGTCGTAGTTATTCTTTGTTTGAGTTGTGTTGCTTTGTGAGATATCCATGCCTCCTCTTTAAAATTAACAATTAAAATAATTTCCATAGTTGAGATCTATCTTATGCACCTCGGGTATTAGTCATAAATACAGTGAAAGCTTTTCAAGTATATTTCCGGGCACATAGTGTGGCAAACTAGGGTTCACTACCTTTATTTTCAAGGTTCCCTCCCTTGGTTTGAGGACTGGCTCGATGATCTAAAGTGGTCCTGGAATGGTGTTTCCTGCACAACCCTCTTTGGCATTGTAACTTCATTAAAATCCATGTGATATATTGTCTAAATCCATGTATGATCTGAAATATTAAAAATCTGTTAAATCTAATGAAGGTACAACCTGAGGGACAACATAACCAAAGATTCACCATTTTTTTTACTTCATTTTAAATTTCCTCTTTGAGAAGCACATAAAACCTGCTCAGATTTCAAATAGGCATCCTTTCTCTGTTGAATCTAACATTATCATCTCGGGTTCGAGAATACTTACCTACAAATTAGTTGCAAACAACCTCTCCAACTCTGAATTCCTTGTCCGCCTCTTTAGAGGCTTCCACATCCTTTCTGTTAAATTTTGAGCATTAATTCACAATACTCTAGGATCTTCATTCAAAGAATAACATATACAGTATATCAATGCATAACAATCACAATAAGCATGACAAGCATCACAAGAATCAAAAGCATGAGAGACAAGAGACACAGAGTTTTCGTGGGGAAAACCCTAAGGTGAAAAACCCCACAACTTCCTCAGAGATAGAGAGAGCAATGGCTCAACCAAAGTACAACCAAAATACACTGAGATAGTCTCCTAGTAGCAGATGATCCTCCTCCTCACTAGTGCGCCACTTTCTGAGTGAGAGAAGTGTGGCTTTCTGAATGATCCAAATAGAGATCTCCCGATCTCTATTTATACTTAACATGTTTGCCCAGTTACACTATGGGGCCGACTTGTCTATCTAGATACATCCATAATATAATATATATTTCAGGGCGACCCCACACATGGTGGTCTAATAACCCATCAGCAACTACACACACTTGCGACACTTTTCAATCCACATGGCGACACTTCCTTATAGAGGAATAACACATCTCTAATAAGGGTACAATAAATATATATGAAATACATAAATGAAATACATTCCGAAGTTACATATACATCAACACTCCCTCTTAACTAGGAAGGTATTTCTCAACACAGATCTGTTAGACAAGTCTTCTTCTCAGGATCATTGTCATCGATGCATCGTCGTCATTATCGCCACTGCTGTTGCTATCTCAACCAATCTCTTACTCTACTCGTCATACGAAGTTCTACAGAGCCAGTCTTTTTTTCATACTGGATGTAGGCCCACCACGTGCAGGTCTTCGTCATCACTGGCCATACTATGGAATCCTCAGGACTTATTACGTGCATCACAAAACCTCGAAAGAGCATCCCAGGCTGTTACAAACACACGGCTCTACCTATAGGATCTCCCAGGGCCATATTATATGTGATCTCACCACAAAACCTCACAAGAGCATCCCAGACTGTTACGAGCACACAGCTCTACCTATAGGATCTCCCAGGGACAGATTATATGTGGTCACCACAAAACCTCGCATGAGCATCCCGGGCTGTTACGAGCACACAGCTCTACCTATAGGATCTCCCAGGGACAGATTATATGTGGTCATGGCAAAACCTCGCAAGAGCATCCCAGGACTTATTACGAGCACACAGCTCAACCTATCGGATCTCCCAGGGACATATTATATGCCATAGGACAAAACCTCAAAAGAGCATCTGCCAGATATCCTAGGGCCAGATTATATGCCATAGGAAAAACCTCGAAAGACTATCTGCAGATCTCCCAAGGCCAAATTATATGTCCTCCTAGAGCAAAACCTCGAAAGAGCATTTGCCAGATATCCCAGGGCCAAATTATATGCCATAGGCAAAACCTCGAAAGACTATCTGCAAATCTCCCAAGGCCAAATTATATGCTCATCTGCACAACCTGATCCACGGCCATAGAGTATCAACCTGATACTCACCATACATCATCCTGATGTACACATGATCATCCTAATCATCATCACTGCAACATCTTGCTGCATGTCATCTGGAGCAACATCCTGAAGCTTGTCATCCATGATCATCCTGATCATACAATGCATCTACCTGATGCATACCAAGTATCTACCTGATACATGATCCACCTGATCATACAGTGTATCCACCTGATACAAATACAAATACATGATACATATCACCATACATGATCCACCTGATCATACAATGCATCCACCTGATACATATACAAATACATGATACATATCACCATACATGATCCACCTGATCATACAATGTATCCACCTGATACATATACAGATACATGGTCCAAGCATCCAACATGATGCATATACAAAATACATACAAATGATCCTACTGATCATATCCAGCATCCAACATGATGCGTACATACATATAAATGATCCAACTGATCATATCCAGCATCCAACATGATGCGTACATACATATATATATACATATAAATGATCCAACTGATCATATCCAGCATCCAACATGATGCGTACATACATATATAAATGATCCAACTGATCATATAAAGCAGAAACCAGAACATCATCCTGATGCTCATCATCCAGCGCTTACATCCACAGCCATGTGAAGGATCCTCCTTCCAACATGCTTGGAATGGCTTCAGCAAATGTGTCCATCACTTCTTCCTCGAAGTGTCATCAATCTGAAGAATGCCAAGCTTCTCCCTGAAGTACTCGAACTTCACTCTGGCTAGTGGCTTTGTCAGCACATCTGCAATCTGCTCGTCCGTCACAACGTATAGGAGCTTCACAGCTCATCTCTGCACCATATCTATGATATAGTGATATTTGATCTCTATGTGTTTCGACCTGTCATAAAACACTGGGTTCTCGGACAACTTCACACAACTCTGGTTATCACAAAAGATACCAGTAGCATCCAACGGGAGATCAAATAACTCAGATAGTAGCTTCCGTAGCCATACTGCCTCACAACTAGTTGAACAGGCTACAACATACTCTGCCTCAGCTATACTCAGTACTACATAGGACTGATTCCTGCTAAACCAAGAGATCACACCTGATCCCATACTGAAGCAGCACCCAGATGTGCTCTTCCTATCTGCAGCACTGCCAGCCCAATCTGAGTCAACATAACCCTGCAGGTTAAACTTTTGATTTGCCTCATACTTGAGCCCATAATCCACTGTACCCTTCAGGTACCTCAGAACATGCTTTACAGCAACCAGGTGAACACTCCTCGGATCTGTCAGGAACTGACTCAATGTGTTCACATCAAAGCAAATATCTGGTCTCGTGTTCGTCAAGTACATCAAGGACCCAATCATCTGACGATACATAGAGACATCAACCGGCTCAGATGAAGCATCACATAGAAGCTTCAGATTTGATGCCATAGGTGTGGCCATGGCCTTGCAATCCATCATCCTGAATCTCTTCAGGATATCTATTGTGTACTTCCCTTGACCAAGGAAGATCCCACCTGCACTCTGCCACACCTCCATACCTAGGAAATAATGCATCATTCCCAAATATTTCATATCGAACTCAACATCAAGCTTCTTCTTAGTATCTGCAATCAATCTGTCATCTCCTGTTACAAATAAGTCATCCACGTACAGAATAGAATCACAGGATTCCCTTCCTCAACTTTGTAGTAAAGGTTGGAATCCACTTTACTCTTGGTAAATCCCAAACTAGATAGGAAATTGTCCATCCTACCATACCAGGTTCTGGGGGCTTGCTTCAAGCGATACAAGGCTTTCTTCAATCTGCACACATATGACTCCCTGTCATGTATTTCAAAACCGAGTGGCTGCTCCACGTATACTTCCTCTTCAACTACACCATTCAAGAAAGCAGTCTTGACATCCATCTGGTGTATTTTCCATTTCATTGTTGCAGCCAGGGAAAGTACTGTTCTGATGGAAGTATCCCTAGCTACAGGTGCAAAATTTTCTTCATAATCTATTCCCTCTTTCTGAGAGAAGCCACGAGCTACGAATCTTGCCTTGTATTTCTCTACACTGCCATATGCAGCATGCTTGATTTTGTAGATCCATTTGGAAGTCACAACAGACTTCTCTTAGGTCTTGGGACAACATCCCAAACATCATCCCTCATTATTGATTGGTATTCCTCAACCATGGCATTCTTCCATTCTTTCTTTTTCATTGCTTCTTCATAACTGGAAGGCTCTTTGTTCATAATGTCACAGAGTAAAGCAACATCGTTGGCATGTGATCTGGTTCTCTTCTTTGCTCTGTTTTCTTATTCTGGAATGCCAAATCTTTCTGCATCTTGAATGATCTCTCAAGCCCATGCGGGTTTCCTCTTGTGAGAGTTATCCTCACGGGGTGGATCTACAGGTTCTTGCGAATCTTCAAACTCACTAACAACTTCTGGAATTGCTTCAGTCATGATATTGTCTTGAAATCTAGTTTCCTTAAGTTCTTCATAAACTTCGATAGGTTCCTTCCTTGATTTGATGAATGCTGAGTTTTCATCAAATGTCACATCCCTGCTGACATCAATCTTCTTGAACCCTGGAAAGTATATTCTGTAAGCCTTCGACCTTTCACTGTAACCCACAAAGATACCCTTCTTTCCTGAAGGATCTAGTTTGGTCCTCTTTTCCTTTGGGACATAAGTGAATACTGGACAACCAAATATTATGAGATGGCTGACTTCAGGTTTCTTACCAGAAAAGACCTCTTCTGGTGTCTTGTTGTCCACTATCTTGTGGGGTGTTCTGTTCTACACATATACAGTTGTTCTTGCTGCTTCTTCCCATAGATGCATAGGTAGATCCTGGTCATGTAGCATTGCTCTTGCTGCTTCCATGATTGTTCTGTTCTTCCTTTCTGCAACTCCATTCTGTTGTAGATTGTAAGGAGCAGTCAACTCCCTCTTAATCCCTGAATCACTACAAAGATTCTTGAAGTCACCTGAGGTGAATTCTCCACCATTGTCGGATCTGAATGTTTTGATCTTCTTGTCAGTTTGATTCTCCATCAAGGTTTTGAATTCCTTAAACTTATCAAACACCTCATCTTTGTTCTTCAAGAAGTATACCCAAGTCTTCCTGGAAAAGTCATCAATAAATGAGACATAGTAAACATACCCACTTAGAGAACTGGATGACATAGGACCACATACATCTGAGTGGATGATTTCCAGGATATCCTTTGACTTGCTTTCACTGCTTGGGAAAGCCTTCTTAATGTTCTTACCTTTTGCACATCCTTTGCAAACACCTTCATGTTTGGTCTTGATTTCAGGAAGACCCTCTACAGCCTTGCTTGCAATTGGAAGTGCCCTATAGTGCATATGAGCAAGTCTTTTATGCCAAAGTTCACTTGGCTCCATGGATTCATGCACCATGGCATGTTCAGGTTGTCCCTTTAATTTATACAAACCTCCCTCGTACTCTCCAATCACTACTGCATCATATGTGGTCTTTCCCTTTGGCCACATTAGGACTTGGTCATCCACAAATGCAACCCTCATACCTTTTGCATCCAATGCAGAGATGGGGAGTAAGTTCTTCTTGAGCTCGGGTACATAAAGGACTTCTTTCATCGTCAAAGATTTTCTAGAATCTAGGTTGTAGGAGGCTTCACCACTTCCTTTGATTGGGTATTGATAATCATCCCCAAGTTTCACCTTATGGGGTGATTCATGTTTAGATAGGTTCACAAAAGATTCCTTAAACCCAGTCATGTGTTTGGAAGCCCCACTGTCAATCATTACAACCATGGGAGATAGTACCTGTGAGAGCAGAGATCAGAACATACTCTTCTTCACTTGATGAGTCATCATTACTATCATCACTTTCTGCCCTAGCCTTCTTCTTGGGTGGTCCATCATCCTCGGCAGCATGAGCATGAAACCTTCTTTTGCTTCCCTTCTTCTTCTTGTTGAAGTTGTTGTTGTCCTTCTTGTTCTTGGAACAATTTATGGAAATATGTCCTTTCTCATTACAGGTGAAGCATATTCTTCTTTCTTTGAAGTGATGTGAAGATTTCTTGGAGTGAAATGGCTCTCTCTTGGACTTCCCTTTCTTGGTGTGAGTTGTGAGAGCTTGATATTCATTCCCCATCTTTTCTTCTCGTGCCACAAGCCTTGATTCTTCTTGTGAGCATTCTTCCCGTAGTCTACTGAAGGAAATCAACTTCTTTCTTGCACAGATTCCTCGAATGAAGGAGTCCCATGACCTAGGTAAGCCATTCAGAGTGGTCATGACAACTTCACCATTTTCCACCAATTCATCCACTGCTTCTAGTTGTTCCTTGATCTGGGAGACCCTTGAAAAATAAGATTGAATGGTTTCTCCATTCTGAAACTTTACTCCTTTCAATTGGTTCCGCAGGGTCATCTTCCGATTTATGTTCTTCCCTTCAAATAGCTTGGTCAAAGAGTTAAACATCTCTTTGGGTGTCTTTAAAGAAGACACATGGGGTATGAGATGGTCTTTGATAGAATCAACAATGATTCTCTTTACCTTGACCAAGTTCTTCTTATGCAATACTTTAGCTTGTTCATCCTCTGGGATAGGGATATCTTCTTTTATATATGAGTCCAACTCATTCTCTTCCAAGATTAACTCAATCATATACTTCCAAGCTCGGAAGTTATCAGCCCCTTCAAGCTTATCCTCAAGCTTGGTGTGGTGAGACATTTTAAAGAGTACTTCAAATGGAAATAGAAAAGATTTAGGTCTTACCACTTGAAATGCTGAAAACTGGATCTGGTCTCGGATTAGGGTTTGTCGAAAAAACCCTAAAAATTCAAAATGTGAATTTCAACTTTCTAAAAGGATAGAAAGATGCGCTTTGATGAGATGATCAGCCTGGTGCATTCAGAATTTGAAATCAGCAAAGTTTTACCCTTCAGATTTGACTTTTTGTCCTCCTGGGTTCACTATGGAGAACCCTGAATTAGGGTTTGAGTTTCCCGGAGATCTACCCAGCCAAAAATCTCGATCTAAAGCTCTAAACTTCAATTTTTGCAAGGATCTTCCAAGTATGTCTTCAGATTTCAGAAATTCCTAATTTTTTGGAAACCCTAATTTTTAGGGCCAAATCTGAAAATGCTCAGAATTGAATTCTGATTGGACATATGGATTCTCCTTGATGAGTAGAGTCAATCTACTATACTGCTTTTCCAAAATCTGTGGAGAGAAACCCAATAAACAAGAAACTCAAATTTCTGTCACTGCAAAATGTCTTCTTCTTAGGTTAGCTCTGATACCATGTTAAATTTTGAGCATTAATTCACAATACTCTAGGATCTTCACTGAGAGAATAACATATACAGTATATCAATGCATAACAATCACAATAAGCATGACAAGCATCACAAGAATCAAAAGCATGAGAGACAAGAGACACAGAGTTTCCGTGGGCAAAACCCTAAGGTGAAAAACCCTACAACTTCCTCAAAGATAGAGAGAGCAATGGCTCAACCAAAGTACAACCAAAATACACTGAGATAGTCTCCTAGTAGCAAATGATCCTCCTCCTCACTAGTGCGCCACTTTTTGAGTGAAAGAAGTGTAGCTTTCTTAATGATCCAAATAGAGATCTCCCGATCTCTATTTATACTTAACCTGTTTGCCCAGTTACACTATGGGGCCGACTTGTCTATCTAGATACATCCACAATATAATATATATTTCAGGTCCGACCCCACACATGGTGGTCTAATAACCCATCGGTAAGTACACACACTTGCGACACTTGTCAATCCACATGACGACACTTCCTTATAGAGAAATAACACATCTCTAATAAGGGTACAATAAATACATATGAAATACATAAATGAAATACATTCCAAAGTTACATATACATCAACACTTTCCAAGACACTTCTCTCCAATATGGAAAATATATACAATTTTCATACCATAATTTATATTTTCCAACTTATATCGTATTTCTAATATATTAGTTGATATAAATAATTAGACTATTGGGATTAAGTTCCTTTGGCTAGGATAATGCAAAAAGATCGATGTCATGTGGTCATGGGCCCAAATTCCTTAGGCTAGGAAAATGCAAAAAAAATTAATGGATTATTAGTCGTCTTTCTATTAAAATGGCCTCCAAACATGAAATTTTTTAATCCAATGATGATAGAATGGTTGTGATTCTTTACATTTGTCTATGGTTGGTTAGATTTGAGACTTAGGAGCTCTATTAAGGAAGAGAGAGAATTGGAATTTCGTGTCAATCTATATATGGATTCATAAAATTAGGATATATGCAAGTGACAACGACGTAGCCTTAAGGTGTAGCTAGACAAGATGGATGTTCATCATGGAGATATACCATAATATGAATGAGAGACATTATTTGCAAGACTATATATATATATATATATATATATGCAATGACATACTTATGTCTAGAGTATGTATATGCAATGACATATGTCTAGAGAGTATATATATATATATATATGCAATGGAATATGTCTAGATTATAGAACACACACACACACACATTGTCATCTCTAGAGGACATGTTTGGACCATTTGAAGACTAACTTATAAGATCTATTAGGGATGCATTGACATATCTAGAGTATAGAAACATTTATCAAATCTCTAGAGGGCATGTTTGGACCCTTTAAGGGCTATGTTATTGCACAAATGTGAATATAAGTATGCTGTAATTAAATTTATTTTCTTTATTAAGAAAACACGATATACTAATAATAATATGTATGCCATCGGAAAAAATACTAAGAACTCATATTCATGTAGTTGTTATCTAGTTTTTTTTTTTATCCTTCAACTAAATTAGTCATTTAAGTTAGTTATTTTTAGTTGTGTCACTTAAAATTGCTCAAATTTGGTAGTATTTAGCTTAAAAAATATGTTAGTTTTTGGTCGCGTAGTCATAAATTCGCCAAGTTGTATAGTGAGCTACATGATCAAATTATTATGTTATTAACATTCATAAAAATAAATACTTGGAACAATTAATGCCAACATTACTTGCTCCCTCTTTATTAACATCCAAGGAGGAAGGTTATTGTTTATAACAAAAACTGGTCCAACCAAGTAACTACATTTGTGCTCTCCAAATGGACTGGCACCATCAACTACCATTAAAATTCTACGATTACGAGGTTCTTCTTTAAAATAAAGTCTTCTTTACGATATATCCTTGAGTGAAAAACCATTTGCAAGCATCGTCATAACACCTTCATTTCTATTACGTGCATGGCAATCCATAAATTCTGCTATGTTTTTGTACCTTAAGCAATTGTTGGAAACATGGAATTATGGGGATATGACAAAAAAATTTGCAAGGCACCTTACTTGTTACCTGATCAGTTCGATATCTAATAATTCCAAATTCAGGGCATTCGTTTTTGTTGCATGTTTTCTATATTATATAATGCGATCATTAGGTCATGCATCAATTGTGTTATACTCCAATCCTATATATTTCATAACGACGCACAATTATTTATATGAGCGAGGTAAATTATTTGATGGTGTGGTTATCTTACAATTTACAAGAAAAAATAAATCAATATATCGAATAGTGGATATTAAGGGCATGTATATTACAATCACACAAAAAAAGATAAAAATGTATATTTATACACATAAAAAATATTTTATACCTTAGGATTTGTGTCATACATGTGTTTGAAATATTGTTCAGTACCTTCAAGTTAACCAACAATAGAAGAGCAGAGAGAATGTGAAAATTTGTCACAGCCTGAATCTCGTTCAGTGAAAAAACCTCACAATTAGTTTTGCAAGAATGTAGAGAAAGAAGAAAATTTGAGCAGAACACATGAGAAAAAGAAACTCAATTGGATAAAATTCCATCTTGATATTATTGAACAATAAGAGTACAATAAATAATACATCTCAAGAGATAAAATTGAATGCACTAAAGGCAATTCGAAAATCTCACAAAAGGCGGGCTTACTAAAAGCAAAAAAAAAAACAATAGTGGCAACATCACTTTCCAAATCAGTCAAGGACCTCACGAATTAGCTAAATCATATATGGAAGCTAATGAGTGATGAAAAAGTAGTAAGATTATGGATTTTGGAGAAAAAAATATGGAGGATGTGTTGGCCTAAAACTATACATCTTGCCAAGTCCATAAAGGCACCTAACTTATCCTTATCCACTGAAAAGCAAAAAAGGCGGGACAAATTTGTGTAAAAGCAGGAAAGCACTCTTACCAATTATGGGTAGTCATAAAAGTAGCAGAATCTATCCAGAATATTTTTTAGGATGCACATGTGGATAATTATGGCAAGTGTGTGCCTAAAAAGGAAATAAGTGGCCAACTACCTAGTCAAACACCTAGGAAAGTATAAAAAATGATTAATACTTTATATCCTAAGTCTAGATGGGTTTTTAATATTCTAGCACCCCCCCCTTAAGCCTAACTTAGAGTGATTAAAATATGATTAGGACCCAAGCAACAAGGCTTATGGTCACCCCATTACAATTATTATTCCCATGTAAACTGAGGAAACAGGGAAAACCTCATGGGATTAAAACCCTCCCTCAAAAATGGACATCTGCACACCAAAACTTAATGTTGCTCCAAACTCAAGTAGGTGTGAACTTGATTAGATGTATGGAGGTATCTTCCTCTTGGGAAGAAGTGGATCATACTCCAAAAACATGTGCTTGAATTCTCCATTAGTGGATGCAAACGAATCTAGAAGCTCTTTGAACCAAACTAGTTCAAAACAAATACATGAACATGCAGACCATTCTGGAACTTGAATTTCAAACCACATGAGGTAGGATCGGTTCCAATCAAATCTAATTGCTCTTGAAACTTGAAATTTTGATCAGTGGAAGTTAAATCAGCTCCAAGAATTGATAGATGGTTCCTTGAGATCTCCTTTCTGGAACTTGAATTTCAAACCACATGAGGCAGGATCAGCTCCAATCAGATCTAATTGCTCTTGAAACTTGAAATTTTGATCAGTGGAAGTTAAATCAGCTCCAAGAATTGGTAGATGGTTCCTTGAGATCTCCTTTGAACTAGCAGAGGTGAGATCAGAACCAAAATCACCAAAATATGCTTGAGAATTGAACCCAAGTGAATGGTAGTGTCCTCCATATTCAGTGAAACTTTGAGGATCAGTGCTAGCAATCAGATAGAAGTACATAGTAAGCATGTAATCAAGGAGGGTGAACGAATCACTCCAAATTCTAATCTATCTTCCAAAACCTTTAGTAGATCACCATTCTGCACATTAGTAGATTCATGTGAAAGAGAGGGATCGAATTCCTCTTCATCTTCTAAAGCATGAACTGGCTTATCTTGGTCATAATTCAAAATAGAAGACTCATAGGAGAACAAGAGATTGAGATGGAAGTCTCCATCTTCAACAACTATATGTATTGAATATATTTCTGCAATTTGTTCTTCTTTTCTTTGAACAAATTTAGAGAGAGTTGAGGCCGAGACATTAGGAGGGAGAACACATTAGGAGGAGTCCATAGGATCTCTCCAAGCACCAATTTTCTACTTATTTAGATCCTTGTACAATTTGTACCATAGCTCGAAAGGATAGTCTGCAAAACCAATGAGGTAGTGCATATCTAAAGACATTTCCAGACACATAACTCTAAATGACCTGACACAGTCATTCGGCCATTCATTATTCTCTTAAAAGGAGGAGAGTTGAGGTCGATACATCAGGAGGGAGAACACATTAGGAGGATTCCATAGGCTCGCTCCAAGCACCAATTTTCTACTTAGTTAGAGCCTTTTTCCAAGTTGGACCATATATCGAAAGGATAGACTGCAAAACCAATGAGGTAGTTCATATCTAAAGACATTTCCAGACACATAAATCTAAATTCCCTTTCACAGTCATTCAACCATTCATTCTTCTCTTCAAAGGACTTTGGCTCACTCACAGCACCAATAGACACATCATAAAGATATTGTCTCTTTATAGATGCAACCATCTTTGGCTTCCATTCAGCATAATTGAATGGAGTGAGAGGAGGAATAGATTTTGAATCCATGAAGTTGTACCTACATAAAAACCTACAAAAAACACTCAGGAGTAAAATCAATAAGCACAAGACTCTGATACCGTGTGAGGATTTGTCACGTCTTAAATCTAGTTCACTGAAGAAACCTCACAATTAGTTTTGCAAGAATGCAAAGAAGGAAGAAAATTTGAGCATAACACATGAGAAAAAGAAACTCAATTGGATAAAATTCCACCTTGATATTATTGAACAATAAGAGTACAATAAATAATACATCTCAAGAGAGAAAATCGAATGCACTAAAGGTAATTCGAAAAGCTCACAAAAGGCGGGCTTACTAAAATAAAATAAAAAAAACCCCAATAGTGACAACATCACTTTCCAAATCAGTCAAGGACCTCACGAATTAGCTACATTATATATGGTTGTTAATGAGTGATGAAAAAGTAGTAGGATGATGGATTTTGGAGAAAAAAATATGGAGGATGTGTTGGCCTAAAACTAGACAACTTGCCAAGTCCATAAAGTAACCTAGCTTTATCCTTATCCACTGAAAAGCAGAAAAGCCGGACAAATCTGTGTAAAGGAGGGGAAGCACTCTTACCAATTATGGGCAATCATAAAAGCAGAATAATCTATCCAGAATATTTCTAAGGGTGCACATGTGGATAACGATGGCAAGTGTGTTCCTAAAAAGGAAATATGTGGCCAGCTACCTAGTCACACACCTAGGAAAGTATCAAAAATTATTAATACTTTTATCCTAAGTCTAGATGGGTTTTTAATATTCTAGCACCCCCCCTTAAGCCTAACTTAAAGTGAGTAAAATATGATTAGGGCCCAAGAAACAAGGCCTATGGTCACCCCATTACAATTATTATGCCCATGTAAACTAAGGAAACAGGGAAAACCTCATGGGAATAAAACCCTCCCTCAAAAAAGGACATGTGCACACCAAAAATTAATGTTGCTCCAAACTCAAATAGGTGTGAACTTGATGAGATGTCTAGAGGTACCTTCTACTTGGGAAGAAGTGGATCATACTCCAAAAACATGTGCTCGAATTCTCCATTAATGGATGCAAACGAATCTGGAAGCTCTTTTAACTTGCTCTTTCAACCAAACTTGTTCAGAACAAATCCATGAATATCCAGACCATTCTGGAACTTTAATTTCGAACCACATGAGGTGGAATCAGCTACAATCAGACATTATTGCTGTTGAAACTTGAACTTATGATTAGTGGAAGTTAAATCAACTCCAAGAATTGATAGATGGTTCCTTGACATCTCCTTTGAACCAACAGGGGCAAGATCAAAACCAAAATCACCAAAATATGTCTGAGACTTGATCCCAATCGAATGGTAGTGTCCTCCATCTTCAGTGAAACTTTGAGAATAGGTGCTAGCAATCAGATATAAGTACATAGGAAGCAGGTAATCAAGGATTTTGAATGGATCACTTCCAAATTCTGATCTATCTTCAAAAACCTTCATTAGAGGTGGCCACGAACGATGACTTGCGCACGATTCTATGCCTGCATCGTGCAAACAGTGGAATGCAGCTCCAACCACCTCTCCACCCCTGCCTCAACGACAATGTCTCGAGTATTCCTCTGGTCTTCGCGAACTAGCATCTGCGAGAAAACAGTGGAATGTCAATATGTGATATTACTACATAAATATTTTTGCATTTTCACTTATAATAAAAAATCCAAAAAAATTAAATACACAAAACATAAAAAGAGTAATGTATCGATGTCTCTGAATGTGGCCCCTGGAGGGAGCGGCATGTCGCGGTCACCCCGGTAGTCTATCCCCTCATATGGGTAGTCATCGATGGCGATTACCTATCGAGCCCACCAGTGGAAGAACTCATTTGAATATGGTGATGCCTGTCGGCCCACCCTTTCGTGTCAATACTTCAGCCCATCGGGTCAGGGCTGGATCATGGAGACTATGCGGAGGGACTTCAACCCTCGGACTAAGCCCCAAAACTCTCTCGAAGAAGAAACTGCAGAGTATATTGCCGAACCTGAAGTTCTTTGCCTGCCCAAGCTTACACTCCATTAACTAAGTCTTCATAGACACCAGTAACATTGTGCACCAATCATACACTACAGATCTCATGCACTCTGCTGCGTAGAACACCATTGGCCTCAAAGCTTGATGTAAATCCGTTGAACCAGTTATCCTCACGAGGGTGAGCACTATGATATTCAAGCTCAAGCTCACAATGGCCCCAATGGGTATCTGACTCCCCACCTTCTGGGTACCGGGAATACAGTACCAGTCTATATAGTCAGTAATGGTGATCCCACCACCTACAGTGCGAGACCGGAGACTAGCAACTTCCCCTCAGCGGGACAACCCTGTAATAAAGTATATGTTATCCACCTCTAGTGAAAGTGTTTGACCATCCAATTTGAAGTTTTGTGCGTCTATGTCCCAATAATCAATCAGTCTATGGAGCAATTGGTTTTGGGCCCTTAAATGCCCAATGCTCAAAAACTTGTAGAGACCACATGCTTGTAATGCTTGTTGCGTGGGTAAATCTTGGCGGACTTGCTCATCCACAACATCATGCTCCCTCTCCCTCCACTCTAGGACCATCCTGGAGACAAAACAAAAATATTTTTATCTTTTATCATTTAAAAAAACACCTTCATGGTCGTACCCGTGGGAAAATGAGTAGACAGGGGTGTCTACCCACGGTCAACGCTTGAGGCCCTACCCGCGACCCGCAGAGCTATAGCCCACGTACAACACCGTGGAGATATAGGGCTGCACTAATAAAAAAATTGGACCACTAAAAATTGAAATAAAAGCTATGAAATGAAAGAGGAGGATGAGATTGCTAACCTGCTCTAGATGGCTCGAAGAATGGACGCTCGTAGCTCCTGGAATCGGCAACTGAAATCTGAGGTGAAAACTAACCAAAAACTCCTATTTGGGTAAAATGTGAAAATGGAATAGTAATTGTAATTTTTTATTAATATTTATAGTTTTTAAAACCCACTTTCCTATAGTTTTTACTGTTTTAAGCTGTTTTGGACTAATATGGCATCCTGGAGTACCATTTTGAACATATTTTTCCGATGAGAGTTTTTTTTTACGCTCCTACGGCAGGTATATTTTACACCCGTCATATAGGTTAGATGTCATTCTCGCCTGCATTGTGCATTTGACCTTTGACCATTTGTCATTAACCCTAGGTGCGACCCCGCTTTTTAACTGACATGGCTTTCACATTGTTATAGAAGTGTCATTATTTGGCAATAGAGATTGTCCAAACATGGGTGCCCTAGTTAGAGCCTTTTTATGCCTTTTGGATCCCATGTTGTTGTCTCTCCTTAGGATCGGGAGTCCTTCGTAGTTACACCATGACTTTGTGATAAAGACTCATACTCTACTTTTTGTTATGCTGGCCATCTCCTATAAGGACTCCCCCATTTTTTATCAAGTTGTGATTGCATTGCATCATCCTGCTTACCGCTTGCCTTGTGCCAGCTTCCGCTTACTCAATTATTAGCCATGTGACTGAGCACTTTCCCTTTCGAGCTCAGCAGAGCTTTCATTTGCCTTTCGCAATTTGATGACCCTGTATCATGAGGGAACACCCCCCCCCCCCGCCGAGTGTCCACATCCTGCACATGCTTCCCTGCATTTATCATAGGTATGTTCCATTGCTTGGGACTAGTTTGCTCGCTATTTGACACTAGTTTCCTCACCTATTGTACTATAAGCAATTTTATTCTTTTTCAAGCTTTCCTAATATGAAAAAGACCAAAAAAATCAAATATTCCAAAAAGCCGGATGGGAAAATCGTTACTTATTTTTGTTGGCAGTTGTCGTGTCGCCTTTGAACAGAGCATTCATTCCACTCGATCCATTATGAGTCGGGACTATAGTAGGACCTTAGGAGCTGTACTCGTTTCTCATATTTTACTCCATCGGTTGGTTAAGCTTCCAGTCGTTATGGAGCCCTTTTTTGATTCCTCCTGCATCGTACAATGTTATTATCATCTAGTACTTGAGTCTATGTTGTCTGAGTCTATCCATCTGCTCATATATATATATATATATGCAATGGCATATGTCTAGAGTATAGAACACACACACACACACACACTGTCATCTCTAGAGGGCATGTTTGGACCATTTGAAGACTAACTTATAAGATCTATTAGAGATGCATTGACATATCTAGAGTATAGAAACATTTATCAAATCTCTAGAGGGCATGTTTGGACCCTTTAAGGACTATGTTACTGCACAAATGTGAATATAAGTATGTTGTAATTAAATTTATTTTCTTTATTAAGAAAACACGATATACTAATAATAATATGTATGCCATCGGCAAAAATACTATGAACTCATATTCATGTAGTTGTTATCTAGTTGTGTTTTTTATCCTTCGACTAAATTAGTCATTTAAGTTAGTTATTTTTAGTTGTCTCACTTAAAATTGCTTAAATTTGGTAGTATTTAGCTTTAAAAAAATGTTAGTTTTTGGTCGCGTAGTCATAAATTCGCCAATTTGTAATAGTGACCTACATGCTCAAATTATTATGTTATTAAAATTCATAAAAATAAACACTTGGAACAATTAATGCCAACATTACTTGCTCCCTCTTTATTAACATCCAAGGAGGAAGGTTATTGTTTATAACAAAAATTGGTCCAACCAAGTAACTACATTTGTGCTCTCCAAATGGACTGGCACCATCAACTGCCATTAAAAGTCTACCATTAAGGTTCTTCTTTAAAAACAAGCCTTCTTTACGATATATCCTTGAGTGAAAAACCATTTGCAAGCATCGTCATAACACCTTCATTTCTATTATGTGCATGGCAATCCATAAATTCTGCTGTGTTTTTGTACCTTAAGCAATTGTTGGAAACATAGAATTATGGGGATATGACAAAAAAATTGCAAGGAACCTTACTTGTTACCTGATCAGTTCGATATCTAATAATTCCAAATTCAGGGCATTCATTTTTGTTGCATGTTTTATATATTATATAATATGATCATTAGGTCATGCATCAATTGTGTTATACTCCAATCCTATATATTTCATAACGACACACAATTATTTATATGAGCGAGGTAAATTATTTAATGGTGTGGTAAGAGAATATTATCTTACAATTTACAAGAAAAAATAAATCAATATATCGAATAGTGGATATTAAGGGCAAGTATATTACAATCAAGTTAACCCAAAATAGAAGAGCGGAGAGAATGTGAAAATTTGTCACATCCTGAATCTATTTCACTGAAGAAACCTCACAATTAGTTTTGCAATAATGTAGAGAAGGAAGAAAATTTGAGCAGAACACATGAGAAAAAGAAACTCAATTGGATAAAATTCCATCTTGATATTATTGACAATAAAAGTACAATAAATAATACATCTCAAGAGAGAAAATTGAATGCACTAAAGGCAATTCAAAAATCTCACAAAATGCGGGCTTACTAAAAGCAAAAAAAACCCAATAATGGCAACATCACTTTCCAAATCAGTCAAGGACCTCACGAATTAGCTAAATCATATATGGAAGCTAATGAGTGATGAAAAAGTAGTAATATGATGGATTTTGGAGAAAAAAATATGGAGGATGTCTTGGCCTAAAATTATACATCTTGCCAAGTCCATAAAAGCGCCTAGCTTTATCCTTATCCACTGAAAAGCAAAAAAAGCGGGACAAATTTGTGTAAAAGCAGGAAAGTACTCTTACCAATTCTGGACAGTCATAAAAGTAGCAGAATCTATCCAAAATATTTTTGAGGATGCACATGTGGATAATGATGGCAAGTGTGTGCCTAAAAAGGCAATAAGTGGCCAACTACCTAGTCAAACACCTAGGAAAGTATAAAAAATGATTAATACTTTATATCCTAAGTCTAAATGGGTTTCTAATATTATAGCACCCCCCCTTAAGCCTGACTTAGAGTGAGTAAAATATGATTAGGGCCCGAGAAACAAGGCTTATGGTCACCCCATTACAATTATTATTCCCATGTAAACTGAGGAAACACGAAAAACCTCATGGGAATAAGACCCTCCCTCAACAATGGACATGTGCACACCAAAACTTAATGCTGCTCCGAACTCAAGTAGGTGTGAACTTGATTAGATGTCTAGAGGTATCTTCCTCTTGGGAAGAAGGATCATACTCCAAAAACATGTTCTTGAATTCTCCATCAATGGATGCAAACGAATATGGAAGCTCTTTGAACTTGCTCTTTGAACCAAACTTGTTCAAAACAAATACATGAACACGCAGACCATTCTGGAACTTGAATTTCAAACCACATAAGGTAGGATCAGCTCCAATCAAATCTAATTGTTCTTGAAACTTGAAATTTTGATCAGTGGAAGTTAAATCAGCTCCAAGAATTGATAGATGGTTCCTTGAGATCTCCTTTGAACCAGCAGAGGTGAGATCAGAACCAAAATCACCAAAATATGCTTGATAATTGAACCCAAGTGAATGGTAGTGTCCTCCATATTCAGTGAAACTCTGAGGATCGGTGCTAGTAATCAGGTAGAAGTACATAGTAAGCATGTAATCAAGGAGGGTGAACGCATCACTTCCAAATTCTGATCTATCTTCCAAAACCTTTATTAGATCACCATTCTACACACCAGTAGATTCATGTGAAAGAGAGGGATTGAAATCCTCTTCAGATTCTAAAGCATGAACTAGATTATCTTGATCATAATTCAAAATAGAAGACTCATAGGAGAACAAGAGAGAGAGATGGAAGTCTCCATCTTCAACAACTGTATGTATTGAATATATTTCTTCAATTTGTTCTTCTTTTCTTTGAACAACTTCAGAGAGAGTTGAGGCCGAGACATTAGGAGGGAGAACACATTAGGAGTCCATAGGCTCGCTCCAAGCACCAATTTTCTACTTATTTAGATCCTTGTCCAAGTTGGACCATAGCTCGAAAGGATAGTCTGCAAAACCAATGAGGTAGTGCATATCTAAAGACACGTCTAGACACATAACTCTAAATGCCCTAACACAGTCATTCGGCCATTCATTATTCTATTAAAAGGAGGAGAGTTGAGGTCGAGACATCAGGAGGGAGAACACATTAGGAGGATTCCATAGGCTCGCTCCAAGCACCAATTTTATACTTAGTTAGAGCCTTTTTCCAAGTTGGACCATAGATCGAAGGGATAGTCTGCAAAACCAATGAGGTAGTGCATATCTAAAGACATTTACAGACACATAACTCTAAATTCCCTTTCACAATATTTCAGCCATTCATTCTCCTCTTCAAAGGAATCTAGTTCACTCACAGCACCAATAGACACATCATAGAGATATTGTCTCTTTATAGATGCAACAATCTTTGGCTTCCACTCAGCATAATTGAATGGAGTGAGAGGAGGAACAGATTTCAAATCCATGAAGTTGTACCTACTTAAAAACCTACAAAAAACAATCAGGAGGAAAATCAATAAGCACAAGACTCTGATGCCGTGTGAGGATTTGTCACATCTTGAATCTAGTTCACTGAAGAAACCTCACAATTAGTTTTGCAAGAATGCAGAGAAGAAATAAAATTTGAGCATAACACATGAGAAAAAGAAACTCAATTGGATAAAATTCCATATTGATATTATTGAACAATAAGAGTACAATAAATAATACATCTCAAGAGAGAAAATCGAATGCACTAAAGGCAATTCGAAAAGCTCACAAAAGGTGGGCTTACTAAAAGCAAAAAGAACCCAATAGTGGCAACATCACTTTCCAAATTAGTCAAGGACCTCACGAATTAGCTACATTATATATGGTTGTTAAGGAGTGATGAAAAAGTAGTAAGATGATGGATTTTGGAGAAAAAAATATGGAGGATGTGTTGGCCTAAAACTAGACAGATTGCCAAGTCCATAAAGGCACCTAACTTTATCCTTATCCACTAAAAGAAGAAAAAGCAAGACAAATTTGTGTAAAAGAGGGAAAGCACTCTTACCAATTCTGGACAGTCATAAAAGCAGAATAATCTATCCAGAATATTTCTTAGGGTGCACATGTGGATAATGATGGCAAGTGTGTTCCTAAAAAGGAAATATGTGGCCAAGTACCTAGTCACACACCTAGGAAAGTATCAAAAATGATTAATACTTTTATCCTAAGTCTAGATGGGTTTTTAATATTCTAGCACCCCCCCTTAAGCCTGACTTAGAGTGAGTAAAATATGATTAGGGCCCAAGCAACAAGGCTTACGGTCACCCAATTACAATTATTATGCCCATGTAAACTAAGGAAACAGGGAAAACCTCATGGGAATAAACCCTCCCTCAAAAATGGACATGTGCACACCAAAAATTAATGTTGCTCCAAACTCAAATAGGTGTGAACTTGATGAGATGTCTAGAGATATCTTCCTCTTGGGAAGAAGTGGATCATACTCCAAAAACATGTGCTCGAATTCTCCATCAGTGGATGCAAATGAATCTGGAATCTCTTTTAACTTGCTCTTTCAACCAAACTTGTTCAGAACAAATCCATGAATATGCAGACCATTCTAGAACTTTAATCTCGAACCACATGAGGTAGGATCAACTTCAATCAGATATTATTTCTCTTGAAACTTGAACTTATGATTAGTGGAAGTTAAATCAACTCCAAGAATTGATAGATGGTTCATTGAGATCTCCTTTGAACCAGTAGGGGTGAGATCATAACTAAAATCACCAAAATATGTCTGAGACTTGAGCCCAAGCAAATGGTAGTGTCCTCCATCTTCAGTGAAACTCTGAGAATAGGTGCTAGCAATCAGGTATAAGTACATAGGAAGCATGTAATCAAGGAGGTCGAATGCATCACTTCCAAATTCGGATCTATCTTCAAAAACCTTCATTAGATCACCATTCTATACACTAGTAGACTCATGTGAAAGAGAGGAATCAAATTCCTCTTCATCTTATAAAGCATGAACTGGCTTATCTTGCTCAAAATTCAAAATAGAAGACTCATATGATAACAAGAGAGAGAGAGATGGAATTCTTCATCTTCAACAACTCTACATATTGAAGATATTTATGCAATTTCTTATTCATTTCTTTGAACAACTACTTCAGAGAGATTTGATGCCGAGACATCAGGAGGGAGAACACATTAGTAAGTGTCCATAGGCTCGCTCCAAGCACCAATTTTCTGCTTATTTAGAGCCATGTCCAAGTTGGAACATAGCTCGAAAGGATAGTCTGCAGAACCAATGAGGTAGAGCATATATAAAGACATTGCCAGACACATAACTCTAAATTCCCTGTCACAGTCATTTAGCCATTCACTCTTCTCTTCAAAGTACTATGTCTCACTCACAGCACCAATAGACACATCATAGAGACATTGTCTCTTTATAGATGCAACCAACTTTGGTTTTCAATCAACATAATTGAATGGAGTGATAGGAGGAACAAATTTCAAATCCATGAAGTTGTACCTGCATAAAAACCTACAAAAAAAACTCAAGATGAAATTCAGTAAGCATGAGACTTTGATACCATGTGAGAATTTGTCACAGCCTGAATCTAGTTCAGTGAAAAAACCTCACAATTAGTTTTGCAAGAATGCAGAGAAGGAAGAAAATTTGAGTAGAACACATGAGAAAAAAAACTCAATTGGATAAAATTCCATCTTGATATTATTGAACAATAAGAGTACAATAAATATTACATCTCAAGAGAGAAAATTGAATGCACTAAATGCAATTCGAAAAGCTCACAAAAGGCGGGCTTACTAAAAGCAAAAAAAAAACAATAGTGGCAACATCACTTTCCAAATCAGTCAAGGACCTCACGAATTAGCTAAATCGGATATGGCAGCTAATGAGTGATGAAAAAGTAGTAAGATGATGGATTTTGGAGAAAAAATATGGAGGATGTGTTGGCCTAAAACTAGACATCTTTCCAAGTCCATAAAGGCACCTAGTTGTATCCTTATCCACTAAAAATAAAAAACACGGGACAAATTTGTGTAAAAGCAAGAAAGTGCTCTTACCGATTCTGAACAATCATAAAAGTAGCAGAATCTATCCAGAATATTTCTAAGGGTGCACATGTGGATAATGATGGCAAGTGTGTGCCTAAAAGGGCAATATGTGTCCAAATACCTAGTCAAACACCTAGGAAAGTATCAAAAATGATTAATACTTTATATCCTAAGTTTAGATGAGTTTTTAATATTCTAACAAAGAAGACTTGTTTTTTAGTCTTTGTATAAGGGTTCGTGTGCCTTATCAATAATAGGTACATCATGAATATCTTCATAGATCTCATTCACAAGTGTATTCTCATCCATGGCAACAAATGTATCATGGACCAACCTATGTATCCCTTCATTCTCAATAAATCATAGCCATTTTCTTATGTAGTATCAACTTCAATTCTATGACCCTCGCCATCTCTGTTATGAATTGTAGCATCTGGAATTCCAAGCATTGGCACTCTTCTCTTTGTAATTACAAATAAATAAATATAATTAGTATCAAAATATTAAAACATTTAAAACTATCAAGAAATGACAAGAAACATGTTTTCACTATCTTACCAAGCGGTAATATTGTTTTCCTCCTTCCAGGTGCTCATGATCTAAACAACTTTTCCTAATTGTTAACATGCTAATGATTCTTCTCTTTATTCCTTTGCATTTTTGTGCAGAGGCAACAACATTTTCCATCACCAATATCAAGAATTTTGGGACGATAATGAGATGGCTTCTCACAATTGCTAATCTATGGGACATATTTGCATTCATTAAGATCCACATTAAGAGCCATTGCTTCATTGACTGTAGATTGTATATAAAACAATCGGTCGAATGCACCAACACCCGAGTTAGCGTTACCTAACATTGTTTCTATTACAACAAAATATTTGATCCATTCATTAGTACAATAGATTTAAAGAATTTCACAAATTGAGAATTCAAATGATATTAACAATTTTTAATTGAATAACAAATATTTGATTATGGGTAGCTAAATTTACTTTTAGCAAAATTTTCACTACTCCCATCTCTTAAAAAAAAATGATTTGTTTTCTTATCAGTGGCCCTCTTTTCAATTCTCTAGAAAAAACCTTTTTCCACATTGGAAGTATAGAATAATCATCGTTACGATTTCAAAAAAATGCGTAATGTTAAGCAACGTCCAAACAACACTGTAACACACTGATTTTGACCTCGTTGCATTTAGCATGTCAATGATGTAATATCATTATAAAATCATGGTGAGGAGATCAAGGCTAAGGCCCCGCCATTGCTTTATCATTCTTATATCGGTAATTAAAAATCGATGCATGTGGATCACGTGCTAGCATGGCACGATGGAAATTAAAAATATGATGTAAATCTTTATTTTAATAAAAATACTCACAACTAGCTATGCAAGGCAACAAGAGTACGAGGGCATGATTTTTACAAGGAATGGGGAGGGAAATATTCAAACCCTTGAATCCAATAATGTTAAGCTAAGTGTCAATGAGAGAACCCATGAACCATTAACTACCCATATTGACGTTTGCACCCAATCATTTAATTCTTCCAATAGGTGGTTGAAGTAGTTATTGTTTTGGGAAATGTAGAGTATGGATGTCCAAAATTTTGTGCATGGGCAAGCCATCATTTTGGAAAAACATGTTTGTCTTCCTGGGCAAGAAAATACCCACGAATTTTCTTCCCAATCGATTATTCATCCATGAGTTTTTCTCCTTCACGCATTTCTAGCTTGTTGGGTGTTTTTCTCCTCATTCTTATTGTGTTTTCCTTCCTACTCTAGTTGGGAAAGTCGTTTTTGGAGTTGTAGAATAGTGGGGAAGAAGGGAAATCGAGTTGGGGGTTTGTGAGATCTGTTTTTGTTACTCAGTTTCTTGTGTACCTATTTGGATTTAGATCTGTGTCTTTCAGTGGTCGTCTTCCCCTTTCAAAATCCGTTTTTGGTGTGCCCATGATTTTGACCACTCATGGAAAGCATGTTATGTGAATCTTAGAGCTAAAACATTTTTCTATGCCCAACAATTGTGCCTTTTTGTGTGTTGGGAGATTGTTGTGGATTAGTTCATGTGCATCTCTTATTTTAGCTTGAACTTGTGTGTAAGCAACTAGGAGTAGACAAGGATTTGGAATTGGCTTGATAAACCTAGTGAAGGGTGTAACCTCACCGAAGATAATAAGGATATGGTTACCTTTCAATGCACACCTTGAAGAGCACTAGAAGGGAAGGTATGGCCTGAGGGACTTTGGAGCAGTGAAGGGGATACCTTCCTTCTGTTAGGTGTGAAGGTATTGTGGGTGCCAAGCTAGTTGAATCTTGTAGAGGTACCGATAGCTCTATGGTTGAGCTCTTTAGTTTAGCAATTCCTCCCTTTCTACTGCCTTAATGACCTGATAAACCCAATTGTGGACTAGCTTGGTTGAGATGTGGTATACACTTGGCTATGTGTGAGTTTGTTGTTCCCTTTTTTCTTGTGGAAATCATGCCCAGCTCGAGAGTGGCAGCTATGTTGAGATATTGATGAGTACAGTGGTCCTATGGTTTGGTGGAACGTTGCAATTGCATAGCCAGTTGCTCGGGCAAACTTCATTTCAAGAAAAGTATTCTCTTGTATTTTAATTATGCAGTATATTTAATTGATTCATGTTATAATTATGATGGAAATTGCATGTTAGATGTGTGTAGTAGAGTTATTTACACTATGTTTCTTTACATTATGCATCTGCACATGTATTTTGTTTGTGTGAGTTTGTAAAATGATGATGGGGATAGAATTTGAAAGTCGAAAATTAGTTCATGTTCCCTCCGTTAAGTCGAAATGATGGGAGGGGACATGACAGTGTGGTATCAGAGATATAGGTTGCAACATTGGGCATATATGGGATAAATCAAACAACTTGCATTATTAATATTGCTTCCTGATCACCACTAATTATTAGAAAAATTTCTAAGTTTTTTCCTAAGTGTGTGTTGATGGATTGGAGTGAGTTGCACCGACACATTTCGGAGAACTTAGACAAGTTTCTCCGACGTACAGTTTCATTGAAGATTGGAAAATTCCACTGACACATATCGGTGAGTTTTGGTGAAGCCCTCCAAAAAAGCATTTCAGCAAAATTGACAAAGTTTGCCGGAAGTGTTAAGTTCTCTGAAAAAATCATTTTGGTGAAGTTCAGCGAGTTGCACCAACACATTTCGGCAAACTTAGATGAGTTACGCTGATATCATTTCGGTGAGTTTCGCGGAGTTGCGCTGGTGACATTTCAACAAGTTTTGCAAAAGTTACACCGATGACATTTCAGTGAGTTTCATGAATTTCGTTGATAAGCATATCAACAAGTTTTGGAAAAATTAGCCGAAAGCATTTCGACATGTCACGTCCCCTCCCATTCTACCAGCTAGATGGAGAGGATCGTGAGGTTAAACTGGGAATCCATCCCCATACATTATAAAGAAACATTCAAACAATCATTCAGATTTTTAAATAGAGATATGAAGATGCATAATTATCAGAAATCACAGCGGAATTTATTTATGAATTACACAATCTTCACACATTCATAATATTCATAAAATGGTAATTGCCAATTTAACGCACAAGAGAATACTTATCTTATACAGAAGTAGTCCCACGCAACTGGCTATGCAACTGCAACGTTCCACCCAACCGTAGGCCAGTGTGCTCCTCAATCTCTCAGCACCACTGCCACCCCACCGAGCTGGGCATGATCTCTACAAGGAACCAGGGAACAGCAGACTCACACATAGCCAAGCATACACCAAAATGAGCCAAGCCAATCTACAATTGGGTTTATCAGGCTGCTAGGAGATGGAAAGGAAGAGTTGCTAAGCTAGTGAGCTCCAGCACAGAGCCAGGGATAACCTTGCAAGATCTATCTAGCTTGGCACCCACAATACCTACACACCCAGCACAAGGAAGTATTCTTTTCTCTGCTATACAGTCCCTCAAGCCATACCTTCCCTATCTAGTGCTCTCAGGGTATGCATAGAAGAGTAACCAAAGCCATCTTGATCTTCTTGAGAGGTTGTCTCCCCCACTAGGTTTATCAAGCTACTTCTGTCCACTACCACTCCAAAACTTCAATTCACAGGTTCAAACCAAAAATGAGGATGCACACCATAGCAGAACACAATCATGAGGCAGGATAAAACGTTTTTACAGGTAGATGCATGAGATGGGGTTTCAGCTAGCTCAGCAAAACGTGGGAACCCACAAAAACGAAAAGCGAAGTTGGGGAACAACCCACGAAGCCAAATCCGTTTTTAGTAAAACGTCCAGGGTCAATTCGGGGCAAAAACGACCTCCCTCCTAGTCCCCAATTCGTGGCCTTCCTCTCCCAACTGTTATACCAGGCAAAAACGACTCCCAGGCATGGAAAAATGCAGGATTTTGATGAAAAACGTATATGGAAAAGACCCAGCTAACTCCAACTGCGTGAATGAATGAAGACTGCCCATTCCCCATGGCTTTGGGCACCATTTCGTGGGTGTTTTCTTGCCCCACAAGCAAAAACACGAATTTCCAGGTTGATGGATTGCCCATGCACGAAAATGGCTTGCCCATACTTCTTCATTTCCAAGGCATTAACTGCCTTAACCAATTTCTTGGGAGAATTAAATGATTGGGTGCATGAGACAAAATGGGTAGTTGGTGGTTTATGGGTTTCCCCATTGACACATGGATTAATACCATTGGCTCAAGGGTTTGAATAATTTCCCTACCTATTCCTTGTAGAACCATGCCCCATCTCTTTTGTTGCATTGCATAGCCGGTTGTGGGTTTTTCATTAAAAATTTGTAATTACATGATGTCTTATATACATTGTGCCCATCTCGCACAAGAACCATAGGCATCTATTTTAATTTCCGATACATGAAACACTAAATCAATGGTGGGGCCTTGGCCTTGAGCTCCTCGCCATGATTAAATTACAATATTTACATAATTTACAAAGGGGGGTCAAAATGGGGACGTGACACGACAAAGAATGAAGAAGTTCACCATAAGAGTTCGGGGAAAAATGAAGAAGCTCGTTAAAATATTTTGGCGAAAAATGAGTAAGTTCACCGAAATCATTTCGATGAAGAATAAGAAGTTCCCCGAAAGAGTTCAACGAAAAATGAAGAAGTTCATTGAAAGAGTTCGGCAACAAATAAAGAAGTTTGTCGAAAGCATTTCGGAGAAGAATGAAGAAGTTCGCAGAAATATTTCGGCGAAAAATGGAGAAGTTCGTCGATGCGTTTCGATGAAGTTGGAGAAACTCTGCCTATGTGTTTCTGCGAAACTAGAGAAAGTTTGTCAAGGAAGTGTTTCGGCAAAGTTTTGAGAAGTTCTACGAACCAGAGAAATTGGGCAGTTTGCTGGTGAATTTCCACGGATATTTTCCGGTTTCATAAATCAAAAAATGGCATTGAACTTATGCGTCAGATTGTGTGAAATCGAAATATTTACAAAAAAAAAAGCGAGGGCGCTGCCCTCGACCTACCCTGTAGCAGCGTAGGGAGGCCTCAAGGGGGCAAGCCCCCTTGACCCCCATTTTTCTTTTTTTATCTACAAAGTTAAATCTTGGGTTCAACCGTGAATGTTGAAGCAGTGTAAAAGTTAGCGGGTTGTGTATTTTGAAGGGTGATTTCAATCCTTTGTGATTTGACCGAGCTTGACAATATTGGTTGTTCCCAGGATGCATGAAAATAAAATAAAAATTATAATTTCATAAATCTAACAAATGTGTTTATATGAACATGTTTTTCATATTCATAATCATACCAGTGGTTGTTAAAGGATAGCATTGAGTATAGTCCAGTTGGGAAATCTTTGGTCTTGGTTGGGCCAAGAAGATCATCATCATGGATGATGCACAGGATCCCTATGAGCCTAATACAGATGCCATGGGAGAGAACATATAGGTTGAGAATGTTGAGATAGAATCCAATGGGAGAAGAAACCAAGAGAGTCCCCCAGATATTGCATCCACCATGAGAATCTTAAAGGTGGAACTACATAGTTGTAGGGAAGATAGTGAGAGGCTATTAAATCTCAAGAAGAACAGAATCAGTTGAATGCAGCTATGATGCAAATTTGATAAACATACAAAGGAGGATTAACTCTAGGCATCACTCAGGAAATCCAGAAAAGAGTGGGAGTAGTTCAAAGATAATTCCTGCAAGAGGTCCAATAGCTCAAGAAGAGTTTCTAGATACATGACATATACTCCAGAAAACTCTTCTAGTGGATCATCCGAATCTGAAGAATCCATTGAAGATTCAAGCTCTTCATCTCACAGGAATAACAGGAAGAAGCATTACAAGAACAATTCACATAGGGAATTTAAGAAGTCCAAACCTCCTACATTTGATGGTGATGTAAAATTTGTTCAAGAAGCTGAAGCTTGGCTTCTTTAGATGAGGAAGTATTTCCAAGTCCAAAACTACCCAGGAAATATGAAGGCAAGGGTGGCCATATCCAATCTAAATGGAAGAGAATCTATATAGTGGGATCACCGCAGTAAAGTAAAGAAGATCAATGAAAGGAAGATTATGTGGAAGCAGTTCAAGAAGTACTTCAAGCATAAGTACCTCTCTGATAGGTACTACGATGATAAAATCAAAGAATTCCATGAGCTAAAATTGGAGCAAATGACCATGGAAGAATATGCAAACAAATTCTTGGAGCTGTTGAGATATGTCAAGTATATCAGAGATTATAAGGTGAAAATTCAACGTTTTCTAAGCAGACTACCTCAGTCATATAAAGAAAGAATTGAGTTTGATGAACCTCGAACTTTAGAGGAGGACATGAGAAAGGCCAAGTATTGTTATGATTAAAACAAAAGAAAACATGATTTCCATAAGGCATGGAAGGACAAGAAAAATGAGAATTTTGATCAAAGGAGGAAGGGGTTCAAACCTCCTCATCTCATAAATCAGCAAAGGTAGCCACCACAGGGTGTGACTAATCCAACTAGAATGATGGGAGACAATCCAAGAGATCCAAAAGAGCCAAGAGATCCACTTCAATGTTGGGGATGTGGAGAGTACCATATGCTTACGAACTGTCCACATCAGAATGGGAGTGTAAATCAAGTTCACAACATCTAAGGAGCTGAAATTGTGGGTCAAGTGGCAAGGACCATCCCTAGAATTTATGCAGCACTAGAGGACTACCAAAAAGATGATCAAACAATTGTAATTGAAGTTGAGAGTAATATTGCTAAGCAATCTATTTCTATTTTGATTGACCATGGATCTACTCACAGTTATATCACTCCTGAAATTGTTGAGTTTTGTGCTTTTAAGAAATTAAAGCATAATAAGTCATGGTTAGTTCAACTAGCCACTGGAACTAAGAGAAAATTTAGTGAAATGGTAGAGAAATGTCCATTAGAAATGGATGGGCTATTAACTGTGCAAATTCTTAATATTCTGCCACTTGGTTCATATGATATTCTCATTGGAATGGACTGGTTAGAAGCACATGGAATTAAACTTGACTAATACAACAAGACTTTTGAATGTGTGGATGAAGAAGGAAACGCAAGGGTCGTAAAAGGAATTCCAAGGGTGTTTTTTGTTAGGCATATTTTATCTATGCAGCTGAAGAAGTTTTGTAGGAAGGGTTTTCCAATGTATGCCACCCATGTTTTGGAGACAACAGAAAATTAAATTTCCAGGTTGGAGGACTGCCATGTGTTGCAAGAATTCAAGGATGTTTTTCCTGATGAGATTCCAAGACTCCCTCCAAAGAGAGACATTGATTTCACTGACCTTGTGTAGGGAGCTTCACCAGTGTCCAAGACACCCTACAGGATGAGTACATCGGAATTGCTAGAATTGAAAATGTAATTACAAGAGATGTTGGAAAATAAATATACCAAGCCAAGTGTTTCCCCATGGGGAGAACCTATGTTATTTGTGAAAAAGAAAGATGTAACACTCAGGTTATGTATTGACTACAAGTAGTTGAACAAAGTCACTGTGAAGAACAAATACCCATTACCTCTAATTGATGACCTTTTTTTAAATGAGAGGGGAAAGGTATTTTCAAATATTGACTTGAGGTCTGGTTACCATTAGGTAAGAATCAAAGAGGAATATATTCATAAGACATCCTTTAGAACAAGTTATGGGCACTATGAGTTTGTGGTGGTACCATTTGGTCTCAAGAATGCACCAGCTACATTCATTTGTCTCATGAATAGTGTTTTTAGCAAGTATTTGGACAAGTTTGTTCTTGTTTTTCTAGATGACATTATTATCTATTCTAAGAATGAACAAGATCATGAGGAACATTTAAGAATGGATTTTCAATTGCTAAGGGAGCATAAGTTGTATGAAAATCTAAGCAAATGTGACTTTTATAAAGATAAAATTCATTATTTGGGTCACATTATTTTAGAGGGAGGAATATCAGTGGACCTTGAGAAGATTGAAGCCATTATGAATTGGCCCAACTCCAAGGAACGTGACAGATGTGAGATCCTTTATGGGATTTGTTGGTTACTACAAGAGGTTTATTGAAGGATTCTCCAAGGTTTCACACCCAGTCACTTCTTTGCAAAATAAGGGGATAAAGTTTGAGTGGACACCAAGATGTGAGGAAAGCTTCCAGTGGTTGAAGAATCTTCTCATGAGTGCACCAATTTTGAAAATTGCATACCCAGAAAAATACTTTGTGGTGTGTACGGATGCATGCAATTAGGGTCTTGGAGGAGTTCTTCTGCAAGACAACCATGTGGTATGCTATGATTCAAGAAAGTTGAAGGCGCATGAGAAGAACTATGCCACCCATGATTTAGAATTTGTAACCATAGTGCACGCTTTAAAGATGTGGAGACAATACTTAATGAGCAGAAAATTTGAGCTAAGGATAGACCATTGTGGTTTGAAATATTTGTTTGAGCAGACAACATTAAATGCTAGGCAAGCTAGATGGCTGTAATTTTTGTGTGAATTTGATTTTGAGATCAACCCCATAAAGGGGAAAGAAAATAAGGTGGTCGATGCACTCACCATAAAAGTATATGAAATGCACATGGAATCCCTTAGTACCTGCCAATCAGATTTGAGGCAACAGATTGTTAACTGTATTGTTGAAGACGAAATGTATGTGCATATAAAGAACAAATTGCAACAACATAACTTTGAAAAGAGGTATGAAGGGTATCATTTGGAAGGTGACAGACTTCTTACTTATAAGAATATAATTTATATTCCAAATGTGGCAGACTTGAGGATGATTTTTATGGATGGAATTCATAAAGCTCCATATTTCGGTCACCCAGGATATCAAAAAACAATTGCTATAGCCAGAAAACAATATTTTTGGCCAAGGATGAAGAACGACATCAATGAATACATTTCTAAGTGCATGAAACGTCAGCAGGTGAAGGTTGAACACCAACACCCGGCAGGTTTATTACATCCATTACCAATTGCAGAATGGAAATGGGAGATAATTTCCATGGATTTTATTACGGGTTTATCGATGACAATAAAGCAGCATGATTTCATCATGGTGGTGGTGGACAATTTAACAAAGGAAACACATTTTATACCGTTTAAGTCCACATATAAAACCGATACCATTGCAAATATTTTCATGAAGGATATTTTCAGATTGCATGGATTGCCTAAGGCAATAATTTATTACAGGGATACCAAGTTCACTTCAAATTTTTGGAAAGGTCTTTTGCATATTTGGGTATGCAGCTCAACTTTAGCATAGCATACCATCCTCAAATAGATGGGCAAACAAAAAGAGTAATTCAGGTTCTTGAAGGCATGCTTCACATTTATGCAATGGATAAACCATCCAAGTGGGAGGATTATCTACACTTGGTAGAGTTTTCATATAATAATGGGTAGCAAGCCTCATTGGGCATGAGTCCATTTGAGGCTTTGTCTAGCTGGAAGTGCAGGACACTAGTGACTTGGGATAATCCAGTGAACAGAATTGTACTTGGGCCATAATTCCTTAAGGAAATGGAACAAGAGGTTGCAAAGATCACACAGAATTTAAAAGCATCCCAAGATAGACAAAAAATCTATGCAGATAAGTACAGAGTGCATAGGGATTTCATTTTTTGGTATCATGTTTACCTTAGAGTAAGGACAAGGAAGAGTTCCTTGAAGCTTGGGAGTTGTGCCAAGCTATAACCAAGATATTGTGGGCTATTTGAAGTGCTTGAAAGAATAGGGCCAGTTGCATATAGAATTTCATTGCCTGCTAACACTATAGCTCATAATGTTTTTCATGTTTCTTTGCTTAAGAAATATGTGCATGATCCTAACCATGTGATTAATTGGGATATGATCCAGGTTGAACCCAAGGGATAGTTCCAAATTGATCCATTGTGCATCCTAGACAGGAAGGTAACATTGCTCTGGAACCGAACCATCAGATAGGTGAAGGTGCAATGGAAGCACTACGGCCCCGATGAGGCTGCATGGGATCTAGAGTATGCCATGAATGTGGCATATCCATTTTTGTTCAATTTTGAAGAGCACCAAGGACAATGCTAATTTAAGGAGGGGAAATGTAACAACTCAATTTTGAACCCGTTGCATTTAACATGTAAATGATGTAATATCGTTATAAAATCATGGTGATCATCTCAAGGCTAGGTCCCTACCATCGATTTATCATTCTTGTATCATTAATTAAAAATCAATGCATGTGGATCATGTGCTAGCATGGCACGATGGAAATTATAAATATGATGTAAATTTGTATTTTAATAAGAATACTCGCAACTAACTATGCAAGGAAACGAGAGTATGGGGGCATGATTTTTACAAGAAATAGGGAGGGAAATATTCAAACCCTTGAAGCCAATAATTCTAAGCCAAGTGTCAATGAGAGAACCCGTGAACCATTAACTACCCATGTTGGATTTTGCACCCAATCATTTAATTCTTCCAAGAGGTGGTTGAAGTAGTTATTGTTTTGGGGAATGGAGAGTATGGTTGTCCAAAATTTCATGCATGGGAAAGCCATCATTTTGGAAAAACGTGTTTGGATACCTGGGCAAGAAAAGACCCACGAATTTGCTTCCCACAAAAGGACAACTTGGATGGAGGAGCATGTTGACTTTGGATGATATGAAAACTCATTCCATTTCCTGAAAATACTGGAAAACCACAAAAAATATCATTTTAAGATATGAGCGCTACTCTACTTAAAGAGACTAGCGCCCATACGCTACTCCACTGTATAATAGTAGCGCCCATACGCTACTCCACTGTAGCAAAGTAGCTCTCGACATTTAAAATCGATTGAGCGCTAGTTGTTAAACACTAGGGTAGCGCCCTATACGCTACTCCACTGAAGAAGAGTCGCGTACACATTAAAAGATGATTAAAAAATATATTAACTCATCGAGGAGGATTAGTTGATGGCAGTTTCCTAACTCCCCCAACTTCCTCCATAACTACATCTCGACCTGAACTGTTTCTTTGAACCTATAAATACCAAGAAGGTTAAAGGAGCAAGGTTAGAAATTATTGCTAGAAAAGCTAGAGGATGAGTTAATGGAGAAATTTTAAGACATTGGAGAAGTTGTTGCAGAAGACATCCAAGCCAGAGCCCAGAATCTAGTTGCAGGAGCCTGCTTCATTGTAAGGTATACTTGTACTTCATTCTACTTTTGACAAATAAAGGTTGAAGTGTTTTTCTTGTTCCAATTTGAATGTGTTAGGAAATGGCATTTTAAATTGGATTTATTTTGGTCAATGCTGAATATTAAACATTGCTTTTGTTTATGTCAAGCTTTATATATTGCCCAAAATGTTTTGAGAAAGGTATTGTTGTTGCAGGTTTGCTGAAGGAAAGGTAGATTCGGAAGTTGGACACGAGACCCGGGTCAAGGCTAGGATCAGACGTCGGTTAAAAGGTGTGTTCCCTAAATCTACAATCTATTTCTTTTTGTAAATGCCTCTGTAATAGCATCAATACACTTACCTGTCACCCCAACCAAGTTGATAGCAGTAGTTTCCTTGCTATAGGGTAGAAATGCCCGCCAACAGACTGGCGACTCCACTGGGGAAATAGAGTTTTTTGGCTTTAGGAAACCTTGTTCTTGTGTGTCTTCTCAGTTTGTTTTGACTTCTTTGATGTGTCAAGAACCTTTTTAGGTATCCCTTTCCTTTTCCTTGCCTGCTTTCATCAGTTTTTATACCTTCCAAAGTCAGTTTTCAAGCCTTTGAAATATGAGCGCTACTCTGATATATGTACAGTAGAGCCCATACGCTACTTGCGTTGTATATACAGTAGCGCCCGTTTCAGTAGGGGCGCGAGTTTCTCTACTACACAGTAGAGTACACTTTCTGAAGCAGTCAATTTTTGGTTTGCTTGTTTTTAGCCCTTGTTTATGATTTGCTGACTGTGCTGTAGGATCCCTTTGATGATTGCATGAGGTTTTTAATTGTTGTTCAAGTCATAGAACCTATCCTTAAAGTTTTTTCCATCTTTTAAACCGCTTGTTGACCTTTGGGATTTTTGGAACTTTTTATTGACTTTTTGGAAGACTTGGTGGTGTTTGGTGACGAACACTTTCACTTTTTTAGACCCTGACTGCCTGTTGCCAGTTTACGAACCTGTACACTCCTGTGTCCGCTGTTTGTGGTGACGTTGTCTGCTCTCTACTACCCCCATCCTTTGTTTAGGGTTTGGTCCTTGGTAGAGCCTCTAGGGTGTCTTCTTTTTGGTCAAATTTCATTCTTCCTAGACTCCTTGTCTTCTGCTGGTTACAAGTGCTTTTTAAACAGCTGTAGGCTAGTTTCATCTCTCAGTTTCTTTGTGTTAGTAGGGAAGCTTGCTTGTCTACTTGTGCTTGGCTTTGTGGTCTTACTAGGGCTAGACACTTTAGGTCAGTCCTTTGGTGTTTCTCTCCTTTGTTTTCTCCCACTTGGTGTCCAAGTTTATAGGCTTTTTCTTAGTAAAAAAACCTGTAGATCAAGTCTTTCTCGAGCTAGGGTTTCGACAGCTATAGGCTTAAGAACTTTTAGCCATACTTACACACTTTGCATAAAAAGTTTTATTTGGCTTTCCATTTTTGCATAGTTCTTTTTCGTTTATTGAAAAAGCAAAAAAAAAAATTGGTATTTTAAGCTTAAGTAAAACTTGTTTCGGTTATTGCAAAATAGCTTAGTATAATTTTAAAAAGAAAACAAAAAAATTTTAAGTAAGTTTGCTTAGATTTTCAGTTTTGGAAAGAAGTAGATATAAAAAATGAAAAAAGCTTTGTTGTAGGAAAGATTGAATTATATTTGCACTTTTGTTTTCTTGTTATAACCACGCTCACACACCCACTATCCTTTTTGCGTAATAAAAGCCCTAAAATTTGTTAATAAAATGAACTAGAAACTTTTTCTTTTTAGGTTACACTACACCAACTAGTTTTGGTTAGGGTCTTGGGTTTAAATCACCTTAAACCACCCAAGATCACACATTGCGCAAAAATAGTAGTGAGACTATCATAGGTAAACCCACCTCACTCAAAATTTGCCTGGGATCTATGCAGTAGGTCATTGCGAGATCAGTTTGTGGGAATACTCCTCCTACTTATTGTTGAAGCATACGCCAGGATCGGATTGCGTATTGGGGACTCTTTCGAGTTTCGGGCTTAGCTACCCTGCCCACCGCTTTCTGATTCGACCGGTGACTGTTCCCCCAGGAATTTTCGATGTTGTGGTATCCATGGTATCAGACTTCTAGGTCCATACACAGGTGACAGCAGAGGGTATATCTGCTGTACCTAAGACAGACGTGGGAGGAAACCCCGTGCAGGTCTTTGGGAGGGCGGTTGGGTGATTCCAGTGCTTGCACCCTTAGTCATTGTATTGTGGACCCCGGGTAACTGTCTTTCTTCCTTCGTTGATCTGTTCTGGGCCCTCATCATCCCAGACTCTTCTCCGGAAGGCACCTTTGTTTGACTGGTTTGTTTAGTTAGGAATTTTTTTAGTTGGCGTGCTGTTTGCCCCCTAGTTGTAGTGGCCACCAGGTTCTAGTCTGTTATTTTATATTTATAATCACGGAGAATCAACAACTCCGTAGATCGAGAAGGATTCAAAACCTTCCACCAGTTAGGATAGAACCTATACAACCAGCCAGACGACAGCGGGTAAACCCCGGTATTTCTTCAGAAATTACCTCTGAAATAGAATTGCTTGAAGAAATCCTTGTAACAGAAAACCTTGAAATTGAGGTTCCTGAGGAACCACTACCAGGTATCACAGATCAGCAACACTTTAGTACTGTTGAGGTGGAAGATCTTACTTCCGCGGAGTATAGCACTCCTTTCAATCCTCCCTTAACCAATACTAGAATTCCGCTTCTGTCACCTGTTGGTTTCCAGTAGCCCCTTTTCAGAGCAGATCTTTTCTTTCCCGATCATCTGATGTCTAACTCAGGAGGTGAACAAGGGGGTCCCCAAACTCCCACTTTAGGTATGAATACTAGCACAGTTAACCCTTCTTTTACTGCTACATCTAGTCAGGCACAAACCACATCTGTGCCTACTCCATCTTTCAGTTTCAACACTAGTACATTAGGTATGCCTAGTTTTACAACGATGGCATCTATTCCTACACCTAATGTTGGACCTAGCAGTACGGCCAACTGTGCAAAACCTTCTACGTCCCAACCGTTATATCAGATTCCTAGTACTTGGGTTTCCACACCTGTGATAGGACCAAGTGCTTCTGCAAACATGCCAGTCATGGGTACCATGACTGCACCATCCACATCTGCTTCTACTGGTTTCAACACCTTTGTAGGACCTAACTTGAATCAAGGTAACATGCCTGCAGGTAACACCCCTTTTTCCTTATTCTCAGGGGGAGGGGGTAATATCTTTAACCAACAATATGGCGGGGCTAACACCCAGCCACAGTGGACGAACCCGCAAAGCACTAATCCACTCTCGTATGGGTGGGGAAATTTTAATAACTCTTTCGTACAACAACAACAACTGGCAGGGGGAAACCCCTACCAACAAATAGCTGGGGGCAACCCCTACCAACAGTTAACTGGGGGCAACCCCTATCAACAGTTGGTAGGTGGCAACTCCTATCAGCACATGGTCGGGGGCAACCCTTATCACCAGATGGCTGGGGGAAACCCCTACCAACAATTCATGGGACAAACGATGGGTGGTTCCCCTTATCAAGCATCATCTTACCGGTCTCATCTACCTTTCCTGGCAACTTTGAATTTTCCAGACCTTTCGAAACTGACAAATGATCCTGTGTGTCATAATGCCACATGGCCATCAGTTCCCACCAAATTACCTTCGAATATTCCAAAATTCAAAGGCAAAACAGGTGAAGATCCTGGTGACAATGTCACTACCTTTCACCTTTGGTTTTCTTCCAATTCTTTAAACGAGGATTCCATCAAATTGAGATTGTTTCAAAGGACCTTAACTGGTCCTGCATCCAAATGGTACATTGAACTACCTGCGGCTACTTTCTCTAGCTTTGGAGACCTAGCAACCGTCTTTTTGAACCATTTCCAGCTTCTTGTTCGGTATGATGTCGGAACAGAACTTTTGTCTACTTTTAGACAAAACAAAGCCACTCACCTATCTGACCACATTCAGGAGTGGCGAAGACGGAAGAGGCTCATAAAGGCCAACATTCCTCCAGAGTTCCTGCTTGAGTGGTACTTGAAATCACTCCTTCCTTATATTTATAAGGAAGTAGCGACATCTGGAGTATCCAATGAAGAAGAAGCCATCTTAAGGACTCAACAGTTAGACCTTGTATATGCACAATCTGGTTTACTGTACGAGATTATACCTGACGCACCGAGATCAAACATTGATCTGAGTAGACCCAAACCTGGACCACATGCTGACGGCATAGTGGGTTCAGTTAACTTTGCAGCCTTCGAAGCACTGACCAAATAGGTCCAAGCCTTAACTGTCAAACATTCGACTGCAGACATTGCTTCCGTCACAACCTCTCCTTCTATGTCTGAGCCTGTCAATCAGGTTTAGAACAATCAAAAGGGCCCTCGGCAGCCCAACAACAAAAAGAAGGGCAAGAAAGGAGAGGGGAACCAACAAAAGCCCAAAAAAGACAATTCCGAAGAGGGTAACAAGGAAGAAAAGAAGGTTAAGTCCTTACCCACCAATGCCCTCTACTAGAAGAAGCCCAGAAACTCTTAAGAGAGAAGAAGCCTGCCGTCTTGAAAGATCCATTTCCTAAAGGGCAAGGCTCAACTTTTGGCACCTCCAAAACTGGGGGCACTTCGCACGCTTCGGTTGATCAAACATTTATAAACATGGTTAATTCATATGCACTTTTGCAAACTAGAGCCAGGAACTATACCCCGGAAGCGCAGAAAAAGGATAAGGAGATTGTTGAATCCTCCACTCCACTCCACATACCTGTGGACCCAATGCCCAAGATTCTGAAAGGTGTCTTGAAGAGGGCATCGCACAATCCCAACACACGAGCTGCTTCTAACTACAATGTGGTTGAAGATCTAGCCCAAACCCCTTGTGCCATGTCTACTCTAGAAGTCTTGCAGAGTTGTCCATTGCAACGAAATGCACTTCTAGCAGCTATTGGGAGTATGGAGTCCTCCAACATGTCTACGCGATTTGACATGAATGATGTCAAATACTGGTTGCCATATCACATTGCCCTCCAGATTGAGGTCGTTCATGGTCCAATGACCATTAGACGAGCTGTAGTAGATGAGGGAGCGTCGACTTGCGTAATGTCGATTTCCTGTTGGAAAGATCTAGGTTCTCCTGAGTTAGTCCCTTCCAACACAATGCTTACTGCATTTGATGGCAGAACTTTCCGTCCACATGGAGTTTTGCCATCATTTAATGTCACTTTGGTCGGTAAGACAGTTGCTGTTGAGATAGAAGTTCTGGACGCTCCGCTCGATTACAATATGTTATTGGGCAGGAGTTGGACTTATGCCATGCAAGCTATAGCATCGGTAGTTTTTCGAGTGGTCATGTTCCCATTTGAAGGTAAGATCATTACAGTCGATCAACTTTCTTTCACTCAAGGAAAACACCAGACTTCTTCGGAAACCACAGTTCCTTTGATTGATCAAAACACCTCAGTTGGCGAGAGTTTAGGAGCAGGACTTTTCGGATCACTGATTGGCACTTTTGACCTACCCGCTCCTACTTTATTTGTTGGGACTGAGGGATCTTCATCGTCTGAAACTTCTATGGTTAGTTCAGCGACCGACCCTGAGTTTCACTCAACTGATACAAATCCCTCCGTGCCCACTCCTGTTGTAGAAGTTACCCACTTGGATTCTCATCAAACTACAACGGAATATATGTCGACTCAATTGGTGTCTATCGAGTCAAACATAGATTGTGCCACTACTCAGACACCTGACCCGATCCATTCTCTCGACAGTTCAGGAATTACTTTACCTTCTGATGAAGAAATGTTAGAAGCTTTGAACGACCCGGATCATCCTCGTGAACATATAAATCGCGTGTCTTTCTTGTTTCCTTTTCTTAACTTGTTAGAGAGAGGTGAATTTTGTTCACCACCCGATGAAAATACTGGTCTCACTCCTTCACAAGTTGCTATTGTTGAAGCAAATAGAGTACATACCTCGCTGGTGAACATTTTCACTGGGGTCAACGGAAATATATTCTTTGAGACAGGATGTTATCTCGATGAGATCATCCCATATACCAATCTTTTCCGTGAGTTCCATAACACCTTTGCCCGGCCTCCTGAGGAGGATCCAGGCATTGACCCTACCTGAAGAAGTACTACGCCTAGGCTTAGATACTTTTTCTTGTAACATAGCTGTATATTTTTGTAAAGCTAGTTTTGTTATGCTCGTTAGGTGATCTTATGTGTGTTTTTCATGTCGTGTACCAGATGTCAACCGCACATTTCTTAGGATTTGCTGATGGCGCCAGTCGCCACACCTGTCAGTTGGCTGCAGCAGCTTGGGTCATTTACTCACCCGCTGACCAACTTGTTTCTTCGGGGGGGGTTTGTTTGGGACCTACCACGAATAATGTAGCTGAATATAGTGCAGTTATAGAACTCCTCCGAGATGCTCTCAGTCATGGCATTTCATACCTGGAGGTAAGGCTTGACTCACAATTAATTGTTTTTCAGTTAACAGGTGTCTATCAGATCAGGGATCCAGGATTGCTACGTCAGTTTCTACGAGTTAGACTATTGGAAAGACAATTTCATTCTATTAGATATGAACACATTCCGAGAAGTTTAAACACTTTAGCTGATTCATTAGCAAATTATGTGTTAGATTGGCATTTACATCACACATTATCATAAACAACATTACACACATAAAATTTAAAACGCATACACATGTAAATAAACGATACTGTATATAACTGGTACCGTATCAAAAAATATGAGTTTTGAGTCATGAGTCTCTCAAGTCAAGTCATAAAAGTACAAAAGCTGGGCATAGTAGCCTCAAAAATATATACATATAATTTTTTTCTTCTCCTACAGAGAAGGAGGAACCTCCTCATCATCTACCGCATTGCGATAGCATATCACTAGTCTAGCAATCCGCCGCAGCACCCTAAGCCATGCTGGGGGCACCCCAACAACATCTTCCTGCATGTCAACAGGTATCTGGTCCATGCGGCATGCAGGAATCTCATGATTCAACCGACTCATCTTCCTCTCCAGGGTTCCCAACATAGCATCCGCTGCGGTAATATCAGCTGGCCTCACATATATGGTAGGATGGCCCTCAGGACGAACAGGCCCAACATCTGCATATGACACTTGATTAGAACTTCGAAACTCATTCATAAAAATCAAAAACTTGAAAAGTTTGAAAAAATTAAATAAATTCTCAAAATTAAACATACCAATATCTCCCCAGGCTCCACCTGGCGGAAGCACCAGCTCTGGATCGTGACGGAAATCCAATCCAGCATAGGGAAACTGCTCAAATGCGGGTACTTACCTCTCCCACCACCCCCAGAAGTCATCAGTGTGGTAACAATAGTGACTTTCTCCACCACCCTGGCGGAGAAAAATGTCACCCCAACGGCCTAGTCTGGGCTCACGGGGGTTAACCTGTGGTAGAGGCATCCCCAAACTAATAGCAGTCATCCTCTCGAAGAAGAAAGTACACAAAATACTTCCGTACCCAAAATTATTCATTGTGCCAGATTTGCAACCCGTCAGTTGATACTTCATGTTTGCCAACAATCTAGTACTCCAATCATAAACATGGTCGTGCAAGCACTGTACACCAATATGCATCGAATTCCTGGAAGCTAAGTGTTGTGATGCACTACCGGCTACCCGGTTGATCATGCTCACTATCACTTTCAGCGGGAGACCATCAATAGTTGAAATCAGGACTTGGCTTCCCGATTTTTCTGCTCCGGCAACACAGTATGTATTTACATATTCTTGCACTGATCGTGCACCCAAACGAGAAGTCCCTTTCAGATTGATTACGTCTCCTCTCCTTGAGAGACCAGTAATAAAGTATATGTCCTCAGCGGTAAGCTCAAGAGTTTGCCCGGGAATGATGAAGGTATTAGTATCGATATCCCAATACTGAATCAGTCTCCGAAACAGCTTGTTTAGTGCCCGCATGTTTACGGTTCGATAAAATTTCAACAAACCACATCTACGGAGCGCATGGAGGGTAGCCGGGTCTTGCATGGCTAACCTATCCATGTCTTCATGCTCCCTTTCCCTCCATTGTAAGACCATCCTGCAAAAAACCCCAAAAATTTTGAGTCTCGGCGCTTGAAAATAGCTTTGCAAATATGTACGCTACTGTGTATACTACACAGTAGCGTGTAGGTGCTACTCTGTTTGAGCAAAGTAGCGCCCATTGCGTTTGTACGCTACTCTTGTGTATACACAATAGCGCCCGCGCATAAAACCTTATGAGCATCGCGTTGCAGGCCATTTTTGCTCAAAAATTTAAAAATAAACCATTGAAATGCAAGATAGGTTGATTTCTACTTACTTGGTGGAGGAAGTTTGGTGGTTGGATGCCCGGTTCGATCGTAATGGAGATTGGAAATTTGCAAAAGTTGCCCCAATTTTTGCCCTACAACACAAATTGAAAATTGATTTTTTAACGATGAAATTATATATAAAATTGGATTTTGATTTTTACCCATAATTTTTAATTTTCCATAGTTTCAAAAACCCTAATTAATCAATTGAAACACAAAATAAGGTATAACATTGATCCAAGTTCAATTTTCACTCAATTGTTGTCAGATTCGTCTCCTAAGCTCAAATTTCTTGATGATAGACCTTGTCAGTTAACTAAACATTCCAAATTCATATATCATTTAAGATTTTTGCCGCATCGACTAATATTTTGTTGAAGACCTAGTCTTGGCAGGGCATGAAGCTACGATCCTAGAAGCTGACCTTTAAGTCATTTTAAGCTCTTGTTTGGACTATTTAAACCTAAACAAGATAGCCGAGCAAACTTGTCCTCTTCGAGCTCGTTAAAGTATCCGAAGGCTCATCCACTCAGGTATAGAATCATCCCTTTTTCGGGCCTCAGTGGATTAACTATGGAAAAGGTATACTCTAGGTATACTCCTGTATGCGCTAGAAGAGTTCTCCTTTCATTGTTTTATACTTTTTCGGGGGAGGAGACTAACTGTACGAAAAAGGACCTTTTGGAGTCTCTCTTTAGGGTTTTCAGACTCTCTAAACATGAAAATACCAAGCGAGCATTCACCTACTCGGGCTCGATGCAAAATCCACGAGAGGGTAAGTAGAGGACTGTTTAAGTTTTTCAACTCTATAAACAAGAAAACACCGCCGAGCACAGACCAATCCGGGCTCGATATAAAATCCACGGATAGGTGAAAAGAGGATTGTTTAAGTTTTTCAGACTCTATAAACAGGAAAACACCGGCGAGCATTAATCTTCTTGGGATCGATATTAAAATCCACGAGCAGATATATGGAGTTATTGTTTAAGTTTTTCAGACTCCTTAAAATTGAAAACACCGGCGAGCAAGAACAGATCTCGGCTCGATATTAAAATCCAGAGATCAATACATATAGAGTAATCTTCTATCTCTTCTTCGAACTCTATAAATTATGAAGAAGGTACTGAGTCTTCCTCCCATGGGCTCGTTAAATTATTTACATGGTTGGACCTATTGAGTTTTCATTCTTTCTTGGACTCATTAAATCCACAAGAAGGGTATTCTTTTATCTAAAAAGAATAAGGAACGGGAAAAACATATCATATCTTCATTGTCAAAGGCAGTTTCAGTCAAGTTTCTATCCTTGAACATAGCACCTACTTGAGTCTATCTTGTCGGTTGGGTTTATTTTTTGGCCTCAGGGTGAACCTTTCCTCCGAGTTATTTACTCCCCCGGTTGGTTATTCTTCCAACCATATGGAGGGTCTGCTGATGTCTCTTACATTTCAGACTTATCTACCCCATTATGTCAGAAACTGCCTGAGTCACTTTTGTGTCGTGCTCAATGTTCAAGGATATACCCTGTGTCGGCCATTCTGCAGTTTACCTTGACCTCATGTGTCGGCCTTCCTAGTGTCAGTCTTGTTACATATTATTCTATATCATCTCTTACCAGTTGAGTGTTCCTCGAGTTGGATGATGGAGAATTCCTTAAGGCCTCCCTTCCAACAGACTTCTTCCCATCGACACCAAATAATTATTCTGGGATTGAAGTTTAGAGTTTTGGTTAGTACCTTGGAGATTGCAGTCACCAGTGGCAATTTTCCTCGCTGTTGAATGATGAGAATACATCAATGTCTCTTCTTCGACAGGATTCCCAAGTGTTCGACTCCAAGTCCATCTATTCACATTTGGCGAATCGTACTTGGTACCTTGGACCCCATCATCATTATCGATGGAAGTCCTCGCTTTTGTTAACGGTATATATCAATGACCGGTAATCAAACGATGCCCTCCATGTTCGACTATCAGCTCATCTATTCACATGGTTAGGGTTTGTACCTAGGGTTGTTGTGGGATGAAGACCTTAGGATTTTGATGACATTACCTCATTTTGTTATCACCCAAGTTGCGCAAGACTGAGCCTCACTTATATTCGGCTCTCCATGAGACATAGATCCAGTTTTTTGTTATGGCTATGATCTCTCATTTTGACATGGATCCACGCTTGTATTTCAAGTGGCCATGCTTTATATACATCTCATTGTTATGTATTGGAGATCATGTTGTATCACACTACACATCTATAAGATGTCAAAAATGTAATTGCTCGCTGACCTTGATCTTTGTTGCAGGTTTCTTGTGACTTGTTTTCTGCGGTTCTGTGCTCCTCCTCTGGCTTTGGATTGTAATGTATTTCGGCCATCGTTTCCCTATGACCTCACACATTAGGGGGCATCTGTTATAAGTCAAACTTGCACCTCTCCGTCCGTGATCACCCTGAGCTGCTGATCACACAAAAGGACAACTTGGATGGAGGAGCATGTTGACTTTGGATGATATGACAACTCATTCCATTTCCTGAAAATACTGGAAACCACAAAAAATATCATTTTAAGATATGAGCGCTACTCTACTTAAAGAGACTAGCGCCCATATGCTACTCCACTGTATAATAGTAGCTCCCATACGCTACTCCAGTGTAGCAAAGTAGCGCTCGACATTTAAAATCGATTGAGCGCTAGTTGCTAAACACTAGGGTAGCGCCCTATATGCTACTCCACTGAAGAAGAGTTGCGTACACATTAAAAGATGATTAAAAAATATATTAACTCATCGAGGAGGATTAGTTGATGGCAGTTTCCTAACTCCCCCAACTTCCTCCATAACTACATCTCGACCTGAACTATTTCTTTGAACCTATAAATACCAAGAAGGTTAAAGGAGCAAGGTTAGAAATTATTGCTAGAAAAGCTAGAGGATGAGTTAATGGAGAAATTTTAAGACATTGGAGAAGTTGTTGCAGAAGACATCCAAGCCAGAGCCCAGAATCTAGTTGCAGGAGCCTGCTTCATTGTAAGGTATACTTGTACTTCATTCTACTTTTGACAAATAAAGGTTGAAGTGTTTTTCTTGTTCCAATTTGAATGTGTTAGGAAATGGCATTTTAAATTGGATTTATTTTGGTCAATGCTGAATATTAAACATTGCTTTTTTTTATGTCAAGCTTTATATATTGCCCAAAATGTTTTGAGAAAGGTATTGTTGTTGCAGGTTTGCTGAAGGAAAGGTAGATTCGGAAGCTGGACACGAGACCGGGTCAAGGCTAGGATCAGACGTCAGTTAAAAGGTGTGTTCCCTAAATCTACAATCTATTTCTTTTTGTAAATGCCTCTGTAATAGCATCAATACACTTACCTGTCACCCCAACCAAGTTGATAGCAGTAGTTTCCTTGCTATAGGGTAGAAATGCCCGCCAACACCAGGAGTAGATAAGGATTTGGAATTGGCTTGATAAACCTAGTGAAGGGTGTAACCTCACCAAATATGATAAGGATATGGTTACCTTTCAATGCACACCCTAAAGAGCACTAGAAGGGAAGGTATGGCCCGAGGGACTTTGGAGCAATGAAAGGGATACCTTTTTTCTGTTAGGTGTGTAGGTATTGTGGGTGCCAAGTTGAATCTTGTAGAGGTGTCGATAGCTCTATGGTTGAGCTCACTATATTAGCAATTCCTCCCTTTCTATTGTAGGCCTTAGCAACCCGAGAAACCCAAATGTGGACTAGCTTGGATGAGATGTGGTATATACTTGGCTATGTGTGAGTTTGTTGTTATTTTTTTCCTTGTGGAAATCATGCCCAGCTCGAGGGTGGCAGCTGTGTGGAGAGATTGATGAGCACAGTTGGCCTATGGTTGGGTGGAATGTTGCAGTTGTATAGCCAGTTGCTCGAGACAACTTCATTTCAAGATAAGTATTCTCTTGTATTTTAATTATGCAATATATTTAATTGATGCATGTTATAATTATGATGGCAATTGCATGCTAGATGTGTGTAGTAGATTTATTTATGTTATGTTTCTTTACACTATGCGTCTGCACATGTATTTTGTTTGTATGAGTTTGTAAAATGATGATGGAGCTAGAATTTGAGATCCCGAAATTAGTTCATGTTCCCTCCCTTGAGTCAGAATGATGGGAGGGGATGTGAAAAACACTTAGTTTCAAAGTATACAAAAATAACAATGTGATGATTTGACATCACTTAAGAGATGTTAGGGATGTCACTTAAGCAATTTTAGTGGCCTAATGTCACTTAGACAATGTTGGTTGGGGCCAACAAATTGAAAATTGCATTGGATTCCCCTTTTTTAACTGGTTTTCAACATTAACAAGGCTTTTTTTATCAAACGTGGTTCAAATGTCAATTTTTGACCCCAAATGTAGTAGTGGAAAAAGAGGCCTTAGTTGCCTCTTTGGATTCATTAAATTGATGAGACGTGTGATGATAATTGAAGGTATGGAAAGTTCACTTCCCCTTATTTAAATACTCAACTAAAGGTCATGTAATGGTACACTAACTTAGCACGCATAGGTCCCTCCATTACCCCATTGTGTTAATGTGCCTTGACTTAGACATTCCCCACTATTTTCTAGAACATTTAATTCTAGGTTGGTGGCATGAAGAACATGATGGGTATGTACTTGAGCAAATGGGATAACCAAGGATTTTGTTCTAATGATTAATGCAGCCAAGGATGGAGCAACATCTCCCCTCTCTAATATCTAGGCATTGATGAATAAGGAATAATTCTCTACTATTATTAGTGTTGTCTCTTAAAAAGAATTTTCAATTTTTGGCAGACCACTAAGGCTTCAACTTAGTTGTTGGTAGCAATTTAATACCCATGCCTACTTTATTATTATTTGTGCGGGTGTGCAAATAGTTGTAATTAATTAATACATAACTATGAACCCTATTTCTTTATTAGTATGAATTTTTTGTGACTGGTGGAATTGGTAACTGGGTCGGGCTTGTACTCGTTTGACACGGGGTCTATTATAGTTCACTACCATTATAACTTCCAGGCATGGTACACATGGATACGTGATTTGAACCAGCCATGTCACAAGGAGCGCCTTAATAGTGCACCCTACGACCAATTAATCTATACCCTAAGGGAAATATGATTTGCATATTCAATTTAATATGACAAATGTATTTCAATTTAAGATTATAGTTTAAGTATTTACTTTAATATGGAAAAGGGATATGAATTACCTAAAATTAAAATTAAAATAACTTATTATTATTATTTCTTTACTAAAAACTATTTTTAAATTTTTATTAATCTCATAAATATATTATATTATTATCGACAATTTATTATTATTATTATTATTATTATTATTGTAAGGTAATTTGATACTTAGATAAAAATATAGTTTGATAATATAAAACAATGAAGGATGTGCTGGGATTTTGTTTTTTAAGGGCATAAAATTAATTAAATTCCCAACTAATATATATATATATATATATATATATATATATTAAGTGTGTATATATATGATGTCGATGGTGTCGATGGTTAACATCCACTAAGACCAATTTTGATCCATTGGACCTTAAGAAATAAAAGTAAGGAATGACTTGATTTGTTTTAAATTTTTATTTTTGTGCTCAAAAAGCTTGGAGAGGAACATACCTAAATTACCATAATTTTGATAAGTTGGAAGGTTAGGCAGGTTCATGTTGTAACAAAAAAATTGAAATTGAGATCTTATGTGGGTGTATGCAAGCCAGTTTAAGAGAAAGTGTTTTTCATCCTCAACATTAATAGTCTCACAAAGATGACAAATTCTTTCGGCCCTTGGAGTTTTAAGAATTGTCCAACTCTCTGTTTCACTATGCAACTCATGAGAGTTTGTTCTTCTTTTAGTTATTTTGATCTTCTTCTTTATGCTAGTTAAAATAGAGAGATACTTTTGGTCTTCTAGATTAGGGTTAATGACATGCTTATAATATCTTTATTTTATTTTATCCTCTAAATTTTCATCACACCACATCTTCCCTTTAAGCTTCGAAGTGATAATATTTTTAATATTATCTATATTTTGTAAAGTAATATTTTCATCAATACCCAATGCTTTAGTCAAGACGTGGCATCTTTATGCCAACCCTGCTTGAGCCTTAGGTTGTTTTGACTGGATTTTAAAACAATTTTAGGAAGACTATGGTCTCCCAAGCTATTTAAATTTTTCTTGTGCATTAGGAACCTAGCCATAGCCATGCTCTCAATGGGGGAATGACCCACTTCTATGAGGAGAATATGATAGGGTGTATTGCTTTACATTTTAGATTAGAAGTTATAAAACACTTTTGTATTTGCTCTAGCTTTCTCCAAGATTCTCTAGATATGTTACAAGCCCAAACTTTACACCCATATAGGAGAACGAGAGTGACAAGAGTCTCACAGAGGAGTTTCTTTTTATCCCACATCACAGGGTTTGTTGATTTATAATTGTTTTCAAGACCAAGATAAGATTTCTACCCTCCACTAATCCTTTTCTCGATGTTGTAGTTCCAATTGAGCTTGTGATAGATGTCAATCCCAATATAGTTGTATGAAGTTACTTCCTCCAAGTTGTTATTGTCATACAAAAAATTACCATAAGTGACCTTATTGGATTTTATTATCATAACTTTGATTTGTCAGTATTAATAGTCATACCCATAATAGAGCATAAATCCTTGAGAATTCTTAATTGCTTATCAATACCATAGGGACACCTTACCAAAAGAACAAAATCATCATCATAAAGAAGAAGGATGATGACAATTCCCACTAGCGCCATGCCAGTTCAACCAGCCTCTACTAAAAAACCATCTAACTTATCGATGTAAATACCAAAAAGGGTAGGAGAAAGGGGGAAGCCTTTCTTAACTCCTGTATTACAACTAATATCTTATGACCGACCCTCAATGTTCATAAACTTGGCAATGACATTCTTGAACAACCTTATTGCAACATCTCTCAACTCAAAAGGAACGTTTATCTCTTCTAATCTTTTCAAGGAGTTATTTCTATGCATTGTCTCAAAATCTTTCCTAATGTCCACAAAGTGGAAAAGAAGATTGAAATTATCATGAAATTCCTCCACAATGATCCTAAGAGTAATGAGGTGGTCTACAATGGAATAAGACCTTCTAAAACCAGCTTGGCCTTTACCCCTTTTACCTTGAATTTCTAGCCATCTGTTGATCTTATTTTCCAAAATAATACCATATAACTTGGCTAAGAGAGGGATAATATTAACTATCCTATAATTTGAAGGGTTGTTTTTATTGTTGTTTTTAAAAATGGGAATAATAAGGCTCTAATTCCAAGGCTCGGGGAAGCCTTGCTTGATTGCTAGATTGAAGAGCTTGTGGATGTGAGGGATGAGGATAGAACCTCCAATTTTTAGGATTTTTGCTTGGAAACCTACGATGTCCTTAGCTTTCCCAGGCGTGAAGTGCCTAATCCAAAAATCTATGTCTTCTAAATAAAATGCTTCATTCTCCATAAAGATAGGTTGAATGTTGTCCACGACATCAGGGGATTCATAAAGATTCTAAAGATAGGAATTTCATTCCTTCAAGACTATCCTATTATTTTCATTAGCTTTGTGAGTTAGAATTTGCCTTTCTTAGGTTCCATCTTAGAGAGATGTAAAAGCTTCTCCTGCTTATTATTTATATAGTACCTTTTTTTGTTTCATGAGGGTTTTGTAATTATTTATCTTGTCAAATTTTAGGCACTCATCAATAGCTTCTTTAATTTCTATTTTACAATTTTACACTCTTTGTCATACCAAAGGTTGGTCGCTTATTTCCCTTTTTACATGGCACTTCCATAGAGAACTTGTTAATGGAAGATGAGAGGGTTGTAGAGAAACTATGATAGATATCTTCTATATTTCCCTTACTAGAAAGAAGAAATAAGTTATTTTTCAAATCATTTAGAAAAAGATCACCTTTATTTTTGTCGAAGATTAAATGATTTTGGAGCTAAGAATTTTTTTCTATGGGATTGCTATGCATGACAAAATTGAGAGTTATAATTAAAGTTCTATGATTCTAGTCAAGTTCATGGTCATTTAAGATGTCAAATTTATTATTTGGTAGTATAAAGGGATATCAAATATGACATAATCAACCACACTACTACCAAGCCCATTAATACAAGTCATTCGGCTAGAATTGGGCCATTTCATAAGACCATTGCAAATTATTATATATTGAGCACTAGAGATCTTGATTAGATTGGAACCAAACAAATTTCCCCCTAAATATTCACAACTTCTTTGGTAGTTGTTGACTAAATCAAGGTATTGTCTAACCATAAAGGTGTTGGAGGATGATTGTCGATACACCAAAACAAGCAGGCATTAATCTATGATACAATGGCCAAAGTTAGGATCCACGAGAGGGTTTAACCCATGTCATGAAACTAATGGGAAACACTGGACATGAATGAAAACAATATCCCCCCTAGCGTTATATTGGTGAGTTTCGAACTCAATACCTATCACTCGGATACCATTTGTTGAAAGGTTCAACTATACTGAGAGGGGGGGTGAATCAATATAAAATAGACTTTAATTTTCAAATCTTATTTACCATCCACGTTAACTTTGAATGAAATCAATCATCACATTAATATACATGAGATACAAAGATTTAATGTGGAAACCCAATAAGGGAGAAAATCATAGAAATTTATTATTTTAATAAACAATGATTACAATGATATGTAGAGACCCATCTGTTGGAGACACCAATATCCCAAGTTTACAAGAAACAACTTGTAGGAGGAACCAACCCCCTAGATTCTCTAGCACCAACTAGAAGGTAGCACCAAATCCCTTGATTCTCCAGCAGCAACTGGAAGGAAGCACCAAATCCCTAGATCCTCTAGCACCAACTAAAAGGAAGCACCAACTCCCTGGATTATATATTGATGTATTGCACAACAACTTACCCATCACACTCTATTCTATTGTGCTCTGCTCTGCGTAAGACAATATTTACTACTGTCACACTCTGCTCTGTCACACTTTACTATGCGCTAGACAATATTTGCTACTATCACATTCTGCTTTGCACAAGACAATATTCATTACTATCACACTTTGTTATGTGCAAGACAATCTTCACTTCTATGCACACTTTGCAATGTCGCGCCCTCCTCTATTCAAGACAATATTCACTACTATGCACACTTTTCAATGTCGTGCCCTCTTCTATGGAAGACAATATTCACTATTATCACATTGTCGCACACTGCTCTGTGCCAGACAATCTTTCCTACTATCACACTCTGTTCCGTCGCACTCTGCTCTACACAATACAATCTCCACTATTGTCACCCTCTTCGGTCGCACTTTGTTCTACACAAGACAATCTTCACTACTATGCACACTTTGCTCTACCATGCTATCCTCTATGCAAGACAAGCTTCACTATTGTCACACTATTTCACTCTGCACTGTCACAAGACAAACTTCACTACTATGTTGTTACACCTAAAATATTCCCATCATCAGTTTCAGTGTATACATCCCTGAAGTTACCCTGATTGAGTGATTGACCTGGAAGGATTTGTACACATTTGTACTAGGTTTTGAGAGGTCGTCGCAAGCTGCACTCCTGCAAACTACGATGTCGCACCTTGCTCCATTACAGGTGCGACGAAGTCAGTTAGATGGTAAAAATAGCTTCTTCAAGTTCTTTCTCGAAGCTTGTTGACTTGGGACCCTATCCCTGGCCTCTTGGGAGAGTTGGCATTCGATTCCTAACACTTTGGAAAGATTCCTTAAGCCTCTCCTATCATATCTCAACCTATCCTATCCATATCCTATCCACTTAGTCCTATTTAAATGAAGCTCACTCCCATTCTAAGGGGAGGAAGTCTATGGTGTCTACATGCTGGTGAATTCACTCTTGAGAGATCTCTACTCATCCTTGAGAGACTCAAGATTTCTTAAGAGGAAATGGCAAATGGCTTTGTTGGAGAAGGGCTGCAACGTTAAGCCTTGGTTGTGGTTCTATATCTCTGCTATGTACTTCCCTATTTTTACAGTAATACAAATGCTTTCCACCAATATTGTTCATGTGTGTAATGATATTGAGTAGTCTACCTGCTTAACTGTTCACTTAGATCTCTTATTGTATAGATTCCCTTTACTTGTTTCTCTTGTTTCTTGTCTTGACAGGTCTTGTGGCTTGGATCTGATGACCGTGAGACATGGAGCAGCATTCAGGAGAAAGGATCGCGAAGTGAAAGGTAAGACATCTAGTACTCGATCCTTAAGTAGATCTAAGAAATGCATTTGTAGCCTGTCTCATTTGTTCTAGACTTACATTGAGCTAGGGAGATCAAGCCTTGAGTCCGCTCTCGGTAGATTATCCGATAAACAAATCTGGTGACAATACTGGGGAGTAGTTAATGTCTGATTCTGTAATTGCCTGAGAGTCATTTTCAGTTGATTGCTTGACATAATCCTTCCATTTGTCATTTGCTTTGTGAGTTGATTTCACTACCAGATCTTCATTGAGAAGACTTTGATCTACTTCCTCTGAGTTTATACTACTCATTTCCAAACCATTCCATAGTTCATTGCTTGGAGATATGATTCATTTTTTGACTTAGATCTCGCCCGTCGCACCTGGTTAGTGGAAACAGAGCGACACTGTGTCATCTCTGACCTCTGTTATTTACCTGTTAGTCACTCATCGCAGCCCTTTCATTGGTAAACTGTGACATTGTCGCACTTCCTGCAGTGGTGAACTGCGACGTCGCACTGTGTACAAGGACAGAGTGCATCGATTTGCCAAAATTTGGCATGCAGGAATCCCCTCTCCATTTTTCAATCTGAACTTGGTTTGTTGTATGAACTCCCTCTGTGCTGCAAGATCCAGCCAGAGATCCCATTTTTTATTTGCGTATTGGGTGTTTGGTTTTGTTTGGATTGATTTTGGGTTCCATTTTGGACAAGTCTGAACACTCGTAGTGGTGGACGCTCTTGTCTCCTCCACCTTCATCCACTCACCCTTGCATTCCCTTCCTTCCATCCCTGATCTGATCATTGCATTGGATCAACCTCCAGACCTCATTTACATTTTTTTTTAGCTTTGCTTGCTTGGTTTGCTTACTACTATTTGATTTTGAGTTAAGTGTGTCTTTCAGCTTGATTGAGTGCTTCTCTTTTCTTGGGTTTTCCGAGTGTACCGAGTGTTGCAAGTAGTGTTTTCTTTTCGTTCATTTAGATTTGAAAGCTCAATTGTTATCAAGTTTATTCTTTGATGCATCCATTGAAAAGTTAAAAGTGCTTCTTTCCCATCATTTCTTGAGTGTTTTTGAAGGGGATCATTCTTGCTTTGGAATGTTTCGTTTATCAATCTTTTGGAAAGTTGAATGAATGTATGATCATTTGTGTTTTTCTTGAATTATGAATAGCTCATCTTCTTGAAGGACTCAAGCTACACTTCCAATTTTGCAAAAGTATTTCCATGCTAGGGAAAGATAGGTGCATTTTTTATTGCTTTTGGGCCATTGAAAGTGAAATTGAAAAGCTTGCATACTCCATCTTAGAATTCTCTCTTTTCATTACCTAGTATCATTTTCGTTTTGAAAAGAAAATGTTGTGATTTGGATTAAGTAGTGTTGTGATTGTATGTTTCGCAAAAATGAAAAGAATACTTTCATAGTCAAACTTGTTTGAATTGGGAACTATTGCATTGTGTTGTTTTGGCAATCTCGTAGGAAAGAAAAAGATTTCTCCTTCCCATAGCTAGAATTCATTGAAAGGAAAGAATATTTTGTGCATGTAGCTAGGACTTGCATTATGCTTCCGATTATGTACTCACCTCATGCATTCACCTAACCGTCCAGATAAAATTAACGGTAGAACTAGGTAAAAAATTATAGCAACTTGTGTGTAAGTTTGAGATGTGTTCCGACGTCATTAAGCGTGGCAGCTGTCATTATTTTCCAGCACTGTATTCCGGGGGTATTGTAGTCTTCCACGTACTTATCGGTATATCGAGCTCCTTCACATACCCACCAAGTACCATAATCCGTACTTGGCGTATATCGAAGGGTGTATCACGTACTTGGTAGTATATCGGAAGGTCTCTTGCCGAACGGTTGTGCATTAGATAGCACCACTACGGATTTGAGCTCCCACGTACCTTGCGTATATCGGGAGACACCACTAGGATTCCTAAAACCAACTGAGTTAACCATTTGGCCGTCTTGGCAAAGCAATAAACCGAGAACAACACTCGGGGAGATTAGTACGCATGTACTGTCCACGTAATCGAGTATGCAAGCAAGGGTACAGTCCCAATCCTTTTTGTCACGTCATATTGTTGGACCCTGTAGTATATCACGGTTTGCGATGCCTTGATAATCCCGTGAGGTTCCAGAATTTGAATCCACTCTGTCACATAAGTCTACTTGTTTCCTTAGTTTGAGTAGGTTTTTCTGGTCTGCTTTTCTTTTTTAGCTTACCCTTAGGAGAAACGTTCTTTCAGCCACTCTGGTTGACTTTCCTGACGCTCTAGTGGATTTTCCCTGGAGAAGGTCCCGTAGGATATTAAACTTATCACCTGAATATCCCCTTAATCCGAAGGTTATTTCGAGGGTAAGAATGGACCAGCGTAACACGATCGCAGTTACTGAAGTGGAAAACCCCACTCTGAATATTGGAGGACATTTGTTTCCACAAACTCCTCCGGATTCACCTACCTCTCATCCCCCCCAGGATGAAGGAGCACAAGTCCCCACTTCACAAGATCTTTCTCCCATCATGCCGGGAGAACCTGGATCGTTGGAATGGATAAACCAACCCCAGGATGACCCCACAGCAATTGTTGGTCCTTCAGCAGCCTACTGGACATCTTCTACCGGTCACCCAGTGGCCCATTTTTCCATCGCATAACCACCCAACTGAACTACTCCAGATCTCTCTAGACCCTTCTACATGCCCTACCCTATCGAAATCTTTGCACCCATTCAAGAATACTTGGATCAGTTACGGATTAAGGGTAATGAACTTCGAAGACAAAGTCTCGAGCAACGATCTGGGTATAGATATACCTCAATTCATCCGATATCTTATGGTTCACCCAAACCATCTTCCCACCACGCGACCGTCAATGATACTGGTCATCCCTCACAAGAGTCCAGTACTACACTTCAAGCGAACCAACCGGTGGAAGGACAACAGTCCAACACACCTATTACTACCACAGTTACTTTACCAGCTCCTCCCCCACCTTAAAATTCAAGGGGAGGATATTCCATTCCCATGGATTATCTCATTGGTAACGTTATTAATACGATAGCTAATCAACAACCTACGCTGGTTCAACCTTTGAATAATGGTCAATCTATCGTGGTTGGGGGGAAACCCCCGTTTCCTAACTAGAACATGGCCGACGAAATCCCCAACGGGCCTCCCGTTGGAACTTCTGAACCCGCTAGACCATCCACCGTGGGATTATCTCATGTTGGGGGGCCATCCAATGTAACTCAACCCTCATGGAGTCAAGCATATCCAGGTTCCATTAACCCTGCGCCGGGTCAACCTCATCCCAGAAACGCACCATACGGGATACCTTATCCCGGAAACCCATACACTCTATGTGGGAAACAGCCCGTTTTACAACATGGACCCAAACCAACTATCCCTCAAGCGCCACCACCCCCCGATTGGTCCACCCCCACCTCCTACCGGAGGCAGTGGGCCCCCACCTAACTTTGGAGGAAGCGGACCTCTACCTTCTGGCGGAGGTCCAACCCATTCTACCAACAACGGCCCCCACCCTTCCGGCGGGGGCGGGGAACGGTCAACCACCCCCCCCAGGAGAAGGCGACGGAGGACCACCCTATTATGGTGGGGGAGGAAATTTCCCTTCGGGTGGTGGAGGTGGTCCCCCCACCCCCTCCAGACGGGGGCAGTGGCGAGTCTAATTATTATGGTGGTGGTGGTGGAGGCCCCCATCCCTCCGGTGGTGGAGGTGGTGGGGGACCCCATCCTTCTGGCAGTGGAGGTGGTCCGCCACCCCCTCCAAGTGGAGGTGGTGGTGGCCCACCTTATTATGGTTATGGACCTCCACCTCCTTCCAGTGGTGGAGGTGGAACCCCGCCTTATTGGAATGGACCACCTTATGGTGGTAGACCCCCTTACGGTCTCGGCGGCACACCCCCCTACGGTCAGTTTCCCTCATGGTCACCTTTTAATCAGTCGATATGAGGTCCTATTGGTCCTTACATGCCTTATCAGTATTATCAGTACCCGCAGCCTTATCAACAGCTGTCGTTTTTTGCTACTTTGGACCTACCCGATCTGTCTCAATTGACAAACGACCCCATCTACCACAGAACTAACTGACCCCGATTCCGGTGAAACTTCCATCGGATATCCCCAAGTTTGATGGCAAGCCAGATGAGGATCCTAAACACCATGTGATGATATACCACTTGTGGTGTTCATCCAACTCTCTGATGGACGAATCGATCCATCTAAGGTTATTTCAACGGAGTCTCACTAGTTCGGCTGCAAAGTGGTATATTGAACACCACCTCATTCTTTTCATGATTTTAGTTCTCTTGCTATGAACTTCTTGACTCATTTCCAATTTCCTATACGGTACAAAATTGGTACGGACCTTCTCACCTCTCTCCGTCAAAATACCGCTACTCATATCTCTACTCATATACATGAGTGGTGAAGGAGAAGATGTTTGATTAAGGCTCCCATTCCCGATCAACTCCTAGCAGATTGGTTCACGAAGTCTCTCATCCCTCACATAGCTCGAGATGTCACCATGGGCGTTGCTGTCACTGAAGAGCAAGCTATCGCTCGTTCCCATTACCTAGACTTAGTCTACGCTCAATCGGGCACGTTGTTTGAGATTCTTCCCGACGCACCCCTCGACAATTATGACCCCATGAAACCTCCTAAGGGACCCCAAACTGATGGCATCATTGGATCCCTTAACACCCAGCCTACTTCTAACACTGTTGGATCGTCGAACCTCCATTAGTTCCTCCCCATTACCAACTCAGGCTGGTCACAGCACCACCAAATCAACCATTCCTGTTGTAACTGGAGAGGTGAATTCTGTCCAATCAGCTTCATCTCAGAAGTTCGGCAACAAGAAGAAGAACAAAGGGAAACCTAAGAAATATTCCACCCAGCAGGGACAAAAGAGCACTCCCGACGACACCAAATAGAAACGGAAGCTAAAATATCCTTGTTTACTGTGTGGAGATGATCACTTCTCCAAAGAGTGTCCCCATAGAGATGAAGTTCAAAAGTTTCTTAGGGGTAAACCGCCTCCCGCAGTCCTCAACGATTCGTTTCCCACTTGAAATCAACAAATGATTGCTCAACCCCCCAATCCCAGGGGGAACCATCCAATACCGCGCATGTTCTCATGGTGCGTAACGAAACGATCAATTTGAACACTTGCTTGCGATCATATGACTCGGTCCCTTCAAAAGAACCCATTGGAATCAATGCTGACAAAACTTCCAACTCTATACCTGATGTCACTATACTGTCAACTTCTCTCACCATTGAGAAGCCATCTTTCGATTCGATATTGCGACCGCCCAAGAGCACGATTCGAAAATCCGTTTTCAATCCTAATGCTCGGGCAGCACAAAATTACAATATCGTGGAAGACTTGGCACAAGCTCCTTGCTCCATGTCCATGCTGGAAGTTTTGCAGAATTGTCCCAATCAACGCAAAACTTTCCTCGCAGCAATCGGTGCAGTTGACCCTGATTCTTCAAATACAATCATGTTCTGACTTGACTACTTCAAGCCGAGGCTTTCCCATCAGCTCGCATTCCAAGTAGCTACAAACATTGCTGGGAAAATTGTCCATCGCTCCATTTTGGACGAAGGTGCCTCTACTTTTGTCATGTCGAACGCCTGTTGGCCATTGCCTCCCCCGAATTGAATCGTTCTCCTACCATGTTGAAAGCATTCGACGGGCGTGGCTTTCAACCTCATGGGATCCTACAAAGTCTCGCAGTTGAGTTGGGTGGAAAGACCGTAACCATTAATGTGGAAGTGGTATCAGCCCCGATATATTATAATCTCTTGCTTGGTCACAATTGGTTTTACGCCATGCAAGCGGTAGCCTCTTCAATCTTCCGCATAGTACAATTCCCCCACCAAGGACGAATTGTTACTGTTGACCAACTAGATCTTTGCACACCGGACACTACTACTCATCCTGGTGACCATGTTCCTTCCATTTGACAAGTGTCCAAACAGTATGAGAGTATAGGGGTTGGCCTTTTGAAAGATTCATCTCTCATGGGCATTTTTCCAATCTCGGACCCCCCCAATCATGTTGCCTTGGTGAACATGATCTCCGCAAAGATTCCATCGCACTCCACTGATACTTGGATTGTACCTGAAGAAGCCACAACACACCTGATTGGAAATGCGATGCCTCTTTCACCAACCGAATGTATTTTCGAGGCTATCCAATCAGCACCAGAGGACCACTTAAGTTTGGCCTCCCCATCCTGTTCTCTGCAATGGGCATCATCTTTACCTGATCTCTTACTTCGTACTTTTCAGTCAGATGAGACCATCATGGAAGTTATGAACGTTGATGATGGTGCATGGGATGACCTCCACCATAGGTCATCTTTTCTTCCCCCGTTGGAGTACATAGAGAACAACATCAGCACCATCTTTTCACCGGATATCTACCCATTCCCCCAGTCCCCCATACTTACATGTCTTTCGAACACTGATGGTAACTTGGCCAACATTGAGCCTACCACCCAGGTAGACATCTCAGTAAAACCTGGTGTAGTGAAACACATTCGCATAGGCCAGAAGTGTTCCCCTGAAGAAATAGCTATGGGTACGGCCTTATTCAAGCTATTTCGAGATGTATTCGCTTGGTCCTATGAAGAGATGCCTGGGATAGACCCTGCGATTGTTTCTCACAAAATGAAAACCTATCCTGACATCAAACCTATACAAAAGTCACGACCGGTACACCCCCGGAAGACTGCAGCGATCAAGGCAGAGATTGAAAAAATCTTAAAGGCTGGTTTAATTTATCTTGTCCTGTTGACGGATTGGGTCTCAAACGTCGTCCCTGTGAACAAAAAGCAGGGCACCATTCGCATCTGTGTCGATTATCGGGACCTTAACAAGGCTTTTCCAAAGGACAACTACCCGACCCCATTCATTGACCAAATGTTGATGCCTCGGATATCGTAGCATCAATCAGAAAGGGATTCTCCCCGATAGATTATCCCAATTAGATTATCTACCGTTTGGTATAGGGAATCCGTCCGGTTAGCGGTTCCGGCAACCGTAGGTTTGGAGTTTTATTCCAATTATACCGGTTATGGCCCGATCCACCGTTCTTTTGAATTTTATGTTTTATAATGATATGCAAGTGCCTAGTCTAAATTTAATCTAAATGCAAGACTGAAAAACAGATCTAAGTTTAAGACTGAAATAAATCTAACTATCCCTGCAAGGAGCGAATTTAAAGCATAAGCAATGAGCCGTAGGAGTTATCTTAAAGAAAGAACATATAGCCATAAAATCTGAAAGAAAAAGCTACAGCAAAGATACAAGATATCAGAAGATAACTTCTAATTAAACATAACACATTTCATTACTCATGAAAGAGAGAATTCATTTGCAAAGAGAGAAGCAAGATCATTTAATACAAATGAAATAATTCAAGACAGTCATAAAGATCTCACAGCAAAGAATAGAAGACACAGGAATAATCCACAGTGCATCCAATCTTCATTCCAATGCAAAAGGACGTCCTCTCCAGCTTCTATTAGAAGATTTTATTTTCTTAGAACATATACAAGGTAGCTCGTACAAGTCTGAAAATAATTACCTGCCCTCCCCTCCCTTTCTATTCTTTCCTAACTTCTATTTATAATGTTACAAAATGCCCTTTGGGCTGCCACCTGGCCTTTTACACTTGTCACCTACAGGCTTTTCCCCAAATAACAGACAAAAATGTGACCTCCCCTCTTTACAGAAAATTATTTAAAAGGGAAAAGGACAGCTGTCCTCTAACTCTACGTTTTATACATATGGCAGCCATAATACAAAAATAGAATTAATGCTCTCAGCACTTTTATTCCTGGGCATGCGCTTCAGTTGGAGGAGAGGCACCCAAACCAACTGTTGCTGCTGCTACTGCTTGAAGAGAGGCACTCGAAACCCCTGCTACTGCTGCTGCTGCTTGGGAAGAAGGAATCGAGCCAGCTGGAATTTCTGTTACTACTGGGGAAGTAGAAATCAGGCTTGCTGTCACTCCTGCTGCTGCTGCTGCTTTCTTCTTCTCCTCTGCAATGTAACTATACCATATACCCGTGTCCCTTATGACTACATTTGCGGAAGCAGGGAGCAAGATTTTCTGAGAAGCCACATTTTTTCTAAGCTCTGCTCCAATGCCTTGAATTTCTGTCACTGCAGCTTGATTCACTTCTTTAAGCAAATGGTTGTGGATTGATGACATTCCAATATAATGTTGGAGGTCATCAATTGCTAGGACATCAATTTTCTTCACATATTCAGTTTGGATGCCCAGTTCTTCCTTCAGTTCAGCCAAACGTTGTTCTTCACCCGGGAAATCATCGAGGAATTGCGGGAAACTCAATTTGCACTTGTCATGCACTCCCTGGATTCTTTGATACAGACCGTTAATCCTATCCATTGTCCCTCGTACACTGGCCATTAGCTTACTGCCACAGTTTCTGCAGAATTCCAAAAGGGCGATGTCTTCATTAAAACCCTCCACATACTTGAATGGGAGATGCGTGGGGAAATCCACCTTTCCTTCTCTCCATTCTATCTAGCTCGGGATATTTGCCTTAACCCGAGTATGCTTAGCTTTAATCCTATGGGCCTCTGCATTAACTTCTTTTAATCTGACCACCATGGCCTTGAGCTTGCAAACTTCATTAGTGATTATCTCCTGAGTGTCATGCATTTGCTTCAGGATGCTGCAGGACAACTCATGGAAGGGAGATATGTCTATCGCTCTGCCCTTAGCCTGCTCTAATTGCTCAATTAATGCCAACTTGTCTGCTTCTAGCTGGGACACTCTGGTTCCTGCATCATTCTTTTCTACTTCCACAATCATCATCAGGACTGATAGTTGTTCCTTTTCTTCTTCTAGCTGGTTATACTTGTCTGATAGCTCTTTATGCTCAGCAGACAGTCGATTATACCTGTTCACCACGAGGTCCTTGTAGGCTTGCTCATTAGCCACAGTATGTTGTAGCATACGAGCTCTCCTCTTTGTCGATTCATTTTCTCTAACTATATCTCCTACATTGTCCAGTGATGCTTTTGTTGTCTCTACAGCGGCGGATGCCATAGCTAGGGGATCCTTATTAGTATTCTGCATTACAGTGATCTCCCGGTGGGTAATGATATCCTCCTGGAAGATTCTTTTGATCCTCTCCTCTGATTTAAGGACCATAGCCTTCCTCTTCTTATCATAAACAAACTCATCCCATCTGGAGACGGTATGTTCTTCCGATGGAGTATACGGGACGATTGGGAGATCTATAACATCTATCTCTGCTTCCGCTAGTAGGGTCTAGACTGCCTGAGCTGGATCTGTTCCTACATTTTGGGTACCAGAGACACTTGCTTGTGTTGGGTCCACCTCCACATTTTGAAAGCCAGAGACGTCTATTTGAGGTACGTCTATTTCCATGTCCTGGGTGTCGGGGTCTCCTACTTGGGCATCTTCAACTGCTTTGAGTTCTTCTTCAGCTTTCTGCTCGACTTCAGCTCGTTTCCCTTTCTCTTCTTCTTCAGCTTTCTGCTGCCTTTCATCTTCAGATTCCTTTTGCTGCTGGGCTTCCTCAGCCTCTTTCCGTAGCCTCTCACTTTCTGCTTCTTGCTGCAATCTGACAACTTCAGCCTCTTGCAGCAACCTCGCTTCCTCTCTTAACCTTTGTTCTTCTTGGGCTCGGGCATCATCAGCTTCTTTCTCCTCCTGTTGGCTGGCCTTCTGGGCCTTGGTAGAGCTAGAAATTGCTCTACTGCCTGGGCGACAGATCCATAGCTCAGCCATGTTGCCGATGCCTCTGAATGCTTCTTCCTCGGCATCATGATAGTGAGCGTACTCAAAATGAGCATAAATTTCTTTACAATGCTCGGCAACTTTTCCCTTCCTGTCATTCCTATGGAAGATTACCTCACCGAAGTGGAAGGCTTTTAGCTCTTGGACAAACTCCTCGGCTGAGGCTACCCCTAAGAATTTGTAAGCCCCTATGCAGAAAGGTAGAGGGGGAAAAGAAGCCTTATGTTGTTTGTTAAGTACTGCTCCAATTCCATCCAGGAAAATTTGTCTTACTGCCTCTTTAAGGACCACATAGTTAGTGGCATACCTCGAAAAAATATATGGAGCTTTAGTCCCTCCAAACATTCTGAGGTAGGTGCCTTGCTCTGAAAAATAAAAATCCCCGTAATTTTCAAGGACTTCCATAGCATTCTCCGACAGGCAGTTGGGTTCCTCTTTGAATATCTGCTCATATAGGGGCATGATGAACCCCTCACAGATGAGCTTATAGATGGGTTTGTAATCCTGAGCCCACAACATCCTGAAAGCGATATAAACCGGGGTGTTGGCCTTATCCCATGTGCAGCCCAATTCGGGAAAAGATAACTTGTCCAAAACACAATCAATAAGATATGAGGACATGTAAAATTATGTCTTCTTTAAGGCCAGTCCTTCTCTTGCAGCAACTACCATTGAGGCCAAACTATCTGACAGGAGAGTGGCCCAGTCAAACACAGTTCCTTTAAATGCCATGAAGTGGATGATGGGAACCCACTGAATCTTGTACACGGTGCCATCGGGCATGCCAAAGATTCTGCACAACATCAAGGCGATTAGCCTGAAAGGGGGTCTTAAATTCTGGACATCATATTCGTCATTTTCTTTCTTTCTTAAATGCTTTCCTGCGACCAGTAATTTTTTGGCCATTTCAATGTTGTTCATCTGGCCCAGCCATTCATCAGTCAGAGCTTGCTGGGTGTGGGGAAATTTATAGGCCGCGGCCAGGTATGCTGGGTGAAATGAGGCAATGGCTATCTTCCCGCTGTCATGAATTACTCTTGTTTCCTTATCGGTATGTTGGAGTATCCACCCGATTACTTCAGAACATGGGAATAGTTCAGGGCGGGTAGAAGCCCTGGCTATGCCTGAAGTCATGATATTGAGATAAATATGCTCTTCTTCTAGCAACATATCTGGGATATCTTGGTCTCGGATCATCCTATAGATGTCCCCCCATCGGATTTTAGGAGGAATACCGGTGGTGCACCTGGTATCTTGGTACTTAGTCTCAGTCCTAAGTGGTGCTGGATGTCGTTCCGTCATTTTAGCCTTCTTCCTACCACCTTTTGGCATTTTGACTTATCCCTGTTGGCAACCAAATACAAGTCATCATAAAAAATGTGCAACATGCTAAAAGGTTTCAACAAAGAGCAGCACCAATCTAACATGCTAATGAGATAAATAAATTGTGAATCTGCATGTTGGGAAGCAAAATCCACTATTCCAAACGAGAGATTTAGTTGTAGAGACTTGATTCTTTTAAAGGGACGGGTTTGGAATGCTCCCGAAAGGACAAGTATGTTGCGGAAACAACCTTCTCTCGGTCTAGCTCTAGGAGGGATGATATCCTTCGTCATTGTGTTTTTTACTAGTTAGTGGCGGGTGAGTTTGGGGTGAGACATCCCTATGGCGAAATAAGGGGCCTCTTTTCCCACTTATGAACAGGCGAATAAGGGGCCGCTTTCATATTTATGAACAGGCGAGGGCTTCGATCGCTATGGTTATTTAAGGCACTCGACGAGGCGTTCTACGGTAGGCTTGAAACTTGAACAGGGGTGACGATGCCGGAAAAAGGTCGGGTGGCTATAGTTTTGGTTTTCGGCTGGCGGAACGAGAAACCCATGAGGCCTCAGTGGTTTTAAGGACGAAATAACGAATTATGCAACCGGTGCCTATCAGCCACGTCTTAGACAAAACAAAAAATGGAAAGGTAATCTAATGCATAAATAAGACAAAATTAACGGTTAGAAATCCTACCTGGAAATGCGGAGGTGGCTGAATGATGTGGGCGCGGACGTGGACGAACGAGCTGAGTTGGAGCGGTCTGATGCGGCGTTCCACGGCGTTTGTTAATCGAAAAATAGCAATGTGGTTGGCCCAAACCCCACCGTTTATTTAAATGAGTTGGGCACGTGAGGGGTTTAAATGTGGTGGGTGGCGCATTTAAAACGAGCTTTAAATATGTGTACGTTGTGGTCATATCGAGCCGCCTCGGTGTCCGTGTGCAACCGCAATCCGCGGGATGAACTCATGGATTTCACCCGCCCTTTCGGAAGATTATGCTGAACTCCTTCGACGTTTCGGGAGCGATTGATGAATCCTTCCACAGTTTTTCAACAAGAGATAAGCCGATCGCTTCCGCCATTGCAAGACCATTCCGCGAAGGTTCCCCGTCGTTTCGGAAGGTATTGGCGAATGGCTTCCGCAATGTGAACGTCTACGTCTTTTGGCGGGATTTCGGGACGATAACGTGAAAGCTTCCGAAATTGCGGAAGGATTTCGCAAATAGCTTCCTCAGTTTCGGAAGGCTTCCGCGGATGCTTCCGCAAAAGGCTCCCGCAACTTGAAAGTTTTCTAAGTCTCGGCGTGGTTTCGAAAAAAAATGGTGAAGGTTTCCGCAAAAGACTCCCGCAATTTCGGAAAGATAAACTGGACGGTTCCGCAAACTTTTCTCGCCGAGGTTGCGGAAAGATAACGCGAAGACTTCCGCAGTTGCGGAAGGCTTTCTTGAATTCTTCCACCGTTTCGAAAGGAATTCGTCAATAGCTTCCGTAATTTTTTAAACAATAATTTCTAAATCGTTTCGAGAGACTTATGCAAACAGTTCCCGCCATTTCGGGAGAAAAAGTTGAATGGTTCCGCGGGGCTTTCTTCAATCGTTCCGCAAATTTTTGAAAAGTTTCTAAGTCCCTTTTCTGGAGATTATACAAATGGCTTCTACAGTTTCGGGAGGAAAACCCGAATCCTTCCGCAACTGCGGAGCTTTCTCGAATTCCTCCGCCGCAACTTTTCAATGATAATTTCTAAGTTTTAGGCTCGAAACTTTCGCAACTGCGGGGAATAAGTCTGAAAATATCTGCATCTTCGGGAAGCTTCCAGGAATTCTGTCCTTAGGAAGGAAACTTGGGAAGGTTCATGGCATGATTTTCTGAGGAAACTTGGGAAGGCTCATGGCATGATTTTCTGATGAAAAACCAAGTTAAAAGCTGGAAATGGCCTCTTAAGGCAGCCTTTCTAAAAAAATAAAAGGAGGGGCCCCAATATGTACAAAATTTTGGGGGGGGGAATGTTGCTGTAACAACAATTGGCGAGTCGCTGGCGAACACGGATCTCTAAAAAATTCATCTCCATGGTCCAACACCTTATCAAAGACATCCATCTTATGTGCAACATTCAGCTAAGCATCTAAATTTCAGTGAGGGAAGAAAGCACTTTACCTGCTAGCCATTGGGGACAGGGGAGCTTTGACAGAGACATCTTTAAAACTCTCAAAGGGCCAACATATGAGATTCATTTTAGAAGGGTCATCTTTCAGATGGTTACTGCCGTCGGACTCCACAGGATTTGCAACACTTTCTCATGGGCATTATTTCTCTTGATCCTCATTCCCATGCCGCTTGCATCCTTTTGGATGTTTGCACTTTGGACAGCTTAGCTGTTTGAGCCTTCCAGAGATATTTTCTTTGGACATGATCTTTGATCTAGGCTCCTCAATCCATAATGTCCTTTTGTGTGAGTTAGAGATTTTATTGATTTGATCAAGCCTCACGGACGGAGAGGAGCCCGTTTTGGGCTGAGCCTTTTGGACAACCTTCTTGATTTTACATGTCCTTTGCTTTTTTGTCTCAGCCATGCTTTAATTGAGGCGAGAATCTTTGGAAAATAGACCCTTGAATATAATCCATTTTGACTGTGAGATTCGCAGCATGGAGTCATTCCAATACCCTATGTCCTCGAGATGTGCTACTTTCCATGGGTCCAACTTTGATAGCCTTCTTGAGATGCCTTTAAGTGTGAGAGTGGGTGGAGCCCAGAGATAGTGATGAAGATGGTCATGGGTCTCTGCTATTTAAACAGGATTAGTGTGACTAGCAGAGTGGGCTTCCTTCTTTCTGAAAATTTCAGCGAGAGCACAATACACAGATAGACTTTATCCGAGCATAGTTCCGGACTCATGGGTTGTGAGATTTCTTCGAGAGACCTATCCTTGACAAGAAACTCAACCATAAGGGCTTTCAGAAAACAAACTTGTTGCAAAGGTTCACATGACAATAAAAGAAACAAAATGGGCGAAAATAAAGCAAATAAAGGCTAAAGCAACAATAAAAGAAAACTTTATTTCTGTACAGGAAGTCTCAGCGAGACTATGCAAAGTATTGTTTCAGGGCGAGGCCATTGAGAGGAAGGGTTACTTCTTCTCCCTCGAGATTTGTCAATTTATAAGTGGATGGGCCTAATTTTGCCGAAATTTGGTACAGGCCTACCCATAGATGTTGGAATTTCGTATGCATCCCTTTACCTTCATGATTATGGTCCCATTTCAGGACTAAGTCCCCAACTTCAAAACTTCTTTTACCGGACTTCCTCTTGTCGAACCATCTCTTAACTATGTCTTGGTGTTGATGGAATCGATCTTTAGCTTTCTGTCGGGCTTCTTCAAGTTGAAGCAGGGTATTGATCCTGGATTGTAAGGCTTGGCTACCCGACCCTCGAGAGGCTTGGGATAACTGCAGGGATCGAAGCAAGATGTTTGGGGGAAGGATGGCTTCCTTGCCATAGACAAGAGTGAAAGGGGAAACCCCTAATGCATTCTTTGGAGTCACCCTATCTTCCCACAAGGCGTTGGGGAGGGCTATATGCCAACTTCTCTGGTTTTCTATCACAGTCTTCTTAAGAATCCGAATCAGATTCTTGTTTGAGGATTCAGCTAATCCGTTCCCTTGAGGATAATAATTGGTTGAATAATGCAACTTAATTCCCCATTCATAAACAAATTCATTTATCTTGCAAGACGAAAAATAAGTAGCATTATCAAAAACAAGGGAAATTGGAACCCCAAACCTGGTTATGATGTTCTCTTTCAAGAAGCTGATGATTGCGTCTTCATTGATCCTGCGCAACGGGATGGCTTCCGTCCATCTAGTGACGTAGTCGGTGACCGTCAGGATGTATCGATGTTGTAAAGAAGAATTTGGATTTATTTCTCCGATAGCATCTATACCCCACTGCTCAAAAGGCTCAAAGATGATAACCGGCTGCAATGGTCCTGCTGCCTTGGGTAACTTCCCAACACTTCTTTGGCATACATCACAGTTTCGTGCATACGTGTGGGCATCTCAGAATAGAGTGGGCCAATAATATCCAGCTCTCAGTATCTTGTGTGCTGTTGTCCCTCCTGAATAATGTCCACCTGCGGGGCCATCGTGCAATTCTTTAACAACTTTACTTGCATCTTCCTTTTCTAGACATCTAAGGAAAACTCCATCATAATTCTTCCTGAAAAGTATCCCATCAATGATTTGATAGGGTGCTGATCTCAAGCGGAGTGCCCTTCTTTGCTTAGAGTTCCAGTGCTCAAGTAGGTATCCTTGTTGTAAATAGTGCACCAGATCTCTATACCATGACTGGGGAGCTGAAAAGATAGGACATACTTCAACCGAGTTTAGCTCAGCTTCATTCTTCCAATGTTGCTCTTCATCAGTTGAGTTTCCTGCAAGTAATTTGCACAGGCCTTGCCCTTTGATGATCGTGGCTGGTTTAAATTCTAAATCATATTCCTGCAGATCTGTAACCCAGTTCCCCCTCCTTTCTCCTAGTTCCTTTTGAACAAAAAGGGATCTAACACCTAAGTGGGGAACTATAACTTTAGTCCTGTTCTTAAGAATGTATGGCCTAAACTGCTTGATTGCTTTGAAGACCGCATATGCATGTTTTTCAACCATGGGATAGTTCAGCTCGGTCCCTTGCAGACCAGTGCTCATGAACGAAATCGGGTATTCATCTCCTAACTCCACCTTTTGGGTAAGTACCGCAGCAAGGGAATCATCCGAAGCAAAGGTATATAGGATAAAATCCTTGTCAAAATCCAGGCTTCTTAAGGAAGGAGCCTTAGCTATAGCTGCCTTGATGTCTCTAAATGCATCCTTTTCCAAATCTGTCCACTTGAATTGTATGCTTTGTTTAACCATCTGGTGCAATGGCTTAACAATTTGTGCGAAATCTAGAACAAATCTGCGGACAAAATTGATAGTGCCCATAAAGGACTGCATAGATTTCTTGTTGTAAGGCATTGGAATCTTATTAATAGCTTGGACTCTTTCTTGATCTATTGACACTCCCCCTTTAGAAATGATATGACCCAAGAGCTTACCTTCGGGAACTGCAAACACACTCTTCTTGGGATTCAGAGAAATACCATATTTCCGACAGCGATCAAAAATATGCTTCAGATGAACAACATGATCTTCCCTTTTCTTTGAAAAGACTGTCACATCATCTAAGTATACAACAACACATTGCCCACCCAATCCTCGGAAGGCGATATCCATCGCCCTTTGGAATGTAGCTCTTGCATTTATCAGACCAAATGGCATCCTTCTGTATGCGAAAGTTCCCCACTTAGTTCGGAAAGTAGTCTTGAGGCGATCTTCTTCGGCTACTAATACTTGATTGTAGCCAGAGAAACCATCGAGGAGAGAAAACAGCTCAGATCCTGACACCATTTGAAGGATTTGTTCCATTGAAGGGATGGGGTAGTTGTCTTTATCCAAAGCTCTGTTTCAATTTCTGAAATCTACACATAGCCTTATCTCTCCTGACTGCTTTCTTACGGGAACCAAGTTTGCAACCCACTCAGAAAGCCGGACTTTGAAGATTATCTTAGCGTCCAGGAGCTTCTTTAATTCCTTTTGAATCAGCGGCTCTAGAGTAGGATGCATCCTTCTTAACTGCTGCTGAAATGGCTTGACGCCCGCTTTCATTGGTATAACATGCTGAATAATGCGGATGTCATATGTCTTCAGATCTTCATAGGTCCATGCAAAAACATCCTTGTATTGTTTAAACAATTTGATGAACCTTTCTCTTTCTCCTGGTGAACAACATTTGCCAAGGTTGACAAATTTTGGTTCTGCCTCGGTACCCAAATTAACTAACTCATGTTGCATTGATGAGCTGTTAGTTTTGGTATTAGTCGGCCTTTTGAACTTATTTTGAAGATCGAACAGCATTTCGAGGGACCTTACCCCTTTGGGGATGAAATTTCCTTTCTCCTCATCCTTCCTCATTAAATCAGCATCATGTTCCTCTTCATCTATCGCAGCTCCTTAGAAGCTATCTTCGTTTGTTAGAAAACTGATAATTTGTTCATCATCATCGAAGACTCTGAAGTTTGTGATGTTATCGGGAACGGAAGGCCTGAAAATCAATTCAAGGCACCAATCTAGAAGCAGATGTTGCTAACAAATCAGCAGCAGAATTTTGCAACCTAGGAATAGATTTTATATTGAAAGCGTCAAAATGCATAATTAAATCCCATACCTCAGCCTGATAACCCTTCAAATGAGGTGAGAGACAATGAATGGTGTCCCTTACCTATCTTACAACTATCTCGGAGTCACCAAAGACCTTCAGGTACTTAACATTTAAATCAATGGCCTTCTTTAATCCATGTACTAAAGCTTCATACTCAGCGGTGTTATTAGTACAATCGAATTCTAATCTACAGGACAAAAAATACTTGTTTCTTTTTGGATCCATTAGAACACAACCGGCTCTGGATCCTTCCAGAGTCTTAGAACCATCAAAGTATAATGTCCAGAAAATATCTTTAGATTCAACTAAGTTAGTCTCTCTGTGATCTAAATCAGTAACTAAACTAACTATGTTACAATCAACATCATCAGTCCAAGAGAAATGAAGGAGATCGAACTGTTTATCTGATTCTTGGCTAATGGCTTCAAACTGATAATTACCCGGATCTATTTCTAAGAAATAATTTCCAAGAACCGAGGATGAGAAAGCTACAGCATCATTTTTTTATTCTAACTGCGTTACGTTTTGCTTCATATGTGGTTCTCTCAGGACTTTAATCTGATTCTGCCTGTTCTGATAAGGCAACCACAGATGAGACCAATCAGTAGCAAAGTAGCCACTCAGCTTGGTAGACCAGTCCCTACTTAAAATCAGCCCATAGGCTTCAGGAATATCAACCACCATTATGTCAATGAATTGACAGACTCTAGGTTCGGCTGATAGTCTAATGAGAACATCTTTCATCTCCCCAATTACTTTGACAGCGGTCCTATCTAACTGGATAATTTGGGCTGGAGATGGCACAGGCTGCCCGTTAATTTTTTTACAAATGGACAGTGGCATGACATTTGAAGATGCCCCAGAATCTACCAAACAGTTGTGAACATTGTGATTGAAAAGCTCAAAAGTTAATAGGAAAGGCAATGTTTGAGATTTAGATTTCCCACCAATGCTAGCCTCATTAATTTTGGGATCGTCTTGAGAGTCCGTTAATGGAGTGTTGGTCTGGGGTTGTAGAACATGCAGCAGTTTGTCTCATTGATGGGGCAAGCTGCACATGTCAAATATTGACACATTTGCTTTGACCTTCTTGATATCTTCAATAATATCGTATCCTATGTCAGACTCGTTCCCAATTCGAGCTGGCTGATCTGTTTTGCTCGTTGTGACCTTAGGTGGTTGAACTATGGTGTCAGCGTTTGACTGCTTGGTCGTTGTTTGGCTAACTTTGGGCTGTGGTGGGATAATTGTTATATGCCTCCTAGGCAGTTCTTTTGAAACTTTAGGCTTATGAGGAGCTACGCTTGGCACAGGATCCGCAATAGGGCCTTTGCTGCGAGTAGCAACCTTTACGGTAGAGGGAGAGCTTTCCATGGGATCCTCTTCTGCTAATTCAGTCATAGGTACCCAATCCCATAGCACCATAGTAGTGACCGGGGTTGGTTCCTCTAATTCAGGGCTTGATTCCTCTGGAGAATCATCTTGGTCTGGGATCTGTGAATCTAGCATTTGGTTCATGACTAAGCTCATGGAATTAATCCATTGCGGACAGCTCTTTTCCGAATGCGGTTCTTGATGAAAAGTGCAGAAATTTTCCATCCCGATTTCATTCAAGTTTAAAACAGGGGAAGTATTCATTGGTGGATGAGTTTGATCACCGTCTTCCCTCCTTTTATAAAATGGCTTGAAAGGTTTCCTAGATGTGCTAGCAGCCTTATCTTTCTCGAGATCTACAATTTTATTAGATAATTTATGCATCATCTTGACTACATTTTCCATGTCTGTAGATGGCTCTTCTTTACCTCTAGTGAGCAGCAAGGTCTTTTTACTGGCTGTTGGTTTTGGTTCTGCATCTAAGGCATGTTTATCAATGCTATCAGCTTCTTCTTCTACCTTTCTAGCTTCTTCAAAGTTCTCTATCAGGGTAGTTTTCTTGGACCTTTTTACAAACATTGCTATGGGTCCTTCAAGAGCTATTGTGTAGTATTCAATCAGAGATTCCTCTGCTGGTTTATTAGCTTCACTGAAATGATTTAAAAGCGTTGTGAATCTTTGATCAAAATCTTGAACCTTTTCTTTCTTTTCCATTCTCATGGATAAGAGTTCTTTCATAAGCGTAGCCACAGTCTTTTGGTTCCTGTATTTCTTTAAAAAGCAGTTTTCGAATTCATCCCAACTAGAGATTGAGTTGGGTTGTAGGCTAAAGTACCAGGATGATACTTTTGGCTCGAATGTGTACGGAAACAGCCTGCAGACTACATCTTCATGTTGTACGTTCAAAAGATTAAGAGCTAAGTAGAAACTCTTGAGGTGATCTTCTGCTGAAATGGCTTTCCCTGGGTCGAACTTAGGTAAGACCTTTTCTGGATTTTTTGGAAGATTATGGAATGGCCCAGCTAGATTCAGCGCTCCCCTTGCTCTCCAAGCAGGTACAGCCATGTTTGGATGTGGAGAACCTGGCGGAGAATTGTAAGGTGAATTCTGGGGAGTACTCTTTGGAGTGATAAGTTCTTCAAGGTTTTCTTGATCTGAAATATTTTCTAAGTTTTCAAGATCTGCCTTGTTTAGAGGGTCTGAAATTTCTTCTAAAGTTAAATTCACAAGTTCTTCAAAACTTTGCACAAGAATTGAATCTCGGGTATATTGTGGCTCTTTTCTAGGGGTACTTTTCCTAGGGAGAAAATTTACAGCATTTAAACCACCTAGTTGCCTAACGTAGGATCGCGTATGCCTTCTCAAATCCTCTATTTCTGTAAAAGGGACAGCGTATAAAACTTCTTGAGGCTCGGGATCAGAAATGAGGCGTTCTTGATTTAATATTTCAAGATCTGGGTTGTTTGAAATGCTTTCTTTAAGCGGGTTTTCAGTGACATTTATGACAGTGGGAGATTTTCCTCTATCAGCCATGCACTTTTAGGCCCTCCTTCTAGCGCCAAAAACTGTTGATGCTTCGGATATCGTAGCATCCATCAGAAAGGGATTCTCCCCAATAGATTATCCCAATTAGATTATCTACCGTTTGGTATAGGGAATCCATCCGGTTAGCGGTTCCGACAACCGTAGGTTTGGAGTTTTATTCCAATTATACCGGTTATGGCCCGATCCACCGTTCTTTTGAATTTTATGTTTTATAATGATATGCAAGTGCCTAGTCTAAATTTAATCTAAATGCAAGACTGAAAAAAAGATCTAAGTTTAAGACTGAAATAAATCTAACTATCCCTGCAAGGAGTGAATTTAAAGCATGAGCAATGAGCCGTAGGAGTTATCTTAAAAAAAGAACAGATAGCCATAAAATCTAAAAGAAAAAGCTACAGCAAAGATACAAGATATGAGAAGATAACTTCTAATTAAACATAACACATTTCATTACTCATGAAAGAGAGAATTCATTTGCAAAGAGAGAAGCAAGATCATTTAATACAAATGAAATAATTCAAGACAGTCATAAAGATCTCACAGCAAAGAATAGCAGACACATGAATAATCCACACTGCATCCAATCTTCATTCCAATGCAAAAGGACATCCTCTCCAGCTTTTATTAGAAGATTTTATTTTCTTAGAACATATACAAGGTAGCTCGTACAAGTCTGAAAATAATTCCCTGCCCTCCCCTCCCTTTCTATTCTTTCCTAACTTCTATTTATAATGTTACAAAATGCCCTTTGGGCTGCCACCTGGCCTTTTACACTTGTCACCTACAGGATTTTCCCCAAATAACAGACAAAAATGTGACCTCCCCTCTTTACAGAAAATTATTTAAAAGGGAAAAGGACAGCTGTCCTCTAACTCTACGTTTTATACATATGGCAGCCATAATACAAAAATAGAATTAATGCTCTCAGCGCTTTTATTCCTGGGCATGCGCTTCAGTTGGAGGAGAGGCACCCGAACCAACTGTTGTTGCTGCTACTGCTTGAAGAGAGGCACTCGAAACTCCTATTGCTGCTGCTGCTACTTGGGAAGAAGGAATCGAGCCAGCTCAAATTTCTGTTACTGCTGGGGAAGTAGAAATCGGGCTTGCTGTCACTCCTGCTGCTGTTGCTGCTTTCTTCTCCTCCTCTGCAATGTAACTATACCATATACCCGTGTCCCTTATGACTACATTTGCGGAAGCAGGGAGCAAGATTTTCTGAGAAGTCACATTTTTTCTAAGCTCTGCTCCAATGCCTTGAATTTCTATCACTGCAGCTTGATGCACTTCTTTAAGCAAATGGTTGTGGATTGATGACATTCCAATATAATGTTGGAGGTCATCAATTGCTAGGACATCAATTTTCTTCACATATTCAGTTTGGATGCCCAGTTCTTCCTTCAGTTAAGCCAAACGTTGTTCTTCACCCGGGAAATCATCAAGGGATTGCGGGAAACTCAATTTGCACTTGTCATGCACTCCCTGGATTCTTTGATACAGACCGTTAATCCTATCCATTGTCCCTCGTACACTGGCCATTATATTACTGCCACAGTTTCTGCAGAATTCCAAAAGGGCGATGTCTTCATTAAAACCCTCCACAGACTTGAATGGGAGATGCGTGGGGAAATCCACCTTTCCTTCTCTCCATTCTATCTGGCTCAGGATATTTGCCTTAACCCGAGTATGCTTAGCTTTAATCCTATGGGCCTCTGCATTAACTTCTTTTAATCTAACCACCATGGCCTTGAGCTTGCAAACTTCATTAGTGATTAGCTCCTGAGTGTCATGCATTTGCTTCAAGATGCTGCAGGACAACTCATGGAAGGGAGATATGTCTATCGCTCTGCCCTCGGCCTGCTCTAATTGCTCAGTTAATGCCAACTTGTTTGCTTCTAGCTGGGAAATCTGGTTCCTGCATCATTCTTTTATGCTTCCACAATCATCATCAGGACTGATAGTTGTTCCTTTTCTTCTTCTAGCTGGTTATACTTGTCTGATAGCTCTTTATGCTCAGCAGACAGTCGATTATACCTCTTCACCACGAGGTCCCTGTAGTCTTGCTCATTAGCCACAGTATGTTGTAGCATACGAGCTCTCCTCTTTGTCGATTCATTTTCTCTAACTATATCACCTACATTGTCCAGTCATGCTTTTGTTGTCTCTACAGCGGAGGATGCCATAGCTAGGGGATCCTTATTGGTATTCCGCATTACAGTGATCTCCTGGTGGGTAATGATATCCTCTTGGAAGAGTCTTTTGATCCTCTCCTCTAATTTAAGGACCATAGCCTTCCTCTTCTTATCATAAACAAACTCATCCCATCTGGACACGGTATGTTCTTCCGATGGAGTATACGGGACGATTGGGAGATCTATAACATCTATCTCTGCTTCCGCTGGTGGGGTCTGGACTGCCTGAGCTGGATCTATTCCTACATTCTGGGTACCAGAGACACTTGCTTGTGTTGGGTCCGCCTCCACATTTTGAGAGCCAGAGACGTCTATTTGAGGTACGTCTATTTCCATGTCCTGGGTGCCGGGGTCTCCTACCTAGGCATCTTCAACTGCTTTGAGTTCTTCTTCAGCTTTCTGCTCGACTTCAGCTCGTTTCCCTTTCTCTTCTTCTTCAGCTTTCTGCTGCCTTTCATCTTCAGCTTCCTTTTGCTGCTGGGCTTCCTCATCCTCTTTCCGTAGCCTCTCACTTTCTGCTTCTTGCTGCAATCTGACAACTTCAGCCTCTTGCAGCAACCTCGCTTCCTCTCTTAACCTTTGTTCTTCTTGGGCTCAGGCATCATCAACTTCTTTCTCCTCCTGTTGGCTGGCCTTCTGGGCCTTGGTAGGGCTAGAACTTGCTCTACTTCCTGGGTGACAGATCCGTAGCTCATCCATGTTGCCGATGCCTCTGAATGCTTCTTCCTCGGCATCATGATAGTGAGCGTACTCAAAATGAGCATAAATTTCTTTACAATGCTCGGCAACTTTTCCCTTCCTGTCATTCCTATGGAAGATTACCTCGCTGAAGTGGAAGGCTTTTAGCTCCTGGACAAACTCCTCGGCTGAGGCTACCCCTGAGAATTTGTAATCCCCTATGCAGAAAGGTAGAGGGGGAAAAGAAGCCTTATGCTGTTTGTTAAGTACTGCTCCAATTCCATCCAGGAAAATTTGTCTTACTGCCTCTTTAAGGACCACATAGTCAGTGGCATACCTCGGCAAAATATATGGAGCTTTAGTCCCTCCAAACATTCTAAGGTAGGTTCCTTGCTCTGAAAAATAAAAATCCCCGTAATTTTCAAGAACTTCCATAGCATTCTCCGACGGGCAGTTGGGTTCCTCTTTGAATATCTGCTCATATAGGGGCATGATGAACCCCTCACAGATGAACTTATAGCTGGGTTTGTAATTCTGAGCCCACAACATCCTGAAAGCGATATAAACCAGGGTGTTGGCCTTATCCCATGTGCAGCCCAATTTGGGAAAAGATAACTTGGCCAAAACACAATCAATAAGATATGAGGACATGTAAAATTCTGCCTTCTTTAAGGCCAGTCCTTCTCTTGTAGCAACTACCATTGAGGCCAAACTGTCTGACAGGAGAGTGGCCCAGTCAAACACAGTTCCTTTAAATGCCATGAAGTGGATGATGGGAACCCACTGAATCTTGTACACAGTGCCATCGGGCATGCCAAAGATTCTGCACAACATCAAGGCGATCAGCCTGAAAGGGGGTCTTAAATTCTGGACATCATATTCGTCATTTCCTTTCTTTCTTAAATGCTTGCCTGCGACCAGTAATTTTTTGGCCATTTCAATGTTGTTCATCTGGGCCAGCCATTCATCAGTCAGAGCTTGCTGGGTGTGGGTAAATTTATAGGTCGCGGCCAAGTATGCTGGGTGAAATGAGGCAATGGCTATCTTCCCGCTGTCATGAATTACTCTTGTTTCCTTATCGGTATGTTGGAGTATCCACTCGATTACTTCAGAACATGGGAACAATTCAGGGCGGGTAGAATCCCTGGCTATGCCTGAAGTCATGATATTGAGATAAATCTGCTCTTCTTCTAGCAACATATCCGGGATATCTTGGTCTCGGATCATCCTATAGATGTCCCCCCATCGGATTTCAGGTGGAATACCGGTGGTGCACCTGGTATCTTGGTACGTAGTCTCAGTCCTAAGTGGTGCTGGATGTGGTTCCGTCATTTTAGCCTTCTTCCTATCACCTTTTGGCATTTTGACTTATCCCTGTTGGCAACCAAATACAAGTCATTATAAAAAATGTGCAACATGCTGAAAGGTTTTAACAAAGAGCAGCACCAATCTAAAATGCTAATGAGATAAATAAATTGTGAAGCTGCATGTTGGGAAGCAAAATCCACTATTCCAAACGAGAGATTTAGTTGTAGAGACTTGATTCTTTTAAAGGGACGGGTTTGGAATGCTCCCGAAAGGACAAGTATGTTGCGGAAACAATTTTCTCTTGGTATATCTCTATGAGGGATGATATCCTTCATCATTGTTTTTTTTACTGGTTAGTGGCGGGTGAGTTTGGGGTGAAACAGCCCTATGGCGAAATAAGGGGCCGCTTTTCCCACTTATGAACAGGTGAATAAGGGGCCGCTTTCATATTTATGAATAGGCGAGGGCTTCGACCGCTATGGTTATTTAAGGCACTCGACGAGGCGTTCTACGGTAGGCTTGAAACTTGAACAGGGGTGACGATGCCGAAAAAAGGTCGGGTGGCTATAGTTTTTGTTTTCGGCTGGCGGAACGAGAAACCCATGAGGCCTCGGTGGTTTTAAGGACGAAATAACGAATTATGCAACCGGTTCCTATCAGCCACGTCTTAGATGAAACAAAAAATGGAAAGGTAATCTAATGCGTAAATAAGACAAAATTAACGGTTAGAAATCCTACCTGGCAATGCGGAGGTGGCTGAATGATGTGGGCGCGGACGTGGACGAACGAGCTGAGCTGGAGCGGTCTGACGTGGCAATTACACGGCGTTTGTTAATCAAAAAATAGCAATGTGGTTGGCCCAAACCCCACTGTTTATTTAAACGAGTTGGGCACGTGCGGGGTTTAAATGTGGTGGGTGGCGTATTTAAAACGAGCTTTAAATATGTGTACGTTGTGGTCATATCGAGCCGCCTCGGTGTCCGTACGCGACCGCCATTCGCGGGATGAACTCGTGGATTTCACCCGCCCTTTCGGAATATTATGCTGAACTCCTTCGACGTTTCGGGAGCGATTGATGAATCCTTTCGTAGTTTTTCAACAAGAGATAAGCCGATCGCTTCCGCCATTGCGAGACCATTCCGCGAAGGTTCACCGCCGTTTCGGAAGGTATTGGTGAACGGCTTCTGTCAAGCACTCTATATGCAGATAAATTACTACCAAACACACAGAGCATATGAAATTTATTGTCAACCCGAGAAAGTCTTTTTATTTCAAAGGATAAGTGCACAATATATGCTTAAACACAAAACCATTAGAAGTGAATACTTTTATCTTCTATCATCCATGTTCATCCCAAGAATCTATGCAATCCCAATTGCCTTCTAACTGCTATACTACAATTCTTTTCTATTATGCATCAATAAGAAATGGTATCAGATCTAATCAACAATTGCAAAAAGGAAATCTCACTCGCATTCTAAAACAATCACTTGTCTGATCTAATCAATCTGGGAATCATAAAGCATAAGCTGAACATTACTCTAGAATTTCAAATGAAAAAGATTGAAGCATTGTTCTAAGAAATTGAATTGCAGAATGGAAATCAATCAACACATAACAGGAAAGCTAAATTGTAAGAGCTCCTGGGATCACGTCTCAGCTGTAAGATGAACACAGCAGTGTGAACAGAAATTGAAATGCGTAAAGAAACCCTGACTCAGTTGACTGTTATTCTACACCATTCACCAATCTCACAGAAATGTAATCTTTTACTAAGAAACCCACACAATAGATATTGCTGCTGCGTACAAAGGAAAGAACAAAGCATCACACAACAAGAAAGATAAAATCCTATTTTAACTCAGCAATCTCTGTGGAAGACGGGCCCAATCTTCACACAGAGACACTGGTTGAACAACACCCTATTTAGCTCAGAAGTAACCCCTTATATTAATAGAAGAATGAGTACACAGTTTTGCTCGGCTGCTAATACCAAATGAATTAATTGTTTGATGTTCAACCCCTGAGTCGAGGCAACTCCCCCTATTTATACATACAAATCGTAACATCTAATCCCATAATTGGGCAGCCATGAAGATCTCTGATCTTCAGGCGCCCTAAATAATCTAGCTGTTACAATGCATGGCAGAACAGAAATATCCAAATATGAGAGAGTTATTAATTGACCCAAGAGTGGCGGTCCTTCCAGCTCACAGCTAGACTCGAGCAGCAACATACTTAAGATAGCAAATTCTGTTACAGCTGCCCTGTCACGACTGTGCCTTGATTGACGATTCGAGCCCCAAGGAACCTTCTACAAGGAACGAACATCCCTTTCTTTATGACTTGTTCAGCCCCGATCTTCCTGCAATCCATTTGTCTCAACTACCTTCATAAATCGCAACATGTTAGCACAATTTGAGAGATGCACAGCTTTAATTATCACAGTCATAAGCATTAATAAAATAAAACAATGATCAGCCATACCTTGGTAATTTGGGGGATAAGGTAAGGACAATAGGTTTGATTGCCATGATAAATAGTGTAGGACAGGGGCAGGAAAGATGAATAAAGATGACTAAAAAGGGCCAATTCTGGGCTCAACATCTCCCCCCAACTACCCTGTTGCATGTCCTCATGCAACAACCTGCATCGGAATCATGAACTGAGCTCTATCCAGAAGAGAGGAAGGAATGTAGGGAACTCAGGCATCTTATCTATCTTTTGAAAGGCTTCTGTGAGTGACCCAGCATCTTCCAACCTCACTGTTTCCCTTCCACTGCTACTTGCTGATATCGAGGAATGCACTTGGTGTAGTGGGAATCTTCCTGCAGTCTCATTATGCTATGCCTGGGGGAGTTGAAAAGAAATCCTCAATCTGAATCCAACTCAATGACATCTCTAGGAGGTGGAAGCACTGGTTCTTGTGGGACAGTGTCTTCCAGCGCATCTAATTTTAACAGGAGAGTTGCTGGTTCTTGTGTAACAGCAACATCCTTTAAACCTTCTTCAGCAGCTACCTTTATTGATTTTGGAGACACTGGTTCTTGTGTAACAGCGTCTTCTTTGTCCTTCTGCTACTGAGATAGGATCTCCTTCTCATCGTGCAACCCTTCCTCCAAGATTTCGGTGTCACCTGAGCATGGTGTCTGTACCTGTTCATCTTCACTCCACTGTATATCAGGAATGATATCCACTCCCGGGTTATCTTCCAACTGCAATTCAGGAGTTCTTGCTGCAGCTTCCAAGGGTGTTGGTTCTTGTGTAGCAACATCCTGGCTTACCTCTTCATCCTTCTTTTGCTGCAACTCTTCTCCTATGAGTTCTGTGTCATGGGAGTCCTCTGGGGTTACAACCCAGAGTTCATCATTAAACTCCAGAATCTCCTCTGTTCCAGGTTCTTCCCCCATCTGTTTGGCAGATTGGACAAGTATATTCAGGTTTGATGGTTCTTGTGTTGCAGCTTCCTGTTCCAATTTATCACTGTCCTGCCTTTGTATCTCTTCTTCTAAAATTTCTGTGTCCTGGGAGCATTCTGGGGTTTCATCATATTCCTTTATAAGCTCCAGCGCATCCTTCATTCCAAGTTCTTCTCCTACTTGTTCCATAATTTTTGCATCATGGGAAGTGGCAGCTGCAGGAAGGATGTTTAAAAGTGTTGGTTCTTGTGTGACAGCACCTTCTTTTTCCACTGCTTTCCCTACTGTGGCTATAGGCTGTTGTGCTGAATAAGTGCTAAGTAGAATTTTATGGCCTGCTTCCTCAAAGATTTCTCCACAGGTGGGGCAGAGTATTCGCTCATCCTTTTCTCCAGCTCCAGCAGAAACTGATTCCTCCACTTGGTCTGCAGCCTCTATTAGTGTGTACATTTTTCTTTCACCCTGCTTTCTGCAGGTTTCCTTCCAAGTTTCCAGCTCCCTTCTAAGTGCTTGGAGGTCCTCTTTCAGCATTGCATTCTCATACAAAAGTCCTTCGATTCCAGGTTCTTCCTCCACTGGCCTTTGTGGAGCATCCATCGGTCTTGGTGTAAGGATTGGGGGCTCAACCTGTGTCTCTAGGGTTGCCCATCTTTTCCTAGCTGCCTCTGCTGCTGTGGTAGATCGAGTTCGTTTCCTTCTGATAGGTGCTGTTAGATCAAATTCACTGGTGGCTCTCTTTCTCTTCTGTGGCGTTTTCTTTTGTGATTTTTCCTTATGTGGTGTTACCTCCTGTGGAGCTGGGATATAGGGAGGCAAAACTGAGGTCAAAGGAATATTTCTTTGACCCTCATGCTATTCTTCTTCAATCACAGCTCCTCCTCCTACCCACTCAAGTGAAGACTCAATTGTAACCAGCTCAATGTCTTCTTCCATTGCCCTAGCTCCGTCATCTTCAGGTTCCATTGTCGCAGCATTTGATGCTGCTCCAATTTCAGCTTCTGCTGTCGGAGCTGTCCTGTTATCTAGGTTTTCCACGAAGGTTTCACCTACATTGTCACCTAATGGCTCTGTTTGTGCTTCCCCTTGCTCTTCTTCAAATGCAGTGTCATCCCCCACTGGTTCTGCTTGTGCTGGGGATTCATCTACCCCGAATGGCTCTGACTGTGCCCCTAGTTGTTCTTCCTCTATGGTTTTACCCACCCCGGATGGTCCTGCCTGTGCCCCCGATTGCTGTTCTTCTCCCATTTCATCCCTCCCCCCAACTTCACTGGAGGAACTCCGGTCCTCCTGTTGTGGTGGAACCTATAATTGCTGTAATGGGATGACCCTCAAGGGAACAGGTTGCTGTGGTCGGGTTATAAATTGTTCCCAAGTTATATTATGTTGGGATAACTTGATAAGGCCATGGTGGGTGAGAGAGGATAGTGGGTGCTTCGCAGACTGAACAAATGTTGCCATATGACGCAAGTCGTGCAATAAATAAAATGGAATGTTCAACAAAATGCCATGGCGGAGATGAGAAAGCAAAGGAAGTTCAGAGTTATACACAGTTTGGTATCTACCTTCGCAGGTAATGTGTTTCTTGAGGAAGACAACAACCTGGTCCCATGGCCGCGGCAGTGAGTTCAGTGCAATCCCTCTCCTGGATGCTTCAACTTGCTCCCGTGGAAGTAAAAAAATTTCTCGTGCAACCGTTGCGGGGACTCGACGGTTAAACCAAGGTTTTCCCACCATCGGTATGGCTGTAACCTCGGATATAATGACCTCAGAGACGTCTATACACAGCCCCCACACCGTGGAGTGAGTTTTGGTAAGATTCAAGGCAAATTGCAGGGCTGCGTCCCGATCGAATCCGTCCAATCGCTCAAAGAACTCGACCCAGCCAGCAGCTTGAAAAATGGCAAGAACTTGCGGATTCCGTCTGAGTTCTTGGGTATTGAAAGGTTCATGGCGAACTGGAATGCCCATGGTCCTGGCTGCAAACTGAAACTGCTATTCCACAGATTACCGGATCCCAGAATGGAAGTTGCAGCACAGAGGATGCACGAATCGTTGAGCGGAGACGTTGAGAGAATGACCAAATTTGGAAAGTTGAGCACAGAACAGTTTTTGAAATTTTCATGCCGAATTGGGGAAGGTGGCATTTATTAGCGTTTACGTCGTACGAGGGAAAGGTTTAATCAGGTATAATGGTGGTACGAGTGAAGGTACGACCAATATCGTTTAAATGATATCAATGCTTAATCACGTGATAAATTAAAGCCATACCTCATAAAACTGTGCGTCGAAAAGCTGGGAAAAATGGTGGAGCATGCAGTTGATGACGTCACGGAGCCGAATTCGTGCACAGTCGGATGTGTGATCATGATGACTCGGATAAGGCAATAAGTTCTTTCGCTGGTGAAACACAAACCGTCGCTTCCTCGGTGTCGGAATGATGAATTCGTCGGCACGACTAAGGTGAATCAGCACCATGATTAGCATGTTTGAAACAATTCTTCTGTTAACATGGGAGTTACCACTGCAAGTTGCCAAAAAGAATGATAGCACGGCCGACGAAAAATATGTTGCAGTCGTCAAAAAAAAAAATATGTTGCAGCCACCGGGAAAGAAGTTGCGGCCACCGAAAAAGAATTCACGGCAGCCGAAAAAAAAAAAAAAAAAATAATAATAATAATAATAATAATAATAAATAAATAAATAAATAAATAAAATTTAAAAGTTTTACGGTGGCGGGAAAGATTACAGCTGGCGGGAAGAGTTGTTGCAGTGTTGTGACGTGATGTTGCAGCCGCTGGATTGAAGTCGCGGCTGTCGGGGATGATTTACAACTGACGGGAGAAAATATTTTAAGGTCGACGGAAAACAATAACGGCGAAATGTTGCAGCCGCCGATGTTGCAGCCGCTGGATTGACGACCGACGGGAAAAAAAAGGATACTACGGCTGCTGAAAATGAGGTGGCAGTTGCTGGGAAATGAGATGGCAGCCGCGGGGAACTGAAGTGGCAATAGCTGGTAAATGAGGTGGCAACCGTGGGAAGATGAGGTGGAAGCCGCGGGGAAGATGAGGTGGCAGTCGCGGAGAAGATGAGGTGGCAGCCACGGGGACTGGGGTTGCAGCTGCCGATGTTGCAGCCGCCGATGTTGCAGCCGCCAATGTTGCAGCCACCGACGTTGCAGCCGCCGATGTTGCAGCCGCCGAAAAAGATTGACGGCAAGCGGGAAAAAGGATTTTGTGGCTGCTAGGGAAAAGGATAATGTGGTTGCCGGAAAAGGATATACAGCTACCGGAAAATATGTTGCAGCTGCCGAAAAATATGTCGCAGCTGCCGGAAAATATGTTGCAGCTGCCGGAAAATATGTCGCAGCTGCCGGATTTTTTTTTTTTTTTTTTTTTAAGCAAGGACGGCACAGGGAGATTTTCGTCTAACGGGCCCAAACTGGTCGTTCTCCTGGCGCTTCCCTGAAAATTTTTGAAAGACGACATCAAGCAAAGAGATCAAATGCAAAGAGAAAAAGAAAAAAAAACAACAACTATACGCTACAGCAAGAAATTATTTATGTACAGCAAATACAATTTTCAGTTTAAGGTTTGGCAAAGGTAGAGAAAAGTTCCTGCTCTGGTGCCAATTGATAGTCTGGATCGGCAGCAATTTGTGAAATGAATGCATCTTTCGAAATGGGCTTACGATACAGTCGCAGTATGTGGCCGTTAGCAAGTAATGGTATACGGTTTTCATCAATGGTCACCAGGCGAACAGTGCCGTTGTCAAATACCCTGTCGACCAAATATGGACCCAGCCATCTTGTGCGTAATTTTCCTTTAAAATCCTTCTTGAATCTGGAGTCGTATAATAGTGCCCAGTCTCCTTCACGGAAGATTTTCTTTTTGATGAATCGGTCATGCCAGTTAGATCTCTGTTGCTGAAGCAGCACAGTCTGGTCTACTGCAGCTAACCGTTTCTCATCCAATTCATTTAATTGATTCAATCTTCTCTTCTGGGCTTCTGTTACATCCAGATTCATTTCAATGGCTGTTTTCAGGGTCTTAATCTCAAATTCAATTGGAAAGATGGCACTCTTTTCATACACCAGATCATAGGGAGAAAACCCCGTGGTGTTGCGCCAAGTTGTGCGATATGCCCACAGTGCTTCTGGAAGCCTGTCATCCCAATCCCTTCGATGGCTTTTAACTGTTTTAGTAAGAATTGCTTCAATAACTTTATTAGTACTTTCCACCTGACCATTGGCCTGGGGATGATAAGGTGAAGCTATCTTGTGCTGCACATGATACTTCCGGAGCAAGGATTCGAATTGGTGTGAGATGAATTGCGGTCCCCCATCGGTAACTACTTCCTTTGGTACCCCAAAGCGGGTAAAAACTTCACTGTACAGAAAATCAATCACCGCCTGGTCATTAGCCTTAGCCAAAGCTACAGCTTCTACCCACTTGGTCATGTAATCTGTACACACCAGAATGTAAACCTTCTGTCTGGAAGGAGGGTTGATAGGGCCAACAAAGTCCAATGCCCATCTATCAAACGGTTCTAGTACCACTTGGGGCTGTAAAGGCATCTGATCTAGCTTATTAGGTTGGCCCATCCTTTGGCAGCTGTCACAGGACTGAACATATCTTTTAGCATCTCTGAATAGTGTCGGCCAATAATAGCCCATCCGCAGCGCCTTATGCCTTGTTCTTTTGTCTGCAAAGTGTCCTCTGCAAGATTCATCATGACAGGCCTTCAGTATATGAAAGATCTCATCTTCCCTTACACATCTTCTAATCTCAAGATCAGGTCCTGTGTAAAAGAGATGGCCCTTGAGCCAACAATACCTAGCACTTTGCTGAATAATTTTTCTTTTCTCTCGTTTAGACATATGGGGCGGAAGCTTTCCTGCAACCAAATAATTAGCAACGTCTGCATACCAGGGTGAATGAGCTGAGAGTGCGAATAAATGTTCATCCGGGAAAGCATCCTCAACAGGTGAACTGTCATCACTGTTAGTAAATCGTGATAAAAAAATCAGCAACAACATTTTCTTTTCCAGGTTTATCTATAATAGTAATATCCAATTCCTGTAATAATAAAAGCCACCTGGTTACTCTGGCATTAGTGACAGGTTTGTTCATTAAATACTTAATGGCAGAGTGGTCAGTGTGCACAAATGTAGGATACCCAGTAATGTAATGCCGAAACTTATTAATAGAATAAACAATAGCAAGGAATTCTTTTTCAGTAACAGTATAATTTAGTTCAGCAGGGGCTAAGTTTTTACTAACATAATAAATAGCATAAGGTACTTGACCATCCTGCTGTCCTAGTACTGCTCCAATGGCAGTATCAGAAGCATCTGAAGAAATGTGGAAAGGTATGGTCCAATTAGGTCCCCTTAGAATAGGGGCTGTGGACAGCTTCTCTTTAAGCTTATCAAATGTTGTCTGGCATGCTGTACTCCACACAAACTGTGCGTCCTTCATTAACAATGAAAACAAAGGAGAAGCAAGTTTGGAGAAGTTTTCTATAAATCTCCTGTAATATCCAGCATGTCCCATAAAACTTCGCACCTCTTTCTGAGTTGAAGGAGTTGGTATATTTTTTATCACCTTAATTTTTGAAGGATCCACTTGAATACCATCGGTAGAGATGAAATGTCCTAATACCACCCCCTCACTCATCATCATATGGCATTTTTCAGTGCTTAATGAGAGGCGAGCCTGTTCACAGCGAATTAAAACTTTTTTTAAATTTTCCAGTTCTTCCTCAAAATCCTTGCCATAGGGAGTAAAATCATCCATAAAGACTTCCATACTATCATTAACCAATTCAGAAAATATGCCAATCACAGCTCTTTGGAACGTTGCAGGTGCATTGCACAAGCCAAAGGGAAGCACCATGTAGGCAAACGTTCCCCAGGGGCAAGTGAAGGTGGTCTTATCCTGATCCTCCGGAGCAATCTGAATTTGATTGTACCCACTGAACCCATCCAAGAAGGAGAAGAACTTCTTCCCTGATAGGGGATCAAGTACTTGGTCAATAAAGGGCAGAGGAAAATGATCCTTTTGTGTAGCTTTATTCAGCTCCCTATAATCGACACAGACTCTCCATTTACCATTTTTCTTGGGCACAATTACAAGTGGGGAAACCCACTCACTATCTGAAATAGGATAGATAAATCCTGCTTCCAAAAGTTTCTGGATTTCTTCCTTCACTATATACCTCAAATTGGGGTTCATGCGTCGTTGGGGTTGACATACAGGCCGGGAGTCGTTTTTAATATAAATATGATGAGTGCACAGACTGGAAGGAATACCCTTCATGTCTGTATACTCCCAGGCGAATGCCCCCTTACGTTCCTTCAAGAGATTGGTTAGGCGCATCTGTTCTTCTGAGGAGAGACCAGGGTTGATGTTCAAAGTTCTTCCAGGCTCTACCTCAATAGGAATGCTTCTCGAGTTTTTCAAAACTGGGATTATGTTTGTGTCATTGACTAGCGCTTCCTCCGTAAGCTGTTCTTGTTCTTCCTTACCAAGGGTACTGTTCAAGAGTTGATAAACTTCTTTATCTACTGAAGCAGGTTCGCTAATAAAATTATTAATGGCATCGTCTTCTGTTTCGTTTTTGAAGGTTAGTGCCTTCCTTATTGTTAATAATGGCTGAACATCCTCCTCCTCTTCCTGTTCTATCCAAAGGGAAGTTTCAGTTTCTAGACTCGGCCGTGCTGGAGGATACAGGGTGAGGTTTTTGGTTTCCATACCATCAGATATAGTCATAGATACCGATCGACAGCTGATGCAAGCATCAGCTGTAGCCAACCAAGGCCTCCCCAAGATCAATGGGTGTCCCCCCAGCTGTGATTTTGGTTGTAATACCAGAAAGTCGGCAGGGTATTCCCAAGAGTCTACTGAAATGACAAGGTCGTCCAAAATCCCTTCGGGTCTGATGGTGGATCTGTCTTCCAATTCTAAAATGGTAGGGGTCGATCTAATATTGGTGAATCCGAGCTTCTTTACAGTCTCCATTGTTATAACATTGATCGTTGCTCCTAAATCTACTAGTACGTTGGATATCTGCGTTTGTCCTATGTGTACAGTGACAGTAGGATTGCCAGGGTCATCATACTTGGTTATAGGGGTTTTTCCGGTCATTAAAGCAGATAAATTCCCTATGACATGAACAGTGGGAGGATCTCTGGGCTTCCTTCCCGGTCTTTTAGTGCACAGGTCCCGAACAGTTCTAGCATAAATAGGTACATCTTGAAGAGCTTGCAAAAGGGGGATCTTAACATAAAGGTTCTTCAATTCTCCTAGGAGATTGAACTGAGGTTGCCCCCCTATTTTTGGCAGCATCAGTCTCTCAGGGTATGGTGGTTGCCTTACCAGCTGGGTAGGCTGCGTATTATCTGATTTATCGTTTAATGTTTCAGCCGTCCCATCTGAGGGATGCTCAGCACCTTCAGTGATAGGAACTGGATCAAATGGATGTTGGGAACTCTCTTCTTTGTCATGCACAGACGGTGGAATATTTTCTGAAATTACACGTTCTATTATCTTCCCAGACCGTAGGCGAATATCATTACAAGGTACAGGGGAGAGAGAGCAGGTCGGCATATTGAGAGCCTCCAATTGATGGACTATTTTATTATTTGGGTTAGGGTTAGATTGGGCAGGCAGCTGAGGCCGTATTGGTATATTAGGAACAGGATTATTCTGTAGCTGCAGCTGCGACTACTGAGGTGGGTATTGAGGATATTGATGAAATTGAGGATATGGAGGAGAATACGGTAACTGTTGAGGTGGAGGTGGTTGAGGAAACTGGTTCCCAGGATGGAAGTTCCTCCATCCAGGAGACCATGACGTAGGTTGATGTGGTGGCTGTGTCCAAGGACTCCATGAGTTATAACCTTGCATCGCAGGTTGAGGAGAATTCCACTGAGCATAATTTGAAGGGAATTGTGTATTCACATTTTGCATATTAGTATTCCAATTATTCAAATTATTCAAAAATGGAAATGAATCGGGAGACATACCTTGATTTCGAGGCTGCCAAGGTTTCTTCTGTGCAATGAAGTAGGCTGATTCCACTTCTGGAGTTGATGCCTGCAGAACAGCCTTCACTTGGGGAAGTGTGGGACATTCTTTCATATCATGGTTCAGCTCGCACAGCTGACACACTTGTATTTTGTCAAGAGAGCATTCTTTCAGTGGATGAGTCTTTCTACATCGGGGACAGAACACACCTAGTGTGAGATCCTCCACTGCCTGTCTTTGCTTGGCCTTCAAGACATCAATCTCTGAAGAGATAGAGCTCATCATTTCTGTTTTAAAATTTTCAAGAAGATTGCCTATCTCCGCACGTGTAGCTCCCCCATTGGATGACTTCTGAGTTCTGTCGAAGACATCACGTTCCAGCTTATCTCGTTTGTTCTGCTTGTTATGCCTAGAAGATCCCCTGGAGTATCTCTTACATAATTCCACAATTGTCTCAAAAGGTTCTTTAGAGATATCTCCCTTTCCTAACAAATTTAACATGTCTAAACAATCGTCCCTGATCCCTCGAAGCAGGATTATCTTGAGCACATCTAGTCCCATGTTCGTCTACCCATCTCTCTGCACATTGTACAGTAGCCTCTCTACAAAATCCTCCAAACTTTCATCCTCCTTCTGTACCATCTTGAATAACTCCTCTCTTTTGTCCCTGGTGTTGCAATATTCTTGATATTTTTCCAGGAACACTTGCTTCATCTTATTCCAATTAGCAACAGTTCCTCCCCCAAGGCTCATGAACCATCGTAATGCATTGTCCTTCAGGGTGGCAGGAAAAAGCTTCAGCTTTTGGGCATCTGTGACATAATCATAGCTGCGACAGAGGATATCGAATTCAAAAAGGAATTCGTCTGGATCTTCTGCCGCCCTGCCATGGAAGCGAGGCAACACCGACGGTGAGATGTTTTTCATAGGAGCTGTCCCTTCTAGATGATGTATTGGGAATTGCAATGTAGCCATAGTTTCTTCTGGCAGGGAATCATTTTCATGATGGTATTGTACCACTGCTTCTTCCTCTTCATTCTCATGTCTGTTATTCATCTTTTCTTCTGTATCCTCTTCTTCGTTCGTTCCTGCGTTCCTTACCTCAGTTGTACCAGCTGTGTATTCTTCAGATGTAGCAGCTGCGTATTTTTCAGATGTAGCAGTTGCGTATTCTTCAGTTGTAACAGCTGCGTACTCTTCAATTGTAACAGCTGAATCAGCCGTTCCTTCTTTAGCAGGGGTATATGCAGGAATCACGGCTGCTCCTGTATCTTCCACTGTGGATCCTGATGCTGGCGCTCCAGGATCAGCAGGGCCTCTTCTGATAGGAGTCTCCCGTTGACGAGCTCTGACAGCTGAATCAGTTCTGTCAACAAGGTCGTCGATGAATGTTCTTCTACCCAATGGTGGACCTCGACCACGACCCGAACCACCTGCACTGTTAGTAATTTGTGGGGTTTTGGGGGTTGGGAGGTGATCGCGTTTTACCCTCCTCGTATTCATGCGAAGCAGATCATTTCAAAAACAAACAAAAAGACTGTCTAAAAGCGATTATCAGATGCAACTAATGACTAGTGTTTAATTTTTATCCTTCCCCGGCAGCGGTGCCAAAATGTCAAGCACTCTATATGCAGATAAATTACTACCAAACACACAGAGCATATGAAATTTATTGTCAACCCGAGAAAGTCTTTTTATTTCAAAGGATAAGTGCACAATATATGCTTAAACACAAAACCATTAGAAGTGAATACTTTTATCTTCTATCATCCATGTTCATCCCAAGAATCTATGCAATCCCAATTGCCTTCTAACTGCTATACTACAATTCTTTTCTATTATGCATCAATAAGAAATGGTATCAGATCTAATCAACAATTGCAAAAAGGAAATCTCACTCGCATTCTAAAACAATCACTTGTCTGATCTAATCAATCTGGGAATCATAAAGCATAAGCTAAACATTACTCTAGAATTTCAAATGAAAAAGATTGAAGCATTGTTCTAAGAAATTGAATTGCAGAATGGAAATCAATCAACACATAACAGGAAAGCTAAATTGTAAGAGCTCCTGGGATCACGTCTTAGCTGTAAGATGAACACGGCAGTGTGAACAGAAATTGAAATGCGTAAAGTAACCCTGACTCAGTCGACTGTTATTCTACACCATTCACCAATCTCACAGAAATGTAATCTTTTACTGAGAAACCCACACAATAGATATTGTTGCTGCGTACAAAGGAAAGAACAAAGCATCACACAACAAGAAAGATAAAATCCTATTTTAACTCAGCAATCTCTGTGGAAGACGGGCCCAGTCTTCACACAGAGACGCTGGTTGAACAACACCCTCTTTAGCTCAGAAGTAACCCCTTATATTAATAGAAGAATGAGTACACAGTTTTGCTCGGCTGCTAATACCAAATGAATTAATTGTTTGATGTTCAACCCCTGAGTCGAGGCAACTCCCCCTATTTATACATACAAATCGTAACATCTAATCCCATAATTGGGCAGCCATGAAGATCTCTGATCTTCAGGCGCCCTAAATAATCTAGCTGTTACAATGCATGGCAGAACAGAAATATCCAAATATGAGAGAGTTATTAATTGACCCAAGAGTGGCGGTCCTTCCAGCTCACAGCTAGACTCGAGCAGCAACATACTTAAGATAGCAAATTCTGTTACAGCTGCCCTGTCATGACTGTGCCTTGATTGACGATTCGAGCCCCAAGGAACCTTCTACAAGGAACGAACATCCCTTTCTTTATGACTTTTTCATCCCCGATCTTCCTGCAATCCATTTGTCTCAACTACCTTCATAAATCGCAACATGTTAGCACAATTTGAGAGATGCACAGCTTTAATTATCACAGTCATAAACATTAATAAAATAAAACAATGATCAGCCATACCTTGGTAATTTGGGGGATAAGGTAAGGACAATAAGTTTGATTGCCATGATAAATAGTGTAGGACAGGGGCAGGAAAGATGAATAAAGATGACTAAAAAGGGCCAATTCTGGGCTCAACAGCTTCTGCAATGTGAACATCTACATCTTTTGGCGGGCTTTCGGGACGATAACGTGAAAGCTTCCGAAATTGCGGAAGGCTTTTGCAAATAGCTTCCGCAGTTTCGGAAGGCTTCCGCGGATGCTTCCGCAACTTGAAAGTTTTCTAAGTCTCGGCGTGGTTTCGAAAAAATATGGTGAAGGTTTCTGCAAAAGACTCCTGCAATTTCGAAAAGATAAACTGGACGGTTCCGCAAACTTTTCTCACCGGGGTTGCGGAAAGATAACGCGAAGACTTCTGCAGTTGCGGAAGTCTTTCTTGAATTCTTCCGTCGTTTCAGAAGGAATTTGTCAATAGATTCCGTAATTTTTTAAGCAATAATTTCTAAATATTTTCGGGAGACTTATGCAAATGGTTCCCCGCCGTTTCGGGAGAAAAAGTTGAATGGTTCCGCGGGGCTTTCTTCAATCGTTCCGCAAATTTTTGAAAAGTTTCTAAGTCCCTTTTCGGGAGATTATACAAATGGCTTCCGCCGTTTCGGGAGGAAAACCCAAATCTTTCCGCAACTGCGGGGCTTTCTCGAATTCCTCCGCCGCAGCTTTTCAATGATAATTTCTAAGTTTTAGGCTCGAAACTTTTGCAACTACGGGGAATAAGTCTGAAAATATCCGCATCTTCGGGAAGCTTCCAGGAATTCTGTCCTTAGGAAGGCTCATGGCATGATTTTCTGAGGAAACTTGGGAAGGCTCATGGCATGATTTTCTGATGAAAAACCAAGTTAAAAGCTGGAAATGGCCTCTTAAGGCAGCCTTTCTAAAAAAATAAAAGGAGGGGCCCCAATATGTACAAAATTTTGGGGGGGGAATGTTGCTGCAACAACACCAGATTATCGACAATTGTGCTAGAAGCGTCATCTTTTCATTCATGGATGGCTTTTCTGGTTACAACCAAATTGAGATCAACCCAGCCAACCAACATAAGACGGATTTCATTTGTCCATGGGGGACGTTCGCATATCGCAAACTCCCGTTTGGCCTTAAAAACGCTGGCGCCACATTCTAGCGAGCCATGTCGTATGCCTTACATGATATTAAGGACTTTGTGGAACCTTACCTAGACGATCTCCCTGCTCATTCAAAGCAGCGTGAGTTCCACATGGATCACCTGACGGCCATCTTCCTTAGATGCAGACGATACAATATTTGTTTAAATCCTCACAAGTGTATCTTTTGCGTTGAATCTGGATGCCTCTTAGGATTTATCGTCTCGAAGGATGGGATCCGCATCGATCCCTTAAAGGTGGAGGCTATTATCAACCTACCACCTCCAACCGATGTGACGGAACTTCAAAGTCTCTAAGGGAAGGCGACTTATTTACAGCGTTTTGTTTGCAACTTCGCGGAGAATACTAAGGGGTATATGAGATTGCTTAAGAAGGATGTCATGTTCATTTGGGACGATCAAGCGCATAAATCCTTTGACAGCATCAAACATGCCATCACGCATGCCCCTATAATCCAACCGCCAAATTATTTCCGAGATTACATCTTATATATCGCCACTTCTGCTACCACTATCACCATGGTTTTGGTACAGGAAGATCAAAACGCCCAGGAACATGTAATATACTATGCAAGTAAGGATCTCACTAACACTGAAACTAGATATTCACATGTCGAAAAACTCGCTTTCGCAGCGGTCATCGCCGTCCAAAAGTTCTGCCACTATATCTTGCTCCGCACCACCACCGTCATCGCAGACTCAAACCTCATGTACCACGTACTAACACGTCAAGTGCTTGGGGGAAATTACTCATGCTGGATTGTGATACTGCAAGAATTTGACCTTCTTTTCGAGAAATCCAAGTCCAAAAAGTCCCTGGTGTTTGTCGAGCTTATTTGTGACCTTCCCCGTTCTTATGTAGAAGTTGAGCACAATGACTCTTTTCCAGATGAATCATTGTTTCTCATTGGTACGACTGATCCGTGGTATGGGTATATTTCATTATATCTTCAAACCCAACGCTTCAACCCTCAACTGTCACATGACGACCGTCATAGAATACGTCACCATGTGAAGTATTATCTGATCATTAGTGATACTTTGTACCGCTGTGGCGTCGATTCAATTCTTCAACGTTGTCTAAATCACGATGAGGCTAAACGCATTCTAAATGACTGTCACGTTGGGGCATGTGGCGGTCACCTCTCTGGGATGGCTACAGCCCAGAAGATTTTGCGCGCAGGATATTACTGGCCTACTATATTCAAAGATTGTATTGAGGTCGTGAAGCGATGTCCTCCATGTCAACACTTACATACGAAGAAGCGCACCCATCCCACCCCATTACACCCGGTTATTGTCGTGGGCCCCTTCACAAAATGGGGCATCGATTTTATGCATTGTAAGCCTACCACGGTCGGGGGGCATAGTTACATCATTGTAGCTATGGATTACTTCACAAAGTGAGCCGAGAAAAATGCCTACATACCAAAACGACGGCAAAACTGCCGCACTCTTCATGTTCAATCATGTAATAGCGCGTTTTGGAGTTCAGCAGGCGATAGTGACCGACCATGGTTCTCACTTCCAGAACCACATGGTTGATGAACTGAGCGATAGATTGGGTTTTCGTCATGAAAACTCAACACCCTACTACCCACAATCCAATGGACAATTTGAGGCCATTAACAAGGTCTTGAAAACTATGGTCCAATGGATGGTAGGTACGCATAAGTCTAACTGGCATAATATGCTCTTTTCAGCATTACGGGCCTACATAACTTCTGTTAAAACCGCCACAGGGTTCACTCCTTTCCAATTGGTGTATGGATTGGAGGCTTTCCTTCCTATAGAGTGTGAAATTCCATCTCTACAACTCGTTGTCGAACTTCTTCCTAACACTACTGCCGAGGAAGAATGGTTCCTGTACTTAGCCAAACTTGATGAGTCTTGCTGAGATGTTGCTCTTGCTAATGAAGCACATAAGAAACGCATCAAAGCTCAATATGACAAGTCAGTTTAACCTTGTATCTTCAACGAGGGTGACCTGGTCCTCACATATGACCAAAGACATGACAAACTAGGGGCAGGAAAGTTCGAGTCCATGTGGCACGGACCTTACATTGTCCAACGTGTTTTGGAAAAGGGAGCTTACAAGCTTGAAGATTATGACGTAATATCTTTGCGTGAACCCCGTAATGGGATTTACTTGAAGAGGTACTATGCCTAACCCTCTTATGCATAGATTTTCGTGTATATACTGTACATGGCATGTTTGTGTGTTTTTGCGTGGTGTGACGTGCTTGTCTTTTAGTGTCTTTAGATCTTGTTTCCGCTTCTTATACCATGTTCTGTCTGCGTGTGCAGATGGAAACGTGCTACGAATTCGCAGACGGCGCCAGCTGGCATACCCGTAACCTTGCTTCGGTAGCCTGGATACTGTATTCCCCAACAGGCGAGCTCATTAGCTCAAGAGGAAGTTTCCTTGGATTCACAACCAACAATGCCGCAGAATACCTGGCGGTTGTTGGAACCTTAACCGATGCGATTTCCTTAGGTATGGACCACATTGTCATCCACATGGATTCCCAACTGGTGGTTTCCCATCTTAACCGGGTTTACGCTATCTGTGATCCTACCTTACTCCGTCTCTTTAGACGAGTTCGTCTCCTGGAAAGCTCATTTGAATTTGTTCAATACCTGCACATTCCACGAGAGTTAAACACAGTTGTCGACTCGATGGCTAACTTCATTCTAGATTGGTACATCGCACACACATGATAGTCATAACATGTAAAAGCATTCACAACATGTAAATAATGCATCATATAAAAAGAAAAGCATATAAACAAGATCACATCATTATTTTTCTGAAACACATAATGTATAAATCATCGGACTGTCTGTATATATATAATCTCCAAAAGGTAGTGTTGATACAAAAGTCTGAAGCACGATAGCTTTCAGTAAGTCTCTACGAAATCTGAAGCTCTGTAGCTTTCAGTAGTACAAAATCTAAGGCCTCTGAGCTCTCAGTACACACACAATGACAACATGTGGCCTATCGCTTGTCCCGTACAACCCTAGGTGGTCTAGCAGCCCTACCCAGCTGAGTCTGGATCAAATCTTCCACAGTTCGATCACTCCCACGTGATCCAGTGAGTGTCACATTGTCCCCCCTTCGGGACAAACCAATTAGAAAATAGATGTCCTCGACATCTATGTGAAGCTCATGCTCACGAATCATGAAGTGTTATTGGGCCGCATCCCAACACTGGAGCATATGGTTCAGTAGTGGAAGTTGGGATCTCATCCCCTAAATGCAAAAGAACTTGAGGAGCCCACAGTTCCTCAATGCTTCCACACAATGTGGATCGTTTGCAGCTTGTTCATCATCTAATTCGTGTTCCCTTTCCTGCCATTCCAAAACCATTCTGGATGCTTGGAACATGTCAACAGGAGGTTTTTAACAATGTTAGGACTTGCTTCACCCACTGGAAGTCCTTCTTTTGAGTTTTGTTTGAGTTTGGGGATGGACATCGCCGTCGTCATACCCCATTTTTGCAAATAGGGCGACATCGTCGCAGTCCATGTATACTCCATTTGCGACGACTCAGTCTCGTCGCAGTTCCCGAAAGGGAAAACTGCAACGAGCTGAGGGTGCAATGGCCCTTCCCAAATCAAGCCAAAACCCAAAACAATGACTAAAAATCAAAATTGTAAACCACTACGATTTTGCTGGCTGAAGTTTAGGGTTACCTGTTCCTAACGGCAGGTGAAATGGCTTATCATTGCTCCCGGAATCGACAAGTGAAGATCTAGCAGAAAATTGGACTATTCCTCCCAAATTTGGCCAATAGAACAATGGTGACTATATTTGGTTTTTATTTCTATTTATAAACAAATGGAATATTCCTTTTTCAAATATTTGATGTTGTTATTGCATTTGCTATAGTTTGGATCAGTTTTATTGTATTTGAACGTTCGTTTGACTATTTAACCTAGTTTTCGAGTGTGCAAGAGTTGTGAAGTGCCTTTCTACGCCATTTTCATATTGGAACGGTCATCTCAGGTATGAACACCCCTTGTGAGTTTTTGTCGTTTACCCATTTTTTCATAGATTGCAATTAATGAGATTACTCTTTGTTCTTTCTCGTGCTCTTGAAACTATGAGAATACGTTACTGAGCAACGATTTATCACTTTTCTGGGCTCATTAAACTCCTACGGAAAAGGATCCCCCCCGATTCTATCTTTAAGCTCTTTTCAGGCTCTCAAAATATGAAAAGGTTGCCAAGCAAGCTTGTCGCGTTCATGCTTGTAAAAGAATTTGAATGGTTGTCTTCCTGGTGATAGTTTACCCCTTTTTCGGACCAGGGGGCACTAGTTACAAAAAAGGTATACTCCAGCTGATCATGACTAGAAGAGTCCTCTCCCACCTTGTTTTACCCTTTTTCGGGCGATGAGGCTAACTTTACGAAAAATGACCGTTGGAGTCTTCTTTAGTTCTTTTCAGACTTTCTAAACATGAAATGACGACCGAGTTTACCTTCTATGGACTCATTAAACTCTTACATTGAAGGGCCCGCCATGGGATGAACCCCTCCTATCCCAGGTTCAAAAAATATTTGGGATTGGACTCATCTATGAGATGAGCTATACCGAGCATCTGGTTACCCTCATCAAGCTCATAAAAAACACATGAGGTACTCATCGTTCATGATGGAGAAAAAGGAAAGCTTTTATGTTACATACTTTGTCAGTGGCAATACATAGTTGTTCTTGAACATGGCACTCATTTGCATTTGCATGCAACACTTGGATCATCTATTTGTCCTCGAGTCCCACTTACTTCCTGAGTATTATTACTCCTTTGAGTCATTCAAAGAAAGCTTCTCTCATCGGTTGCACTGGAAATTTGTGTCATACTCGTCATGTCAATACTACCAAGTCATGCCATGCCCATGTTCAAGAATGCGTCCGTCATTTATCATTTGCAGTCAGTACACCCACCATCATATCGGTCTACCCTAAGTCAGTCTTGCATATTACTGTACCATTTGATCTACTCTACACATATTTTGTCATGTTTCATGTTGATTGATGGGGGACTCATCATGTCCCTCCTTCAACGGATTCATCTTTGTCGACTTCAACTCATCATTCGAGGACTGAATCTAGAAACCGATCAAGTACCTTGTCCCTGCATGCCTCAATGGCAGGTTACCTCGCTTTCAACATGATTTTACATCATTGACTCTTGATTGAAATATTTCATCTTGCGTTCGACTTCAACTCACTTATTCACGCTTGATGATATGTACTATGATACCTTGGGAATCATTGACATCAATGGTGATCTCCCTCGCGCTTGTTAACGGTTTACATCAATGACCGGTAATCAAGTGGTTTCTACCATGTTCGACATCAAGACATTTGTAATCACATGGATATATTCGTATCATTGCGGGTTTAGCTTGAAGACCTTGGGGAGTCATGTTTTACCCAGGCCGCAATGGAGTTTGTATTGAGTCATATTACACGGATCCACTTTTGTATTGGTCGTGGCTATGTTATCATCTCATCATGGATCTACGCTTGTGTCTAGTAGCCATGATTGTGTTCAGTCGGTCATTACTATCATGGATCTGCAATGTATTGGTCGGCAGCCATGTTGTACATCATATGCAATTTTTAGTTCAGAGTTAGTTGTACTGCAGCACCATCCTTCATCCGACAAGAGCATTGTCATTCCTTTTATCAAAGCATTTCACCTGTCCAATCTTTAAATAGCTTCATGCTTTGGGGGGCATTCTGTTACACCTAAAATCTTCCCATCATCAGTTTCAGTGTATACATCCCTGAAGTTACCCTGATTGAGTGATTGACCTGGAAGGATTAGTACACATTTGTACTAGGTTTTGAGAGGTCGTCGCAGGCTTCACTCCTGCAAACTACGACGTCGCACCTTGCTTCATTATAGGGTGCGATGAAGTCAGTTAGATGGTAAAAATAGATTCTTCGAGTTCTTTCTTGAAGCTTGCTGACTTGGGACCCTATCCCTGACCTCTTGGGAGAGTTGGCATTAGATTCCTAACACTTTGGAAAGATCCCTTAAGCCTCTCCTATCATATCTCAACCTATCCTATCCATATCCTATCCACTTAGTCCTATTTAAATGAAGCTCACTCCCATTCTAAGGGGAGGAAGTCTATGGTGTCTACATGCTGGTGAATTCACTCTTGAGAGATCTCTACTCATCCTTGAGAGACTCAAGCTTTCTTAAGAGGAAATGGCAAATGGCTTTGTTGGAGAAGGGCTGCAACGTCAAGCCTTGGTTGTAGTTCTATATCTCTGCTATGTACTTCCCTATTTTTACAGTAATACAAATGCTTTCCACCAATATTGTTCATGTGTGTAATGATATTGAGTAGTCTACCTACTTAACTGTTCACTTAGATCTCTTATTGTATAGATTCCCTTTACTTGTTTCTCTTGTTTCTTGTCTTGATAGGTCTTGCAGCTTGGATCTGACGATCGTGAGACGTGGAGCAGCATTTAGGAGAAAGGATCGCGAAGTGAAAGGTAAGACATCTAGTACTCGATCCTTAAGTAGATCTAGGAAATGCATTTGTAGCCTGTCTCATTTGTTCTAGACTTACATTGAGCTAGGGAGATCAAGCCTTAAGTCCGCTCTCGGTAGATTGTCCGATAAATAGTGCGGTCTTCAATTTTGCATCGCTTCAACCTCTGTGTAATTTCAAATTATGCACAGTCTCCATCTTATGTGCCACTTCATCTTCTGCAAGAAAACATCTGTAACTTATATGCAGCTTCAACCTCTATAGAAAACATCTCTTCATCTTCACAAGGTGTGCCTTTTCTTCTTTAGAGAACCTTAGAAACCTTAAGAAACACTTTCAAGGGAGTATCATCAAAACATCTTCAAAACCTAGGAAAAACATCTTCAAAACCATCTTCAACCCATAGAAGACCTTCCTCTTCTCAAATGTGCACCTTTTCCAAAGCTCCATGAGTGATACATTCAATAAACAAATGAGGGAGCACTCCACTTATCTATAGTGTTCTCAAATCACTTTATGGGTCGATAGAACATTGTTCAATATTCTGGCAGGGTCGGCCTAACACTCTGGGTAGATTGACTTTACAGATTCTTTCATATCTCCTCTTTCCTATGGAGTTAGAGGGAATTCCATATATCGTTAGAAAGCTATTAGAATAATATTTCCAGCCATGTAACCTATACTCCAATTTTATCTAGGCATATAGGGTATCCAAACTGGGCATAAAAAACAATGTTTCCAACAATCTTCATCTTGCAATCTCTATTTGAAGTCTCCCCCTATATTTGATGTCTTCGAAAATCTAACCACTGGAAGGCATACCACTGCGTAACTTAACTCACGACATAGACATGGATAGACAGGAAGGGTTCTCCACAAATAGAGCTCCTTTATTTGATGGGTCGAAATATGCTTTCTCGAGCATAAGAATGAAAATGTATTTGATGGCCCTAAGGTTTGATATTTGAGATGCAATCAAGATTGGTTATACTGTGCCAACAACTTAACCTATAGATGCAGCTAAAAAGAAGCTCGATGAAAATAATTCTAAATCCATTAATGGATTTTTTTGTGATTGGTTGAATCAGAATTCATCAAGGTTATGCATTGCAAATCAACAAAAGATATGTGGGACAAGCTCCAGAATATATGTGAAGGGTATCATAAGGTCAAAAAGGAAAAATTACAGACCCATAGAGGAAAATTTGAGAGCCTTAAAATGAAAGAAGAGGAGAATATTGCAGTCTTCTTCCTTCATGTTGATGAGATTATCAACACCATCAGAGGCTTGGGTGAAAAGATTGATGAGAAAATCATTGTATAAAAGGTTCTCAGATCACTTCCTTTAAGATTTGACTCCAAGATATATGCCATTGAGGAAATGAGGAATCTAGATGATCTCATAATAGATTAATTGCATGGAATTCCTATTGCATATGAAATGAGGATAGAAAAAGACAAGGAATAAAAATCATCAAGGAAAGAAGTAGAGCCTTTAAGGCATCAAAGAAGACAAAGACCAATGAACAAAAATCAAGTGACAGTGACAGTGAAACAAAAGAGATTCTCTTCATGGACCTAGAAAAAGAGATTGTTGTTTTAAAAATTAAAAACACGAATTCAAAAGAGGAATATAGTTCAAAAATTGGTGGAGAAGTTTGAAGGAAATAGATAGATTGAGGAAAAATAAATGGCTACAGAAGGAACAACTAAACAAGTGTAGAAAGGAATTAATTTGCACAAAAGAGAAATTTGATGAAACATAAGAAATCATCATCAACCTAAAAACACAAGTTGAAGAGGTTGCAATAATTGAAGAAGTCTCAAGAGATTAATTAAAAGAAAAGGAAGATGTTTGCAATAGCCTAGAATCTGAGATAGTCAATCTAAGAAAGAAGCTAGAGAAATCAAATGTCAATCTGGAATTTGGAAAGATATTTGGAACTCTGGATGTGATCCTAAATTATCAAAGAATTCCATCTGACAAAACTGGTCTTGGGTATGACAACAAGGAGAAAACCGTGAAAGAAGAATCAACCTCTTCGCAACATTTGAGTGAAAGAAAAACCAAGAGTTATGCTTAAATACTCAAGAATCCTATCAGTGTTGAAGACAACAAGAGAGAAGAATGGGATGTTCTACAAAAAAAAGATCCTCATCACAAAGTAAAAATAGAGGAGACCTCTTCACCAGGATGGATTCATACAATCAAGTACCAAAAACATTTTTTTGGATATTGTTATTCTTGCAATGGTCTTGGTCATAAAGCTATAGATTGTAGAATGAATGCAAGAAGCATCTATATGGGGAACAACAACAAAGATACATATGGATTCTCAAGAAGAATTCACAACTCATTTTCTCCTTTATTGAATTATAAAATTATATGTTACAATTGCAACAATTATGGACATATAGCAAGGTTTTGTAGAAGTGGTTTCAGGAATGAAGAAATACCAACAACCAAGGGAATTTAAGAAAGAAATATTCATGCTTATACAAGTTGTGTTTCACACACAAAATAAAATGGAAGAGTGGCATATTGACAATGGGTGCTCAAGTCACATAACATAGGGGATAAAAAAAAATTATCACCTTAAAAAGGAATGAAGGAAATGATACCTTTCGGGATAATGGTACTCTAAGATAATTGGAAAAGGTGTTGGTTGTGGAGCCTGATCTTCCTTATTTAGAGGTCGTGTTCCAGCTGTGTATGGATCCCATCCCATGACAAGGGGGTTTGGGGGGGTGTTTCTTCCCGATATAGTCACCATGGAGGGTCTAGGGGGGGGACGACTACCTTTTAGGAGCCCCCCCTGGAGGGGGTTCGGGGGCAATGCCCCCATAGCAAAAATTTCAGAACAAAAAAAAAAAAAAAAAAAAAAAAAAAAAAAAAAAAAAAAAAAAAAAAAAAAAAAAAAAAAAAAAAAGCCTTGTAAAATGTTGTAATTTCATAGCCATGACTTGGTCAATGATGGGTGATTTACGAGCCCATGGTATTGGGTGTTCCATAGTATTTTCCCATGGTAAGACATCTTTAAAAGGAAGGCATTGTAATATGGTTGTGTATTGTAGCATTGTAAAGATATTTATGATTGTGTAAGAGAGACTATGAGAGAGTGAAGAGGAAGGTGCAGTGGATGTGATGTAGGTTGTATCCCTTCATTTGTTGGATGGTATAATAATAAGGATTATCAATTTATGTCTGGGCGTAGCCCATCTTGGGTGAACCACGTTATATTGGTGTCTCTCTTGTATTGTGTTTATGTGATTTATATTTGCATCTTGTTTATTGTTATTGCTCTGCAATCTTGTTTATCTAACAATTGGTATCAGATCCAAAGGTCTATTTGGCAGATAAACTCACAGGAAAGAAGGTTTCTTGTTTCAAGTGGGAGCAATGGCAGAAAAAGGAATTTTTATGGAAGATGCAAATGGATGACTATATGTATCAAAAGGACCTATTCCTGCCGTTGGGAGGAAGAGAAAAATAGCGGAAAACTATGAAGGATGAAGAATGGGAGGTTCTTGACAAAAAGGCACTGGGAACAATATGAATGTGCCTGGATTCATTGGTGGCTTTCAATACATCAAAAGAAAAGACAACGGAGGGTCTAATGAGCGCATTGGGTAAACTGTATGAAACAACCTCGGCCTCCAACAAGGTATTTCTAATGAAGCGTTTATTTAATATGAATATGTCAAAAGGTGGATCTATTGTTGATCATTTAAATGAATATAATACAATTACAAATCAGCTAAGGTGGATCTAGGTTAGGGCTCTTTTAATCTTGTGCTCATTTTTCGGAAATTTGAATGGCTTGTTCATGGATGTAAGTAACTTTGTCTCTAGTTCAAACACTTTGAAATTTGACAATGTTGTTGGTGTTATTCTTAGCAAGGAAATGTAAAGGAAAAGCACAAGTGAGACATTAGGTAATGCATTGACCATGGAGAGTAGGGGAAGACAAAGGGAAAGAGGAAAGAGCCCAAGTAATTGCAGCAATTCCAGGAAGGGAAAATCCAAGTTTAGACTAGGAAAGATAGAGTGCTTGAACTACGGAAAGAAAGGACATCTGAAGAAATACTGCAGATCTCTAAAGAAGAAAGCATATGGGCATCATGAGACTACTCAGGAAGAAAATGTAGCCAGTGATGTGTTACAAGATGATTTGATTCTTGAATTGGATAATACTAGTGATTACTAGTTAGTAGATTCAGGGGCTTCATGTCATGCTACACCCCGTAGGAAATTCTTTCATGATTATGTTCCATGCGATTTTGGACATGTTTTATTGGGTGATTATGAACCATGTAAAATTGTTGGAATGGGTATGGTACCGATAAAGTTAAATAATGGTGAATAGTTTTTGAAATATGTAAGGCATATTCCTGCTATGAAAATAAATATGATCTCAACATGGCAGTTGGGATATGGTGGTTGTTTATCTACGTTTGGAGAAACGTGGTGGAAAATCACTAAATGATTGATGGTGATAACAAAAGGAGACAGGATAGGTACATTGTATTTATGTTCTCATAATATTGATTATTCTATCTCTTTAGCTTCCACAGGAATAGATACAGCATTGTGGCATCATAGGCTTGGCCACATGAATGAGAAGGGGATGCAGATTCTCCACTCAAGGAAGTTGCTACCAAATCTGAAGCAGGTAAGTTTGGAATTCTGTGAGAATTGTGTTTATGGAAAATAGAAGAGAGTTAGATTTCTCATGGTTGGAAAACAAAAGAAGAGTGAAAAGTTATAGCTTGTGCATACAGATGTATGGGGACCAGCTTAGGTAAAATCTCTTGGTGGCTCTCATTATTATGTTACTTTTATTGATGACGCAACTAAAAAAACTTGGGTTTATTGCATTAGAAAGAAATCATATGTGTTTGCTACTTTTAAGAAATGGAAAGCTTTGATTGAGAATGAGACAGGAAAAAGGTTGAAGTGTCTCAGATCCGATAATGGAGGTGAATACTGCGGCAAGGAGTTTGATAGCTACTATTCATACCATGGGATCCGTAGAGACAAGATAGTCCCAGGAACACCGCAAGAAAATGGTGTGTCGGAAAGGATGAACAAAACGATCGTGGAGCGTGAAAGGTGTATGAGATTGCATGCAGGGTTTCCCTTATGGTTTTGGGAAGATATTGTAGATACTATTGTTTACTTAGTAAATAGAGGGCAAGCACTTTGGATGGTGGTATTCCAGAGGAGGCATGGACAGGTAAAAAGGTAAACTACTCATTTCTAAGAACTTTTGGTTGTGAAGAATTTGTCCATATTCATAAAGAAAATAGAAAAAATCTTGAGGATAAATCCAAGAAATGTACCTTTATTGGATACGGGGTTGATGATTTTGGTTATAGCTTATGGGATTATGAAAATAACAAAATCATCGGGAGTAGAGATGTAGTATTTAATGAAAAGGTCATGTATAAAGATCAGTTGCAAGGAAAGAAAAAGGAAAAGGAAAACACATAGTACACAGTGCTTGATGAAATAAAAGAAAATGAAGTTCCAAAGGTGCCGAAAAATCAAGAATAGTAGCAGGTACTTCAAACTCCTACAAGTGTTAGAAGACCTACCAGGTTAAGTAGACCCCCTGAACGATTCTCTCCTTCACTGTATTATTTATTGATGACTGATTCTGGTGAACTAGAATGTTATGAAGAAGCAATGCGGTTGGAAACTAGAAAGAAGTGGGAGCAAGGCATGAATGAGGAGATGGACTCATTGGTAAGAAACCAGACTTGGGATTTGGTTCAATTGCCTGTAGGTAAAAGAGAATTGCATAATAAATGGGTTTACAAGTTGAAGGAAGAAGATGGAGGAAAGAAGCGGTACAAGAGCAGACTTGTTGCAAAAGGGGTTTGCAAAGAAGAAATGTATACATTTTGATAAAAAAAATTCTCCTGTTGTTAAAATGACTTCAATTAGAACTATTTTAAGTCTAGTGGCGGTAGAATATTTGCATCTTGAACAGTTAGATGCAAAATCAGCCTTTCTCCATGGGGATTTGGAGGAAGAGATTTATATGCAACAACCACACGGGTATAAGGTCAAAGGGAAGGATAATTTGGTATGCTAGTTGATGAAGAGATTGTATGGCCTGAAGCAACTTCCAAGGCAGTGGTATTTAAAATTTGTCAGGTTTATGATAGAACAAGGTTATAGTAGATGTCATTCTTACCACTATATTTTTGTGAGGAGGCTAGATAACTGAAGATATATTATATTTTTATTGTATGTGGATGACATGCTTGTTGCGGGGTCCAACATGCAGGATATAAATGTGCTCAAAAATAAGTTAGATAATTCATTTGCGATGAAGGATCTGGGTGTTGCAAAGCAAATCCTTGGTATGAGAATAACAAGAGACAGGAAAAATCACAAATTGACATTATCTCAGGGTGAGTACAAGAAAAAGGTGTTGGAGAGGTTTAGAATGCAGAATACCAAACCAGTTAGTACACCTTTGGAAAACCATTTCAAACTAATTAAGGAGATGTGTCCCAAGACACAGGAAGAGATAGAATGCATGTCCAAGGTTCCCTATTCATCAGCAATTGGTAGCTTGATGTATGCCATGGTGTGCACAAGACCAGATATTGTACATGCAGTGGGAGTTGTGAGCATGTATATGAACAATCTAGGTAAAGAACATTGGAAGGCAGTACAGTGGATTCTCAGGTATTTGATATGTACTACCACTCATGCATTATGTTTTGGAGGTTCAGACACTGTTTTACAGGAATATGTTGATGCAGATATGGAAGGTGATAAAGATAGCAGGAGGAGCACCACAGGGTACGTTTTTATTGTAGGTGGAATAGCAGTAAGTTTGATTTCGAAACTGCAAAAGGTTGTTGCACTTTCAACAATGGAAGAAGAGTATGTTGCTACTATAGAGGCTAGTAAAGAGATTATTTGGCTATAGAGGTTCATGGAGGAACTGGCTAAGAAGCAGGAGAATAACAGGTTGTACAATGACAGCCAGAGTAACATTCATATTGCAAAGAACTCAACCTTCCATTCTAATACTAAACATATACATCTCAAGTACCATTTCATACAGTCTTTTCTAGAAGATGAACTATTGAATCTAGAAAAGATACACATTAGCCAAAATCATGTAGATATGTTGACAAAGGTAGTAACTAGATAGAAATTGAGTTCTTGATCAGTTTCAGTTGGCCTTCAAGCATGAAGGTGAAGATGAGAAATTTTCCAGGTCCAAGGTTCAGAGCATAGTCCAACAAGTGCAGCAACGGCGAAGTTGTTGTGATTAGTCTCCAAGTGGGAGATTATTGGTTAGATCCTAATATTTCTTATTCAGAGGTCATTTTTCAGTCGTGTCTAGATATAATACCATGATGGGGGGGTTTGGGGGGGCCTTTCCCCACCAATATAGTCGTCTCCCCCCCGGCGAAAAATTCATAAAAATGCCTTGTAAAATGTTGTAATTTCGTAGCCGTGGCTTGGTCAATAATGGCTGATTTAGAATCCCATGGTATTGGGTGTTCCATAGTATTTTCCCATGGTAGTACCTCTTTAAAATGAAGGCATTTTAATAGGGTTGTGTATTGTAACATTATAAATATCTATATGATTGTTTAAGAGAGACTATGAGAGAGTGAAGAGGAAGTTGCAGCGGATGTGATGTAGGTTGTATCCCTTCATTTGTTGGATGGTATAATAATAAGGACTGGAAATTTCTGTGTGGACGTAGCCCATATTGGGTGCACCATGTTATATATGTGTCTCTCTTGTATTATGTTTATGTAATTTATATTTGCATCTTGTTTATTTTTATTGCTCTGTGGTCCTATTTTCCTAACAAAATGGACTCTAAATCTTGATAATGGAAAAACTAAGGTAGAAAATGTTTTATGTGTTGAATATTTGAAACACAATCTTCCTAGTGTCATCCAGATGTGTGATCAAGGACATACTCTCACTTTTGATTCTCGAGAATGTAAGATCAAAAAGGAAAAATCTGGAAAATTAGTTGCCAAAGCAATAAGGACCCCAAACAACGCGTATATTCTTGATGAAATTAGTGGAGAAAAATCTTTCATGGGGTAAATAGATGAAAGTTGGTTGTGGCATAAAAGAATGGGCCATATGATTTTTGATAACTTGGTAAAAATCAATACTAAAAAAGCAGTAATGGATATTCCAAAGATCACAAAACCCTCAAACATTGTGTGTAAGCAATGTCAGCATGAATAGAAAACAAAGGTAAGCTTCAAGTTAAAGGAATACACAACCTTTAAGCCATTGAAACTTGTGCATACAGATCTTTGTAGACTGACTAAAACACAAATCCTGCAATGAGAGAATTACTTTATGCTATTTATTGATGATTATACAAGAATGACTTGGGTGGCCTTTCTTAGACATAAATCTGAGGCCTTTGAAAATTTCAAATAATTTAAAGATATAGTTGAAAATGAGACTCAATATGAAAATAATATGTTTAAGGTCAAATAATGGAGGTGAGTTTACATCTAATGAATATGAAGAATTGTGTGAAACTCATGGGATAGGAAGACAATATTCAACTGCAAGAACACCTTAGCATCGGTTGAAAGAAAACATAGACATGTGCAGGATATTTCTAAGACAATGTTGAATGAAGCAAGGTTATCAGGCAGATTTTGGAGAGAAGCAATGTATACTGTAGTTTACATTTTAAATCAAGGGCAAAACAGAGTTGACAGTGACAAGACACCATGTGAATTATGGAAAGGAAAATCAACATCTATCAAATATTTCAGAATATTTGGAAGCAAGTGTTATATCATGAGAGATGATGAGGGTCTAGGAAAGTTTGATTCAAGGGCATATGAAGGATTTTTTCTTGGTTATTCATCAAGAAACAGAGCATATAGATGTTATAACAAAAGATACAAAAAATGGTGAAAGTATAAATGTCAGAATAGATGAAGCAAGGCCTCAGGAAAACAAACAAGAGGTGAATGCAATAGAGAAGAAGAAGAAGAAAACAAAGAAGAGGAAATGGAAATAGAACATCGAGACACACAAGCCCTGTTGTGGAAAAAATTGCACAAGTGCACTCTTCCACTTGGTAAGGGGTTAAGCCTTGTAGGTTGCTGCAAGGCCTCAATCCCTGGACCCCCTTTTGATGTGGTTTGGTATTCCTCCAAGTGATCATGCAAGATATTTTTAGTGTACTTCACATTCAAACATGAAAATATTGATAAAACCAAAATGAAAGAGATGGGGGGAGAATGCAAACTTCGAATAGTTGTACAACACCTAGGAGGTAAAGGATTCAAGGGAAGCCAACAATATCCCGTAGGGATGCCTTTCTTGTCCAAACTAAATGCTAAGTGGATGGAAGAACAATGGAGAGAAACACTTGCCCCTTGATGGTAGGTGGAAAGCAAGCTTTGGAATACTCACAATGGTGGGAAATGGTGGGCTATGAGAAATCTCCAACTCAAATCCAACATCATAAACTTGCTCTAATTTCTCTCTACAAAATGCATGCCAATGGCTTCATTTTATAGGCTAAGAGGTGGCCATCAAACAACTAGATCCAAATGTGAATTATCCTCCTTCATGAACTAGTTCCAAGGTACACAAGGGGGGATGATTAATGCCCCCAAGTGTGTGAGGAGTCGAATTCTGATCCTTAGCGAGGATTGAGCCTTCAATGCACTGCTGCGAGTGAGTGGTCCCGTTGTTTTGACAGTAGCGTGGCTATCGAAGTAAATGTCACGTGGGTGTATCGTGGGCATTGTTCAGGTAACCCATGCTATAGCGCGGGTCAACTGTGTAATATCCGCGCTACCTTTTGTTTTGATTGTTTCTTGGCAGTTATGGACTCATGTTGTGTTTTAGATCTATTGAGGATTCCTATGGTGAGATGCAATATTTATGTCGAGGATGCCTTACTAGATGAATCATTGAAATGTCGCATGTGTGCGACTTTTAGGCGTTAACAAATGCCCCCTGATGTATGAGGCTCGGAGGGTACTGTAGAGTCGATAATGCATCATTTTTTATGTTGTTTTTCTCTTGTTCTGGAGGATGAATCATATATGGACAAAAATAAGGTTCTCCCACGGGGGAATATTGTTGGTGACGACTGTTGGAGCTATAATAAAGAATAGTTTTTATACAAATGAGGCAGGCATACCCATGCTCGTGAAATGTTGTCAAAGTGATTACAATGAGGGAGGACAAAGGTGTAAACTCTACTATAGTGTTGGGACATGGATGAAGGCAGATTCAATCCATGTTAGAGTAAATTACCCAAAGCTACTGCAAAATATTGAAGAAGTGGAACTGCTGGTGACCGTGATAAATCAACTGTGGTGGGGGACTAAACTTGGTATGTAAATATTCTTGAGGGCTTCACCGTACCAAATAGACTACTATCATGATTTCCAAATGTGAACATTACTACCTTCAAAAGTTGAGATTGAGATGAAGTGCCAGTTTATTCAGTCGCCATTGAAGCAGCTGAAGATCTCATTAGATATGTTACAGGTCCCCTATAAGGATATTGATCTAGTTCTCTAGCGAGGTTGTGCATCTTCTATGATCATGTGTGTTTTCCCCTAATGCAATGATGTGTTGACGTCGAGCATAGGGGAAACCACTTAGCTAGGGAGCACTAATGATTCTCCCTACTAAGTTCGAGGTGATCCCTTATAGTGATTGAAAGGGATCCCAAGGTACAACTGCAACTATTGCAACTCTGAGAATATAGTGTTTTGACATTGACGAGAGTTGAAGTATATGATAATACGAGGGTCCTATCCTGATAACATAGATCATATTATAATCAACTGGTGGACAGATAGACCTGAGACAAGACTGGTTGATAAGCATGGGGCTCATAACTTCCTGTGATCGATGTAAACATGGGGATCAGCAAGGATAGCAGCTTTTCTTTCACGACGACATGGAATGAAACTGGTGGAAATAAACTACAAGTGAAAGGGCTTTGATGGAGACGCAAAATAAATGGTAATGGTAACTAACAAAACAGATACTGCAGAACATATGGAGACTCAAATACATCGATCGGAGGTGACATTGGGTTGTTGCCAAAATAATATGGTGTTTCCACAATGTGAGATGTTGAGGAAACTGTTTTTGCATAAAGAATGTTGGTGGGGTCCCCACAGTTTTGCATGTCTCGGGGGACCAATATGAAGATGGGCGGAGTCCCCACATTTTTGAGTGGATCAAGGGACACTTTCCAATGATGAAGTGAGGGATAATTTGCAGACGCAAATATAGGTGCCCCATGAAACGATGCTATGCAATATATACCTACGTGATAGCTGAATAGAACTTGTTATGTCTGAGGGTAGGGGCCCCATAGGTGTCTTTGTGGTAGTGATGATACGAGGGGGGTTTCGAATGGTAAAGTGCTCATGGAGGTATGAGGAGGCTTTGTGAATCATTATTGTAACATGTGTCGAGGGATCTAATGATTGTCTACTTGGTGGAGTAAATGCCCAATTGCAAAAATGATACTCAAAGAGGCGTATTTTCAAGTTGGGTCAGATGCCTCGGACTTATGGGGGGTCGACATCATGGGTACCAATTGATGATGGGGATGGAAATGGTGCACACACCCATGGGGGAACATGCTATTCACGAGAATGATGTTGAGGGCACATCAAGGCCATGAATGATGACACTATGGTTATTAGTGAGAATACTGGGATATGCATTATAAACGGAGGGTAAATAGAGTCTATATGCCAGTTTCAGAAATGATGCTTGCATTAGGGTGTGTGCCCCTTGTTGTTAGAGATTTGGAGTCTTATTTGTATAATGGAAAAACAAGAGGCTCCATATTGGCCTGATCACAATCCTGCACATGCGACACACAAACCCAAGTTTAGTAAAATACATAATTAAGGTATTGACAATGTAGAAATCATATAACCAGAACAGTGTGTACCTGTGGGGTACTTGGTATTCAAGGATAGAACCTTTTGAGGTACAACCCATTGACTGGGTTGTTGAGGGTAATACCTTCATGGTTGGTAAAGATATAGGCTCCTTTTGGGATACAATATTTAACGACATAAGGGCTTGTCCATTTAGATACAAATTTCTCGGGTCCTGGTTTACCATCTTTCTTGGCATTAAACAAAAGAACAAAGTCACCTTCGATGAAGGTGCATGGTCAATCGTAGTGTGCCTTGGAGTGGACCTTCATGGATTCATTATGTTGAAAAGATTCATGCCTTTCCTCTTCAAGGTGTTCCAAAGTGAATAAGTGTTGTTCCAGAGTAGGGGTATCCGGTAGCAACTCGACTATGGATTGGAGGGTAGCAGTCTTTATGGAAGTGCAAGTAATCCCACAGGGCTGGAAAGAGCATGTGGTGCCAGTTGGTTTTGTTTTTATCCACTGTGCGTTGGAGCATAGTTTTGAGGATTTTGTTAATAGATTCAACCTGACTGTTTTCTTGAGGGTAGTAAGTGATTGAAAATTCATGTTTAAATCCTAACAACCATGATAGTTCCTCAAACGTTTTGTCGTGGAATTGTCTTTTGTTGTCGGAGACAAGTTGCTTGGGAACAACGAAGTGGGAGATGACATGGTTGAATAAGAATCGTGTTGTGTTTATTGCTTTACAATCAAATGTGGGCATCGCTTCATCCCATTTGGTGAAGTATTCCATGATGAAGACGATATGGTGGTGATCTTGGGATGATGCTAGACAACATTCCATAAAATCAATTTCCCATTTGCATAATGGTCTCGCAGTGATGATCAGATGGAGGGGTGCAAGGGGAGACCATGTTTTGCAGGAAAAGACCTAATAATTGGTGCACCTTTTGACGGCATAAACACTATCTTCGAATATGGAGGGCCCAAAATACCTTGCTAGTAAGATTTTATGGGCAGTGGCTAATCCGGAGAGGTGATCGCCACACGCACCACTATGGCAATCATTGAGAACTTGTTCGGCTTCTTCATGCGTTAGAAATCGTCGAAGAATAATGTCGATGCCACAACAATATAGGATGTCTCCAATGAGGAGGTATCGCGGTGCTTGGTGGAATATTTTGTGGAAATCGTCACCAGATAAATGGAGAGCGAATTTCTGGGTGACAGATAAAGGAGGATATCACCATACCAAGGATCTCCGGTCGTAATGAGAAAGAGGTGCTCATAAGGTAGTTGGTCTTAGACAGATTCACTAGTGGTGGTGGAGGGGATATTTGTAATGAGTTCGGATAAGTCCATAGATTTCTTGCTTTTAGGAATAACAAAATCGAGGTCGAATTCTTGTGAAATAACTATCCACCATGCAAACTTACTATTGATAAGCCTGCAACTAAGTATGTATTGCATAGGGTTGGAATCAACGACAACGGTTATTTTTCGGAGCAGAATATAGTGGTGGAGTTTTTGTACATAAAGGATGATTGCAAGGGAAAGCTTCTCCTTATGGGTTTAGTTGAGTGCAGGTCCGGAGAGGGTTTTGCTGACATGATATATGACATATTCTTGATGTTTTATGGTAGGTTGGACCAGTACACTAGCTACAGGAGAATCTAACGTAGAGATATACAAGATGAAATCTTTGTCAAAGTCTGGAGGAGAGATGAGAGGGGTTGATTACAATGCTTGTTTAAGGGCATCAAAGGCAGTTTGGGCATAGTCATCCCACTTAAGTGACAGATATTTTTTGAGAAGCCGTAAAAATCCATGCACCTGGGTGGCATAGTCGGGAACAAAACGAAGAAGAAAGTTGGCCTTACTTTGGACACTCTACAACTGGCATTGTGTTTGTGGTGCTGGTAATTCCAAGATGGCTTGAACCTTGGAGGGGTCGATGGTAATACCATATTTGGAAACAATGAATCCTAAGAGGCGACCGACGGTTACACAAAATACACACTTGAGTGGGTTTAAGCGTATAGTATACTTGCGACATCTTGTGAAGATGGTAGGAAGGTTTTGAAGGTGATCGTATCATTTTTTGGACTTGGTTGTGAGGTCGTCTAAGAAGGCGAGGATGCTGTGAGCCAAGTCATTAAAAACATATGCCATTGCTCATTGGAAATTGGCACCAGCATTTTTCAAACTGAAGGGCATGACTTTCTAGGCAAAGGTTCCCCATGGTGTGGTAAATGCAGTTTTATACTTATACTGTGCATATCTGGTTATATCCGGAGAACCCATCCATGAAGGACAACATTTCACTATTGGCACATGAATCAATGATTTGGTCAATGAATGGCATGGGAAAATTATCCTTAGGGCAAGCTAAACTGAGGTTTCGGAAATCGGTACAAACACAAATAGTTCCCTGCTTTTTGTTAACCGGGACAAGGTTAGACACCCATGATGTGTAAGCGATGGGAAAAATAAATTCAGCTTGCAAGCATTTTTCGACCTTAGCTTTGATTGCGGGGGCCTTAGAAGGGTGGACCGGGCATTATTTTTATCGGATGGGAATGGCATCGGGTCAAGTGTCAATGTGATGTTCGATAATTGCTAGGTCAAGACCTGACATTACTTCATAGGACCATCCAAAGACGTCGCGGAACTATTTAAATAGTGCGTTGAAATCAGTGACTTCTTATGGCAAGCAGGAATCCCCGATAGAGATGTTTTCAACGACTCCTGGTGTGACAAAGATATCAACCTATATTGTAGGGGATATATTGGAAAGGTTTCCGTCTTTGAACGCATCTGGGGCGGGGATAGGATTTTTAAACCAATCGATCTAACTAGGGGGTAAAAAGTCTTTTGACTCAATGGTCTGTTCTTGTTAGTGGGGAGTGTGTGTGGTTCCTTCCTGCTTGTTGCTAAGGACCTATGATGGAAAGAGTTCCATGGGGGTTCAATAGTTTTCATGGCCTCGATTATCTCCTCATATGTGGTGAATATGTATTCTTCTAGTATATACTCATCTGAAGACCAAGGCTCTTCATTCTGGTAAGAAAGAGAAATTGAATTGAGATGCAGGATGTCAAGGTACTCAGGGATGGATGCAATGGGTGCTAGGATTTCATCTTGAGGGCATACTAAGGGATCTAGCACCTCATGAGAAATTGGTGATGGGGGATCAAGATCTATCGTAGTATCTGACGAATGTGACATATTGTTGTCCCCATTGTGCTCGGTTGGTTCAGTATCCTCTTTGATCACTGTAAGGAGGGTGGTTCCACACGGGGTGAGTTTATTATCTAATCGGATTTGGGTTGTCCGCAAAGTGTGAAATGTGGTAATAAGAGGGCATTGGAACGAGTGGTGAGACATTAAGTTGCACGAGCGACATGGTCCAGTGGCGTTCGTATGATTTAAAACAATGGTTGGGATTGTGGACATCGAGGCAACTGTTAGTCGAGTATGGAATCGGCCCACCATGGGGAGAGACTAGTCAAGATCACTATAGTACCCATGTTGATATGAGCCTCTTATGGAGCTGAGGGAGGTGAGGTATATTCCAAGGTTTCAGTGAGGCAAATAGTTTCCAAGGTCTCCTAATAGTGAGGGAGGTCAGGGAAATGATGTGTATAGTGGCCATATTGAGAACATATGGAACATGCGTGATTTGTACGCAAAGTTTTGGGCTTAGATGTGGGTGATGGGGATTTACCCCCTTTTCTTTGTCGGTGGAGCATGGGGTGATGCTAACGGGGGTGTTAAGCAAATTCCTTAGCTCTGGTAGAGTAAGACATAGGTTGGTTGCATGTCCTTATTTCCCGCAAAGAGAACATGGTGGTGTAACTCTTTGAGTGGGAGTATTGATCATAACTGGGGCTTTTACTTTCTAATGGTTGATGCCCCATGATTTAGGCTTCGCGGTTTCTACTGATTTAGATGTTGGGTTAGGTAATAGGGGACCTTTAAACTTTAGTTGTTAGGTTCCCCCATTGGTGGTCTTAGTGACGACTGATTGTGGTGTAGCTGTGGATGTCATAGCTTAGGTTGTAGTAAGTGAACGTGTTACGGGCCTTGCAAACGTACTAGCCGAACTAGGGACAAAATTATAATGGGCGACTCGTTTGGAAGCCATCTCTGGGAAGGGTGTTGTAGGGTACCACACCGGGATTCCCAAAGTTATCCCAGGTAGAGTTAAGTGAGCCATAACCAGCGTCTCTTGTACACTCATGGGAGGATACAAGAATGGGATTTCAAAAATAGGTGGTACCGATGGACTCAATGTTTTTTTAATGCCATGACTCAGCGGTGGTGCTGATCATGATGTTGAGGTGGAGGCGGCGCCATTTCCAGTGATGAAAATTGTGCACATTAGGCCATCGGTTGATGTAGAGATCTTAGGTGGTGGTCCCGTATATGCTTCTAACAAATTGGAGTCCTTGTACATATCGGGGGAAATGTCAAAATATGGTTTATCATCACCTAGTACAGTCGATAGGTGTTATACCTCAATATTACACACTAAGACCTAGTGTCGCATACTTACACCAAGTGACCTAAATAACACTTCCCCTTAATGGTCATTATACATTACTGGTACCCTTCTTGGTCTCATCTGGACACCTAGGAGTGAAGTCTTTTGCCTGAATATCAAAGACAACATCTTACCTGCCAGATGTCACCCAATCTGCAAAAATTATCGTGCTTTTCACATCTGTTGGGGCACGACAATTAGGGTTTTCACGCTATGCTCCGACCCTGGGGCGCGACAATGCCGCGTTATGCTCAGACCCAGGGGCGCAACAATCCTGTTTTAGACTTTTTGCCATGGATATTGGGATCTCACCTTTCAAGAGATTTTCTTGGGATTACCAACTTTGATTCGATCCCAACCCCTCTCTCTGTTTAGTAGGCCTGATCCACTAAACACTCATTAGATCCATTTTACTCTCCTTTTGGTTAACCCTTCCAAACACTATAAAGGAGAGGCCTTCCATGGGCCAAAGGGAGGACTTTGGGAGCATCCAACCTATGATATTGAGACTTTTGCAGAGATAGCTAGAGGAAAGACTTGGAGCTGAAATTTGGCTTGGACATCAAGCAACCATTGTAAGCATCTTCAAGTTGTAATAAAGTTAACTTGTCTTGTTTCCCAATTCATGTGTGTTGATTGTGTTTTAATTTCATGATTTGTATCTAGCTATATTTGGATTCTAATTGTGATTCAGAGATCTTGGAGAATTGTATATGCTTGTGCATTGTCTGATCTTAACAGGTTCATCGCGAGGACTTCGGGATCTGAACGACGAGCGGAACAAACGTCAAGAGTGAAAGGTGAGTCACTTTCTCTCATTCTCTTCAATACAGAAACTCTGAAATGCTTGTTTAATCTAGGATTCAAGATCGCATTTGTTTCATTTTTGTCTTGGTATAGAGTCAGTCTATCTTGCTTTATCCGAAGAGGGCTTCTTCTTACCCGTAGGAAGAAATATACAACAAAAATTGGCGACTCTGCTGGTTTGAACCCTTTTTGTTTTGAGTTCTTTTACTTTCGGTCATCTTTGATTGTGAATTTGCTCGTCTTTCAAACCAGTTGCAAAAGTTGGTCTCTTTGACCTTCATCCACTCTCCTCCCCTCTGCATCAAACCTCTGTCAATCATCAGTGAGTCCTCTGGGCTAGAAAACCCTTGAAAAGTCAACAACTTTTCTCAAATCCCCGCCCTTTTTCCTCTTTCTGAGAATTGTCGTGCCCCTACCATTCCTTACAGAGCAACAATTACCAGTTTGTCGCTACCGAGACTCTTTTCAGAATGCGATAATTCATAATTATCGCGCCTGGGCTGATTACAGCCATGCGACAATCTCTGCAAAAAGGATTTTATCTCAGTTTGCTTGGTTCCTTTTGGTCAATTTTTTGGCTTCTCTGCTTTTGGTTGTTGCTCTGATATTTATCAGACCTCTGTAACCTGCCCAGCTGTTGTACAGTGCTTGCATTTCATTTTTTTTAAAAGTTTTGTAGACAACTTGGACATCTTTGGGTTCGTGGTCATTGTCATTACCACACCTACTTATTCATTACCTGTTGCCTCTTGTCTACGTACCTTGTCATTTTCCAATAAGTTGCAAGTCTGTTGTGGTTTGATTTATTTTTTTTTAGCTTGGATTTGTTGAGTTAGTGGCACCACACCCATATTGATCACCTCCTTATTCTTGCATTGGCTTGATCCTTTCATGATAATCAATTTTTGCTACTATTTGTCTTTCCTTGATTATATGGTTTTCAAGACTACGTTGTTCTTATAGCAATAACTTTCCATTCTTGTTATCAAAATCAATATTGGAAGATTTCTTGTGGAACATTGTCTTGCTTTTATTGAAAAGAACAAGTTTATAAGTTTGAATATTAGGAAGTGAATCGCTTATTATTGCTTGTCACATAATTTTACTCATTTTGAAGTACAATCAGTTGAAGATCAGCTGCATTTTGAAAGTAGTTCATTTCGATTCATTTTCATTTGCATGGTTTGAGTCGTCATAACACCACAAGTTTCACTTCCATTACCCGATTGAGTAATACAACCATTTAAATTTACATTCCCTAACTCAACACAATATAACCTCACTTGAGGAGAAAAAGAATTTGTTAGTTATGTAGGACACCGGGGATAGGCATCCAAATAATTCCCCCTTGTCATTTTCATTTGAGACATAGTTATTGTCCTCTAGTATTTATTGACACGATCATCGACCAGTTTGTGGAGAGGGCCTCCCGTCGTTTCGGGGGTAAGCCGCAAGGATTGGTTCTGGATGGACTTTATGGAATACCGCACTCCACTTAGCGCCTAAGGCATATCGATCCATTGTCTTCCTTGTACTCTACCATATAGGTGATACAGGGTTGATAAGGCAGAAGTTCCAGTATCCTTCTCCGACATGCCATGAACGAGGTAGCTTAGTGACTTTTCTTCTAGGGCTCTTTACCCAGGATCCCTTTCGGTAGAGGGATATCCTTCCATTATTGGTCTCTCATTTTGTATTGTTCGACTTGGATTTAATCACCTTGCGAAGGATACAACCTGTTGAGGTCTCCAGCTCTTAATTAGGAGGTTTTGCTTGCTACTTCATCTTCTTAGAGGGTCATTTTTCCTTTTCAGTGTTGCTTGTTGGCATTCTGGCCACCTTTGTTTCAGCTCGCTTACTCTAATGCCGGTTTCAGTATAGTTTTTTTAGCTTTCTTTTTTGGCCTGTGAACCTTGCCTTTTTCTAGCTCCCCTTTTGCACACTCGGCTGCTTTAGGGTTTTTGAGTTCTTTTCTATGAGACTGTCCCCGAAACTTGTATTCCCATCATTTGATCAATGAATATCACGGAGGAATCAGGGACGAAGCCCTGAACCACCACCACCACCACGCACTTTTGGCCCGCCTGCATCACGTATTCTTGCTCTTGTCGGTCGCGGGGTTGGCCGGGGGAATGTTCCACCACCTATCCGTACTACATCTTCAGTTCCTTCCGTACCTGTAACTCACAGCACTGTCTCAGAACCTCTTACAGTCCCTGAAACCAGTAATATACCTGATATTTCGGTTATCCCACAACCCACTGTCATTCCATAAATTCCTCCCATAGTGGACAACACATTAGCTGCTGAAGTTAGTATTGCACATGATGCTATACCGGAGGTCATCACCCTCCCAGAGGCTAGCACTGCCCCGCCAATAGACACTTTCTACAATGTTCTTGAGGGATCTGTTGGAACTATTAAAGGATCCGACGAAGACATGTCTAAGTTGATTCGAGTCCCGGACGAATACGATGAAATTATTGAAGAAACTGAACTACCTACCACACCGTTTCATCCTGAGTTTGACTCTTTTACTTCCCAGGCGGAACCTCTTCCTGCCACCACTACACCATTAGGTGTTCACACTCAAGAATTGGGTTCTTCTAGCAACATACCGTTCACCGTGTCCCTCCCTGATCTCCCCTCAGCGCAAGATATTATGGCGTATATCCAATCCAGTATGGTTAGTGTGGCTAATTCTACTTTAGCATCAGAACAATTCAAACGTGATATGGAGCAAATGATTTCATCAGCTTCCCAATACCCCCCTGCCACCCATCCTCCTGATTACCGAGCTCCCTGTATTCTATCTAGCACAGAGTTTCATCACTCCTATGCTGACGGATCCGGACCCTTAGATTTCACTATGCCCGAACTCTTCCCAAATCTCGATCGGCCAGCTCGCATTTTTGACCCTGCCTCCACCTTATAGGATACAAATCCAGGCCAAGCCCTCGATGATCTTCATATTTTTCAAGGCCCCATGGACGTGATGCCTGATACCCCTCAGTTATATTCCCCACATTTGTTGTTGCACAATATGTTCAGCGTACCTTCAGGTGACACACCCCTTATGAGGGATAACCCAATGTTCTCACCGTCCCCACTTGAAACGTATGGAAGACCCCCCCCACAAATCGGCACCTTTGGTGCTATGGGCCAATCAACACTACCCCACCTTGCTAGCATCGGAAGAACTTATATCCGTACTGTTGGATCATCTACTCCGACCGAAGGTGTACCTTCGGCCACCATTTACACCATTTCCGGGGGACAACCGTCTACTGGAACCATTGATCCCAATAACCAACCCCCTCCGAGCGGACCATCAAACCCACCCATCGGAGGACAACCATCTCTTGGGAACATTGGCCCCAGTAACCAACCTTCTCTAACCGTACCATCCAATCTATTTGCTGGAGGGAAACCCCTTGGTACCATTCAAAGCGGGGCCATTCAACAAACACCTCCTTCTTTTCCATCGGCTCAATAAGGCCCACCATTTGGAGGAATACCACTCGTTAACGCCCCCACTGACACCATTCAACAACCCTCTCAATCAGCATCATCTGCTCAGTTGGGCACGTATAATTCACCTGGCAGCGGACAACCTCACGTCGGTATCCCAAACGGACCCCATTTTCAACATCCCTAATCAGGCACACTTCCTTCTTGGGGATCCCAAATCCTACAGAGTGGGGGATACTCTTTGTTCGGAAACTGGAATCAAGCTGGGGGGAAACCTACTCAACCTTTCATTCCCTCCAACTTGAATTCTGGAATTCCTTATCCTTCAGCCGCAAATACTCCATGGAACCCACCTCTTCAGCGTCCACCTCTTCATTAGGGTGGAACCAATATTCCATGGACACCATTCTTTCAGGCATCCCCTAACCCTAGTATAGGCTATCCTCCACCCAATCAAGGTGTTGGAAACATTCCCGGGACATAACAATCCCAGGAAACTATACCCCAACAAGGAACAAGAAACATTCCTAGGAGGAAACAACCCCAGGTTAATATACCCGTCATCCCTACTCGGCAAAACGTTCAACAACCGGCCACTACTGTGATTCTGAATCAGACGATAAATCCCATGATTTTAAACACACAACCGGTTAACCAGATGGTCTACTATCCTCAGAACTTCCAACAATATCCCGCGGGAAACATGTATGGGTACAATACGTAGCATTATGCTATGCAGGGTCCTACGGGCATCCCTACGCCATACAATTACTACTCATACCCGCAACCCAATCACCAACTTCCCTTCTTGGCCACGCTAGGCTTGCCCGATTTGTCCAGGATTATTAACGATCCCATATGGCATGAACCACATTGGCCACCCATCCCAACCAAACTACCATCGGACATTCCCAAGTTCGATGCCAAACCCAGGGAAGGCGGGGTTCATTACTCTTAATAGTATCGTGAAGGACAGGTCGGGAGGATATTGGTACAGTGCTGAGGATCTTCATTTGCCTCGTAATGTGGCACTTGAATGGGACATCTATCTCCATTCCTTAAATGTTGCTGGTGTTCAATTTTTCTCTGCAGACGATGAAGTGGTGTGGGCTGGAAATGACTGTACGGGTATGGTGACTGCCAGTACTACATACAGGAGCATTATTAAGAGGAGATGCATATTTCCCAATCACTGGTGGTATAAGGTAATTTGGCGCTGGAATATCCCACTAAACTCAAATGTTTCATATGGTTTGTGCTGCAGGATCGTTTAAAAACATGGGATAATCTCACAAATATTGGATGGATGGGTCCTAGTCAATGCATTCTCTGTAAGTGTTGTACAGAATTTGCACTTCATCTTTTCTTTTAATGTACTTTCACGTTGAATTTGTGGGAGAGATTTTATCACATTTTGAGCATTTTAGAGAAGTGGGGTGGCAGAAATTTGGAAACCAGTCTGAAATTATGGATTAAAAACTGCAACACTCATTTTACACTACCAGTCTTTATCTGTTGGACTGTATGGTTGGTGAGAAATAAGGCAACCTTTGAGGATCTTCCTCCCTGTTTGTATAGTTCTTATGATACAGCACTGTGTCACTATTTAAAATTTCAGAATGATATGGATTATCTGGTATTGCGAAATATTGGAAACTTTCAACTTATTATCAATGATCCTGTTCTATTATTTGATGGAGCAACAAATATGGGTAACTGTGGAGCAGGAGGGGCTATACTTCTCAATAAGGATCATTACTTCACTCTTCATCTGAAAAGTGGAAAAGGTACAAATATGAAGGCGGAGCTTTTGGCATTATGGTGTGTCACACGCGTGGCAAATTTCTTTGGTCTGGCGAAGGTGAAGATTTTTGGTGATTCAAGAGTAACCATTAAATGGGCAAAGGGTGAATTTGATCTGAAGGTTATAAATCTAGTTAGTTGGTGCAACAGAATTAAGAGTGAACTTAGTTCTTTCAGTTTTTTGTCCCTAGAACACATATAGAGAGAATATAATTCACTTGCAGATCAGCTGTCGAAATTGGCTTTGGAGGGCGAGGATGGCTATTTACATTGGGAAGAATACTGTGAAAATCAACTGATAGATTTTGGCACTATGTATTTTCTGGACTAGTTTTTCCATTTTCTCCAAGAAGGGTAATGGGTGATGTAATATTTTGTTTTTTGGGGGGATTATCTGAACTTTATAGGGTCTAGGGATGACCTTGAAAAGACAGAATTGAATGTTGATATCATGTACTATTTGATTCAGTATTGAATAACAATAGTATGCTTTTTTTTTGCGGGATAAAAAAAGAATACAAAACACGTTTTACAAGTGGTAAATGCTCTATTATGAGAAAAACAAATAAGAGAATCACAAAATGACCCACAACTAACGTCATTACATATGTTGTTTACATCACTTATATAATTTGTTTTATAAGATAAATTATATTTATATTGATCTAAAGGATAGTTTGTCATAAGGGAAACCAGATCGACTGCAAAAGAATAGAGTATTATTTTTAACCATCATAGTATTACAAGCCGTGACTCCATAGTTACTTAAGTTAAGAGTATAATGGTGATAACTGGATATGACCAGATAAAAAATAATGTCATTAGAAATGAGAAAAGGGGTTTCAACAGAGAAGAAACTAAGTAGCTATATCATTATCAGAAATGGAAATCATGGGAAACTCTTGTCCTTGGGAAAATCCATGGTCTTTTATTGTAAATTCAAGTATATCGTTGGATCTGGCAATGGTATTGACCTTAGCATCCATCTTTCAAATCTAAGCTTGTATTTCATCTCATTGTAGTAGTAACTCATCGCATTCCTCCTTGCTATCCATGAAGGCCTTACCCAAAAAAGACTGCATTTTCCAATACAAGATGACCATTTTGAAATACTTAGTTTCTTGAGAATGAGAGGTGCTTGTATTAGGGACCCAAGGGCACATATTGTTTCAATCTCCTCGTTCTGAATGAAACCTTGCTCTATTTTCCACCAATCCTCGGCTTGGGAAATTTCCCATTGGATATGAGCTAAGATTTGTTGCTAATAGGTCATCATCAAGTATGTTGCCTCCTACATGACCTTGGGTTATAGACTCTGTCCCCTGCCTTTGCACTCGCGATGCCCTCAACCTTTTCTTGCAATAAGAATTAAATCTTGAGAGAAGCTTCCTCCCTGGAGATGGGGTGCCCGGTAAATTTGAGGATCATTGGTGAAGAATTCATAACCTAGACAGAAACCTCTCCTAAAAGCTCCTCTTTGAAGTCGTTGAACTAAATCACAACAAGGGGTCTCAACCACACCCAAAGAGAAGAACTTGATAGAGATATGGAGAGACAATTAATGAAGGATTGATAGTATTGAGATTTGAAACTAAGATATGGCCCATTAAGAGAAGGTTGAAGCCCACACATCCCTCTCTCATAATTATGAAGCCAAGCACCTAATTATTGTCTCTTCCTGCAATTCCATATGCAATAAACAACCATGAACCACAATAATATGGTCATACCTCTCATCATTGCAATTGTTGTCATCAACTAAGAATTCCCCAAAGACATCATTTCACAGAGAGATCCCACATTGCATTCTCTCTGGAGATCATAAATGTCATTAACTATCATGCTTATTGAGTACCTTGATTTAACTGTCGATTACCTGATGTGTACCTTCGCATATTGATATCTTGCATGCCGCCACCACTTGTGCTCTTCATTGTCATGCTCCGAGGGGGGCTCTCCACATCGCTAATGTGATTTGGCCCTTGAGTGGCCCTTCCCTTCATCCCTACCACTCTATCCGGAGACACACCACTTATACAATAAAAAATAACCTTACTTACATATCATATAAATTGTAACGTCCCCTCCCATCTATCTAATGCAAGGAAGGGAACATGGCACTAAAATCTGGGCTTTACACAAAACTTAGCCCCATTCATCATGAATAAAACAAAATAGCATTACAATACAATGCATATGTGTGCAGATGCAATTCAAGCAAATATGCACAACGGAATAAAACATCATCCACACACCTTTCACTAGCATATATCATATCAAGAACAATCATCCATCAATTAAAACAGTGCAAAAGTAAATACAAATAAGAGAATATACTTATCTCACTGTAATACTGTCCCAAGCAACTAGCTATGTTGCTGCAACGTTCCACCCAACCATAGGTCTCTGCCCAGCCTGTATTATTTCAGCACTCAGAGACCACCCCCGAGATGGGCATGATATCTACAAGGAAATTAGGACTCTCAAGCTCAGCTCAACCAAAGCGATGGATACCCCTCTCAACCCCAACATTCTTTTACACACAAAACTCAGATATGGGCTTGGAAACACATTTTTAGCAATGGGACTTAGAAACTAGATGGACATGGGTTTTTCCCAAACGTGGGCACACCAAAAACGGATTTGTGAGAGGAAAAATTGACCATAGGAAAGAAAACAATTTCTCCCACAGATATACAAGCAATCAGTGGGCCAAAACAACCTCTATGGTCCCCAAATCGATTTCCTCTTCCTTCCCCACAGGTCTGCCACATAAAAACGCCCTTTTTCCCAGCTAGAAGACAACAAAAACCAGAAAAATGTAGAGGAGAACGCCCAGGAAGCTCTAAACTCTTGAGAGAGCAAGATTGATGGGTAAATAATGGCTTGGGGAGAAATTTCGTGGCTCCTCCCTTGCCGAAGAAGCCAAACACGATTTTCTATGAAGGGTGGCTTGCCCATACCCGAATTTGGACAACCATACCTCTCCATTCCCCAAGGCATTAACTACCTCAACCAACTCTTGGGAGAAATGAATGATTGGGTACAAAAGTCAACATGGGTAGTTAAGGGTTGATGGGTTCTCTCATGGTGAGAGCTAATGGAGGAGTTGCAGAGCCTTTAAGACGTCTCTGTCTATTGTCAGAGACGCACGACTCTTTATCCCATAAGGTATGGCCATCCATTGCATATCTACATGGTTACTCTGTGACCAATGGGGACTACTTTCCGACGACCCTTTCCAACAACTACTCTCCGACTCCCTCTCCGGCTTTGTAATGGCTTTAATGTAGACTGGTCGTCAGGTCCTCGAGAATAGGTTGCAGCCTTGCTTAGAGATGGGTATGGGAGGGAAATTTGAATTTGAATTTTCAATGCATTCCCGGTCCAATTTTAATTTGAATTTTGAATGAAGCAAGGGAATCCAAAGGGAAACAGATGGAAATCAAAAGCGATCCACCGAATGTTGTTAATGTCTCCAAATGGGATTGCGGGACTCCTCTGTATGAAGCGTGGAATGTTTGTCGTATATCAATCATTTTTTCTCGTTCCCCGAATTGATGCCATTTTTTTGCGAAGTGCGCGCGGCTACCAGGATTTGCATTTGCCTCAACATATTTGGAAATGATGAGAATCTGAGCATCATTTGGCTGCCTGGTGGGATCAAAGGCTTAGCAAGCAACCAAGTTTTAGTGCGTTTTTATTTGCTACAACTGGATGAGACTATTTTAGTGTTTTTTAAAAGCAGGATTTCTGTGGTTGCGGTGGATTTGTCGATCGTAATTGCTTCTAGCAGGAGGACTCTGCTTTCACTTTGCCTTTCCTGCCTTGCTGGGCTTTTCTTTCTCTCCTCTCTCCGTAAGCCCCATTAAAAGGCCTCTTTAAAAACACTCGTATTTTCGTTCTGCAAAAATTTTCACTTTCATGGAAATAGATTGGTGTAATTTATTTCGGTTGTCTGCATGTATGATAACATCACAAAATCTTCCCAGTCTTTATCAGATTTTAAAGGTGCATTTTCACCATTGAATTCTTTTAAAGATACATTTTCACCATTGAATTCGTTTGGCTCTGGCCGTTGGGATTTCTTTTTATATTGCATTTACATTTATATTATTATATAAGGCTTTAATCATTTGCAAGAATATATATATATTTTAAAACTTTCATAAAGGCGACTTTGAATTTTGAGATGTTTCTTCATACTCATCAAATCTTTTGATTTTGGCACTGTTCTCATGTGACCTAATTTTTTTTTTTTAAAAAGAAGAAAGATATCAAGTATCCAACACATTAAGACTTCCCTGCAAACTTGCAATCAGTAAGCTAAGTGTTTTTCTCTTGACGTACTTTCTTATTTGGATTCTTATTTATCAATTTCTACTAAAAGGGAGAACAGTCTGATCAGAATACATCGCTGAACCTCGGCAGTCCTTATTTATTTTGTTCATCTCTGCATTGATAGAAAGATGACCTTTCCCCACAAAGGTTTCATTGTACAATTGCATATGTTTTTCAGTCAAGTCAAAAGTTGATCGATCTCTGTTCAAAGAGTATCCATTCCCTTTTGTCAAAATTAAATATAGAACAATCTTTCTATGCACAAAGAGAAAGCTGACTCCCACTGCTGCAATTGTTCTAATTTTTCCTTTTAAATTCATTTGATTTATTTGATTGTATAGGAGGACATTCAATTTCTACGGGAAGAGCCACACTGTAACCATTTCTTTTGGTTTACTCTAGGTTTTGGTGAAGAGCTGAGCCTCAATCCATCCTTATTTTTATCTGGTAAAATGGCTGAGAACTGCGTGTTGAGTAAAGAATCATGTGTTATGCTATTATATATATATGTGTGGAAGAACAAACTTCAAATAATTTATAATTCTTTAATTAATATTAATGTGTGGGTAAAACATGTAAAATTTGTTGTATATCATTTGAGAATCAAACGATGTAATTGAATTATGGAAGGTTAAACCTCTTTGGTTGGTAATTGAGTTTTGTTATTTCAACTGCTAAGAATGATTAAGAGTTATATTATCTAAGTGTAATCCATGGAAATTTATAAATAAGTTTCTTGAAGCATATTTTGGTTCAATACTTACCGATATGTGATATTAAATTTATAGTGCAGAATAAAAAAAATTATGTCCATAGCCATGCATACATAAGAGAATTTCAATAATCGATTTCAAGATAGTAGATATCTTGTTATAAAAAGGTATTGTAATCGTATTGAATAGATAAACTAAAACGGTTGGGTTTTATAATAAACTAAATATATAAAAGATTGAAATCTATGTTAAGGAGTTAATGGCTTCCTTTAACTTAGAGATAATGTGTTAACATATTAATATTAGGATATATGTTTTCCAGTTATGTGTAACGGTTGGGTTTTATAATAAACTAAATATGTAAAAGATTGAAATCTATGTTAAGGATTTAAAGGCTTTCTTTAACTTACAATAATGTGTTAACATATTAATATTAGGATATATGTTTTCCAATTATGTGTATATTTTAACATATGTTGTAAGCTGTTATTGATTTTTACATAGGGAGACATGAAGAGTTATGAGAATAATGTTAAAACATTTTACTAGTGACTTATAAGTTGTAAAATGAGGATTGGATAAAATGATGTTTTTCTCACAAACAAGTAAGGATGGGAAATCTTTTTAGAAGTTCTCATTTGATGACATTGTCGAAGTGGTCCTATGACAACGAAAATGATGAAATAAGGTAAGAATGTGATAAGCTCATTGATCTGGACATAAGGTTACCAATAAAAGGACTAGGAGTTAAAGTTTAATCTGTTAGACTAAGTCGCTATGTTCCGACACTTGGAATCCTATCGAATTGAGAATCGACATGTAAGGATTTGGAAGTAGTCTTATGGGAATGGGATTTAGGACTATTTGATAGACACTCTTAACTTATTTATTTGTCATTATAACTTACCCATCTGTAGTTTACTGAATACTGTATGGTGTTTACCTTCTTGTTTTGAAGGAAAGGATAGCCAATTAATTTGAATTCATGATTGTATTTGATGTGCAAAATGATGATTAGGTAACTATAGTGTGGCTATGGATGAAATATAACCTGTATTTAAAATGGATATCACGGATCTTCGCAGATGGAAGGTAACGGCTCCTAAAATCCCTAGATGAAGTTCCTGCAAGTCAAAACGAAAGGATGACGGCAGAAGGGCCCGACGGTGCGGTACCTTGTCGAGAACGGATTGAGTGGACGCAAGGACCCAACGATGTGGTACCTTGCCGAAGAATGGAAACTACGAATGACTGGACCCGACGGAGTGGTGCCATGTCGGGGAAATGAAATTAAGGAACAGGGAAGCCCAACAGCGCGGCACTGGGGTCCTAGTGAAAATGATTGTTAAACTTAATTGCATAAAAACATATAAGTTTTCACCTAGAACATTTCTTAGAAATGCATTTGAGTACTTTAGGCATTTGCACATAAATGATTACTTTGGCATTTAAATAATATTAAGTGTTATTTAGGCATTTGCACATAAATGATTACTTTGGCATTTAAATAATATTAAGTATTATTTAGGCATTTGCACATAAAAGAATATTTTGAGCATTTAAAATAATATAACGCAAGACTCTTTATGCCATAAGGTATGGCCATGGCCATCGGCCATGGTGATCCCGAAATCGTCATGTGCCCGACGGGAGACTCTCCGAACACCCTAGTTGTCACGTCATGGCCCATTTTCGGTGACCCGCTCAATCAATTATTCTGGCCAGCCATTTTCGTCCATCCCCTCGAGTCCTCGACGCCGTCTTCGTTAACACAACGCATTCGCCGTATCCATGATATGGTCGGATCGCAGTCTCCAAAACATTAAGTGCCATAAACTCAGCAACGTCCTTATTCCATTCATTTGAATTTGAATTTTAAATTTGAGCAGGAATGATTTCAGCTCCCTTCTCCCATTGACAAATCCCTCTCGCCGCCCCCTCCATTCGTTTCATTTGCCTCTTCTGCTTCGCCTGAATCTCCTAATTTTTCCTCCTCTAGCGGATTTGTTTCCCCAGCAAAACTTGGCAGGTTTGAGCCTCCTCCGGCGGATCTATTTCCCCAGAAAAACTTGGCAGGTTCGAGTCGCTGGCACCCCCAGAAAAGCCATTTCTTCTTCTACTTCGTCATGGAAGGCGCGCATGTGTTCTCCCACAAGTCATCCAGGTTCATTCTGTTGTTGTCTTTACAAAAAATCCAACGGGTATTCGTCTTATGTGCATTCTGAGTTAAATGGGAGGTCTTTTGCCAGGACTCCCATAGTGGTTGTTTGAAGATTCCTGCTAAAATGACTCATTGTGGAGAATTCGGAAGAAGCTTATTCTAATAACTTAAATAATAAAACTTGGCATTTTTTATTTGAATTTTTTCTACATGTAGCTTCTCAATCAAAATTTGAATTTGTTTTTTGTTTTTTTACAAACTTGGAAAGCTCTGTTTGATCAATTTTTTTGCTTTCAAAGATATTGCAGATAATCATTCTTTTGTTTTCCTTTGGGTTGGCTCTGCCGAAGGTCTTGAAGAGGGTCGTCGTTGTTTGTTGTTTCAAGAAGGTAAAAACTTTTCCCAGGATTGCTAAATATTATTCTTTGTTGTCTCAAATTAATCTTGTAAACATATAAATAGTTTTTGAAAGCATGTATCATATATTTTGTTATTGAATTTCATAAATGTGATTTCCATTCTTTACTTAAGTGGGGATTTCGAAGAGTTGACGATATTTTTTTGCTAAAGACAAACCATGAAAATAGAGATGCGTCTGAGTCTGTTAATAATGACAAAGGAGCTTTATTCAAACCCACTAAAGTAAGTGGCTTTCCTTGTTGTTGTTCTTGGCCAAAGTTAAATCTTCAATTTCTCTTAATTTTAAAAGATTGTCACTGATATGAATCCATGAAATATGAATGCAGGAGCATTGTTTGATGTGTATAAAAAACAATATCCACCACATCTTATGCATCCAAATATCGATGTAGACATTATTGTATCGAAGAACCTCCATATGGTTTGTATTTTTATTATAAAAAAACTTAATTGGTTTCTCTCTCTGCTTTAATGAATGAAACTGATCAGATTGTTTGTCATTTTATTAGGATCAACTCAAAAGCCTGAGTATCTTTATCGTGTAATTAACATCTTATCCAAGGTCGAAGACGAATTGCAATTTTTGGTGAAGATCATAATCTTCAACCAGGTTGGCGGCTTACTGTAGGGAATGGGCTCTCTTCTTCCAATTTTAGTAAGGAGGTAAATATATGTTAGCATGTTAACATATAAATTTTTACTCTCTTTTAAAAATGGCTATGGTTCATTGATTCTTCAAATGTACATCTGCATTTCCAAGTTCAAATTGTCCTTACATATCATCCTTATGAATGAAATGTGTATTAATTCTAACATTGTTTGCTGTGTGATTTATATGCAGTCTTATGTAAAGAATTTTGCAGATGCAGAAGAAAATGTATGGGAAAGAGATTATGGGTGTACTGCGTCACCTAATTCCCCTCACCTTATTGGCACAACACAGAAGATTGAAGAACTTCGTCCCAAAAGGTGCCCAAAAGTCCATGGATATAACAACACTTTCAACAAATTGAACATTGTGAATAGGAGTTTGCATTTAGCTCTTTGTTAGAACAAAATGACGTACTGTCACATTTGGTGACTATAGTTTAGAGATATAAATTTGTCTTCCACTCTTTTATTCTTATTTACTTATGTTTATTTTTAAAATTAAGTTGGCAGATATTTTTTTCACACAAATTTATAAAAGTTTAACATGTTTAAACATTGTGTTAATGTTTATGGAATTGTTTGGAATACTTAAAATCAAAATGAAGCTTTCTAAAATAAAATGTGGCTCATTACATAGATAAATATAAATAGTTTTTAAATTTAAATGGATCAAATCAAAATTAATCTTTAAAATATATTTAAGAAGAAAAAAAATCAATACTATAACAAACTAAGGATAAGAAAGAGAGATAAGATTTAAATACATTAAATAAATGAATGAACAAAATAAATAAATAAAGGAAATGATTAAACTCTAAGGTAAAAGGGGAGTAGGTTACGAATGAACAAAGAATAAGACAAAGAATTTTTATATTCAAATGAAGAATAAAGAAAAAGAATTCAAATTAAGCCTAAAAAACCCTTGCCCAAAAGTTAAAATTAACTTTTAATCAAAATTTAAATTCAATCCGGAGAAATCTCACTACCATGAGGACAAGGAACTTTGCCATCACTATCATCTAGTGTGTCCATCATTCATTGGAGGTAGGTTCACCCATCCATTTGTTTGGATTATGTTTCTTAAATTCTTCAAATTTTGAAAAATAAAGGTGATATTGCCAAGTATTACATAAGATTGATATTACAAATGAGTCAAAAAATGGGCATCACACATCATTCATCATTCTCATGAAAGTTGCAAGTGCATTGCATAAACTAAAAGGCATCACTAACCACTCATACAAACATTGCTTTGTTTTAAACATTGTCTCCCATATGCCTTCATGTTTAATCCTCACTTGATGATAACTTGACTTAGGTCAATCTTGGTGAAGAAATTTTTATGTTGTAGTTGGTACAACATGTCATCAATCCTTGTCTATTGATAATGGACTGCCTAGATACATCACAATGTTTGTCATTGGTGATTCCAAAAACAATTGAATCTCATGTTTGGCCTCTCACTTGGGTGGCAGCCCCTTAGGTCTTAGAAACACCTCCATGTAGGATACAATTAGTTTTTGTATTTTTCGGCACTACTTGCCACTACATCCTTCCAAGGATGCCATCATCTCCAACTCATTTCCTTCTCCTTAGTACTTGCCTTCTCTCAAGAACAACAAGACAATTTTTTTTGCCACTATTAATTCTCCTAGATTGATGAGCACTAATAAAAGGAAGTTTAGTTCTATCCTTGCATGCATTTATGGGATATTCTATCTCGTCTTTGAAAAGCTTATACTGGTTTTATCTCCTTCTGAAGATGGCATCTCTTATGTACAAGTATGGTACCACAAACATCTAATGGAACCTCATATATGTTAGTACTTCATCTATGAAGTTTTGGTTGATAGAAAAATTTAATGGAATCATATCCTTGAACAATTCCCAATTAGTCATCAGTGGCTCATTCTCCAATGCTCTTCTTACTGCATCACTCTCCTATCATGGCATGATTAATGATGGCCCACTCTCCTAGTGGGCCACAATGCAATTTTTTCATCGATGGATCAAATTGGATAAACTTGATCATAGGAGCCTCTACATGACATGATCACCTTTTTTAGGCCTAGACAAACATGCTCAAACTCATGGAACTCTATATACCGGAATATACACTAGTGTATATACCGGAATATACACCATTGTATATTCCGGTATATAGACTGGTGTATATACCGGAATATACACCAGTGTATATACCGAAATATACACCAGTGTATATTCTGATGGTGATGAAGATGATGATGACGAAGATGATGATGATGATGATGATGGTGGTGATGAGGATGATGTCAACGATGATGATGATGATGATGATGATGATGGTGATGACGACGATGACGATGATGATGATGGTGGTGGTGGTGATGACGACGACAACGATGTTGATGATGATGATGAAGATGGTGATGACAACGATAATGATGATGAAGATGATGATGATGGTGATGACGACGATGATGATGATAAAGATAATGATGATGGTGATGAATTTGGAATTATTAATTTTATTTATTAAAAATAAATAATAAAGTATTATAAATATTATAAATGTGCACAACAAAAACATTAGAGAAAAAAGCCTAATTTCTTGGTCTCATTTATTTTCATTTCAGTTCAATATTTATACTTTGTTTATGCATACATGATTATTTGATTCAATTTCATATTAAATTTATTTATTAAAAATTTTATAAATATTGTAAATTTGCACCATAAACAAAAAAAAAAATGAGTCAAATTTTTTTATATCATTCATTCTCATTTAGTTCAATGTTTATACCTAGTTTATATCTATGTAGTTGTTTAATTCAATTTTATAAATATTATATATATAAATGATAATATGAATTTTTATTTTCTTAATTCACTATTAAATAAATTTAAATTTTAAATTAAAAAAAAAAATCAACAATTTATAAAAAACTTACAACAACTTTCATTTATGTTATTATAATTCTTTTAAATTATGTATTTATTACTGTTTTACATCTATTTTTAACATATTAAAATTAATTTAATATATTTGTTTTAAAATATATTCAAGACCTTCTTTGAATGTAAGGAATCTATCATATCTTAATATATAATGCATACTTATGTAAAACACTACATTGTATTTTGATGTATTAATAAAATTTTAATTTTCAAAGTATTTTGTACATATATTAAGAGAAAGAAAAAATAAAATAAAATTAATAACCATTTATCAAATAATCTAAATAATTTAGTCAATATTAAATTATTATAAATAATTCATACTAAATAATTTAATATAAAATAAAAACTTACAACATGTTTTATTTATGTTATTATAATTCTTTTAAATTATGTATTTATTACTAACATCTATTTTTAACATATTAAAATAAATTTAATATATTTGTTTTAAAATATATTAAAAACCTTCTTTGAGTGTAAGGAATCTATCATATCTTTGGGTTATTTTGAAGTCTAGAAATAAAATACCATGCGTTTAGCCTAACTCATTAGGAGGAATCCCTCTTAGTTACATAACATCTTCAAACTAGTGCATAGTGGTTCTTCAACCAAAATCTCCCTGACAAATCCAATAGAGGTTGATCTCTCATCAAGGCCAACTTAAACATTCCATTCATGATTGATGCGTTCAAGTGTGGGAAGATGGTGAAGACTTGGGCTATATTTATGTATTCAACATGAATATCCGTACTTGTGGACATGAATTTTTTGGTTGATTCATATCATATCAACAAGTCCACTGATTTGAAGCAAGGAAAAATCGTTATAGTTCTCTCCACTGTTAATGACAAAGGTGCTCTACTTGTGACCTAACGCTTGTTTACTTGTCCATTGATTAGTGATAAATCACCAAACACCATAACTATTAGGGTTCCACCGTAACCCATCTACTTTGAGGATATTGAGAAGTAATGTAATGATGTATGAGGCTATCTCCTTTGAATAAGACATGTTAGATAATCAATTGATAGTTACTCAATTGGAAATGGTCTCTTTATTGATTAAGACCCACTAGGTGGTCAAACCTCTTTCATAGTGACAAATAGAATATTCTTAGAAGTTACAATACTTTAACACTCCCCCTTAACAGGATATTCTACCAACATCTGCAAGAGCAAGGAGTCGTCAACTACATCACAGTGATACATCTATAAATCATTGAACATTTTCTTCAATCATCATCAATAACTCAAAACGCTACTGGAACATCTTCAATATCTTCAATACTGGAACATCAATATCTTCAGTACTGAGTCTTTATCTTCTGCAGCACTCGATCACTCGATCATCTACGGAAACAACATCATCTGGATCTCCCGATCAACAACATCATCATCTGGATCTCCCGATCAACAGAACCACCTGGATCTGCTGATTAACATCATCATCATCTGGATATCCCAATCAACAATATCATCTAGATCTCTCGATCAACAGTATCATCTGGATCTCCCGATCAACAACATCATCTGGATCTCTCGATCAACAAAATATACACATGTACAGAACGCTTACGAAAGCTTTTGCATATGCGCATATGCGGAATGCTTACGGAAACGTTCTGTATATGCACATATACGGAACGCTTACGGAAGTTTCCGTATATGCGCATATATGGAAGCATCCGTAAGCATTTCGCATATGCGCATATACGGAAGCTTTTGTATATGCGCAACGCATATACGGAAGCTGCGCATATCCGGAAGCTTCTGTATATGCGCAGCTTCCGTATATGCACAGGTTCCGTATATGCACAGCTTTCGAATATGCGCATATGCAGAACGCTTACGAAAGATTCCATATATGCGTTGCGCATATACGAAAGATGTGCATATACAAAAACTTCTATATATGCGCAGCTTCCATATATGCACAGCAGCATATGCACAGCTTCCGTATATGCGCATATATAGAAGTTTCCGTATATACACTGTGCATATACGGAAGCTTCCGTATATGCGCATATATAGAAGCTTACAAAAGCTTATGTATATGCGCATATACGGTAGCTTCGTTCCGTATATGCGCAGCGCATATACGGAAGCTACGTTTCGTATATGCGCATCTACGAAAGTTGTGCCTATACGGAAGCTTCCGTATATGCACATATATGGAACGCTTCCATAGTATATGCGCATATACGGAAGCTTGCGCATATTGCATATGCGCAGCTTTCGTATATGTGCATATACGGAACGCTTCTGTAGTATATGCACTGCACATATATGGAAATATTTCGTATATGCACATATATACATAAGCTTAAGTAGGCGTTTCGTATTTGCACATATACTGAAGCTTACGAAATCGTTTCGTATATGCGAATATACGGAAGCTTCCATATATGCGCAACGCATATATGGAAGCTTCCGTAAGCGTTTCATATATGCGCATATACAGAAGCTTCCGTAAGCGTTCCATATATGCACATATACAGAAGCTTCCGTATATGCGCTGTGCATATACGGAAGCTGCACATATACGGAAGCTTCTATTTATGCACATATACAGAAGCTTTCGTATATGTGTTGTGCATATACGGAAGCTTCTGTATGTGCGCATATACGGAAGCTACGGAAGCTTCCATATATGCGCACATACAGAAGCTTCCATATATACATTGCACATATACAGAAGATGCGCATATACGGAAGCTTCCGTATATGCGCAGCTTCCGTATATGCGCATATGCAAAAGCTTATGGAAGCTGCACATATAAGGAAGCTTTTATATATGCTCAGCTTCCGTATATGTGCATATACGGAAGCTTACAGATACGGAAGCTGCGCATACGCTGTGCATATACGGAATCTTACAGATACGGAAGCTGCGCATATACCAAAGCTTCCGTATATGCGCATATACGGAAGCTGCGCATATACCACAGCTTTCGTATATGCGCATATACGGAAGCTTCTATATATGCGTAGCTTCCATATCTGCACAGCGCATATACGAAGCTTCCGTATGCTTCCGTATATGCGTTGCGCATATACGAAAGCTGCCGTATATGCGCATATATAGAAGCTTACGAAAGCTTTTGTATATGCGCATATATGAAAACTTTCGTATATGTGTAGCTTCCGTATATGCGCATATACAGAAGCTTACGAAAGATTTTTTATATACGCATATACGAAATCTTCCATATATGCGCATATACAGAAGCTTCCGTATATGCGCATATACCAAAGCTTTTGTAGGCTTCTGTATATGCGCATATACGGAAGCTCCGTATATGCGCATATACAGAAGCTTCCGTATATGCGCATATACAAAAGCTTTCGTAAGCTTCTGTATATGCGCATATATGAAAGCTTCCGTATATGTGCATATAAAGAAGCTTCCATATATGCGCAACTTCTGTATATGCACATATGCTGAAGCTTATGGATACGGAAGCTGCATATATGCACATATGCGCAGCTTCCGTATATGCGCATATATAGAAGCTTCCGTATATGCGCAGCGCATATACGGAAGCTTCTATATATGCGCAGCGTATGTGCAGCTTTTGTATCTGTAACCGTCCGTATATGCGCATATACGGAAGCTTCTGTATATGTGCATATACAGAAGCTTTTGTAAGTGTCTGTATATACACATATATGGAAGCTTCGCATACGCTGTGCATATACGGAAGCTTCCGTATATGTGCATATACAAAAGCTTATGATACGGAAGTTTCCGAAAGCTTCTGTATATGCGCATATACGGAAGCTTCTGTATATGCGCAGCTTTCGTATATGCGTTACAGATATAGGGAAGCTTCTGTATATGCGTAGCTTCCGTATCCGTAAGCTTCCGTATATGTGAAGCTGCACATATGCGGAAGCTTCCGTATATGCGCAGCGCATATACGGAAGCTTCTATATATGCGCATATACAGAAGCTTCTGTATATGCGCTGCGCATATACGGAAGCTTACTGATACGGAAGCTGCGCATATATGGAAGCTTACGGATATGCGCAGCGCCTATACGGAAGCTGCGCATATATGGAAGCTTCCGTATATGCGCAACGTCTCTACGGAAGTTGCGCATATACGGAAGCTTCATATCTGTAAACTTCCATATATGCGCATATACAAAAGCTACCCATACGGAAGCTATGCATATACGCAAGCTTCCGTATATGCGCAGCTTTCGTATCTGTAAACTTCCATCCGTATATACACAGCTTCCGTATCCGTAAACTTCCATATATGCGCATATACGGAAGTTTCCTTATATGCGCATATACAAAAGCTTCGCATATACGGAAGTTTCCTTATATGCGCATATACAAAAGCTTCGCATATACGGAAGCTGCGCATATATGGAAGCTTCCGTATATGCGCATATAAGGAAGCTTCCGTATATGCGCAGCTTCTGTATATGCGCATATACGGAAGCTGCACATACACTCCGTGTACACGGAAGCTTATGTATATGCGCAGCTTTCGTATATGCGATGCGCATATACGGAAGCTTCTGTATGTACGCAGTGTATGCGCAGCTTCCGTATCTGTAAGCTTCCGTATATGCACAGCTTCTGTATATGCGTATATACGGACGCTTATGGATACGGAAGCTGCGCATATACAGAAGCTTCCGTATATGGACAGATTTTGTATATGCGTTGCGCATATACGGAAGCTTCCGTATATGCGCAGCTTCCGTATCTGCAAGCTTCCGTATATGTGCATATACGGAAGCTTCCTTATATGCGCAGCTTCCGTATATGCGCAGCGCATATACGGAAGCTTCTGTATATGCGCATATATGGAAGCTTCTGTATATGCGCAGCTTTCGTATATGCACAGCTTCCGTATATGCGCATATACGGAAGCTTACGGATACGGAAGCTGCGCATATGGAAGTTGCGTATATACGAAAGCTTCCGTATATGCGCAGCATATATGGAAGCTACGCATATACGGAAGTTTCCATATATGCGTAGCGTATGCGCAGCTTCCATATCCGTAAGCTTCCATATATGCACATATACAGAAGCTTCCGTATATGCGCATAACAAACTGCATTTCCCACTTCATTTAATAGTCACCTACGTCTCAGTTAAAGAAGAGATTTTTCGACAGAGCTTTAAGACCAAAGCATTTTTCTTAAGACGGAGATACGATAAACTCAAGGAGAAAGAGGATTGAAAACATTCCTTTCCTATTTCATTGAAATCCCTTTCAAAATCGAAACAGTAAACTTCCAAGTTTCAGACCCCATTAAGATTCATAGCGTCAAACGTGTGCTAGCAGTCCATTTATACATTTACAAAATTAAAACAAGACGATGCGAAAACATTCCAACATCAAAACCCTTCAACAACTGGAAATAGTTAATGAAGTTCCAGGGCCCTTAAGTTTTCCCCAAAACTGGCACGTAGCCATCAAAATAAACCTGACAGATGCTGACAAAAGATCAACTCAGCGTGGGCTACACCTTGTAACTCCCAAAGCCACTTCAATAATTACATTTCCCTTCCATCTAGAAGTTCAAACACTAGAATTGTAGTAACAAGGTTATGTCCCCGGGACCCCAGGCCTTACCAGGGTCTGAAGTGAAGCCACGTAGCCAAGACAGTCGCCACCCCTCAACGTGCACCAGCCACTGCAACGCGTCCCCTCTTGTCACACAATCAAACGCAGTATTGTATTAATACCATTTGCCTACATTTTAACAATCAGAAAACTTGACTAAAAGATAAATGCAAGGGTAATTACCTTTGGAGATGTTTAATGGATAGCTTCTGCAACAGAAGTAGCGTTCAGGATGGCAGCCAAACCAGAGCGCCTAGACCAGGGTCAAAACCCCATGATGCTCCCCAAAAATCACAACAACAAATAATGCAAATCGCTGAGGGAAACGAGGGTTTGCTTCGAAGGCTCTTTTCTCCATACTGCTACGTGGAATCCACAACTCTGCTAGTTCACATGGGAGGAGTCAATGCGTTATGCTACCAAGGATGTAAGACATTCAATTCGATAGCTAAGTCTCGGTTTTTGAGTTGGTTCTCATTGCAACCTTCACGATAAGGGTTTTAGGACTTGGGGACCACCTTGGATTACCTCTTAACCAAAGTTTTGTAAGCGTTCAAACTTCAATTATGCCCCCTTATGTTCATAGGATACTTGCCTTGGATTTTGTTGGTTAGTACATTGGCAATACTTTTTGTACCTGCATAGCCAGCATAATTATAACATGTGTTAGCTCCAAAGAGCTAAGTAAGACCGAGGAATCCCGAGGGGGCCCTTCTAACCAGCTAAGTGTTCACCCTTCATAGAGGATATTATAATTTTAGTCTCCCATCATCAATATAAGAAAGAACATCATATATCTCTAACTTTTGGAAGCAAAATTAAGTTAGCACACACATGATCATCATTAACATTAAATAGACTAAGTAATTGCATGTTTTAAAGTATTGGAAGAACCTCTCTTAGTCAATCTTGCTACCTTGTCATAGTTGTTACCTGATGGGAGTTTTACCATTTCACATCTTAGGTTGAGGAGAGGAAAGACCCCATTAAAATTTTTAAATTTTTGGTGATTTTTTTTAGGGTTACTACAAAACTATTCCACGATGCATTTCAAGGTATAATATTTTACCAATAGTTTATTTATTTCAACATAACGTATCTCAAATTGGCCTTGTGTAGAGGAATGAGATGTTAGTAGTTTATCCGTCAAGGTATTTTTGGGGGGCATACGGTTGTTTTTTAATTGTAGGTTATTTTCATAGCAAAGGAATGGTGATCTCCTTAGAAAGCTCAGGCTGCCCATCATTTGATCTCCTTAGAAAGCTCAAGCTGCCCATGTTTTTTTTATAGATGTTTGAAATCTTGATAATTCTAATAGGCATTTGAATTCTTGAAGTTATTGGGCAATGTGTTCGATAACGTGATCCCCTGCAAGCCCATGTTGATTGAAATCATTTTGATATTTTTAATTTTATTTAATGATAATGTTCATATACATATTGATTGAAATAATCTTGATAGCTTTAATGGCCAAGGTAATCTAAATAGAATCATTTTTTATATTTGTTTTAATTATTTTGTGGTTATTTTTTAATGATATGTAGAATTTTTTTAATGCCATGCTGGAATAATGATCTTCCTCACAAACACTATTTTTTGTACTTAATCAGAATGTTGATTTCATACCTATGTAGTTTATCATAAATGATTTTTTTAATATAAAAATTTACGTATTCTAATTACAAAAAGAAATAAATTTAAGATTTACAAATACATATTCTAACAAATAAAAAAATATTTGTGATTTCAAAGATCCATGCATACAAGAAGGATCGATTATTGAAGAAAGAGGAAAATTCCTCTTTATTCATTAGGATTCTGTAAAAGTTTACTATTATTACTAGTATAATATTTGAATATCAATTTTATGATTAAATATGGAGAGATATGCCACAATTTATTATCATTAATTTTGTCTTTTGATTATGATTATTAGAAAATATTTCAACCTTAAATTTTATAATTAATAAAAATATATTACATAAATTTAATGAAAATATATTATATAAATAAATAAGTGTAACTATAAGCTTAAAGTCATGTCACATTTTTATATATAATAATAAAAACAAAATTAAGCTAACATTATTTATTTAAATTACATTTTATTCAAAATCATATTTGTAATAAAAAATAAGATAGCACTTCAAAGTTGTGGTTGTGATAGTGGATTTTTTTTCATTTATTTCAAGTTGGAATACCTATATTAATATTTTAATATGAGTGTCATTTAGATTGTACACTTATATTTCTATGTTTTCTTTATAAGATTTGAAGTGTTGTTAATGTTGCGGTGTGATAGTGAATTTTTCATTTATTTCAAATTGCAGCAACTACATTAATTATAGTCATAGGTGTATATATCTTAGAATTTGGGGTAGATTAACATCTGTGTTTTTTCTATATTGCAAGAGGAAGAGACAAGTGTAATATGGAGATTGATTTTATGGAAGTAGTTCCAAATTCAAAATAAACAATTAAAAAAGAAAAAAAGAATATAAAAATAATGGTTAGTTGATGCATGGATATATAGCTTGCATCTAATGCATATATAACTCTTAGCTTATGCATGGATGAAGATAACTCTTAATTGTTGCATGGATAACAAGTAACAAAAAAATTGTTTGTGGCCCTTAACTTGTGGCCTAGCTGTGCTAATTATATAGTTTGTCATAAGTTCAGTATATAATCTACCAACTGCGTTAAACATCACTATATAGTCTACCAAGAGATATCTTGTAAAATCATATCAAATAGTTCTATTAAATATTGTTTCAATTAATAAAATAAAAAAAACTATCGATCAATTAAAAATAATAAAAGTTAAAAAGTTAATTTAATGAATAAAAATGAAGCAGTAAATATAATAGAGCCTAAAATAACATAAATTTCTCATTGCAAGAGGTAAGAGGGTCATGTTATCACCAACCAAATCATGCAAAACTATTTACTTCATTTCTTTTCAAAGAATACGATTAAGCAAATCTGAATTGTATCCATTGGATTTTGTAAAACAATTATCAAAGAATTCTAAAAATAAAAACATTTATCCAGATGAATCTAACCATAAAAACATGTACAGAGATGTGTGAAGAATGGAACCGGAACTGCAAATTTGATATTCAAATGCATTCCCAATTCACATTAAGGTATTCCATGTAATAATTAATAATCCCAAATGCTCCTCATTTATTAATACACCAATAAATCCAAAAGACCGACGATTTGTTGTGCACGTCTCTATAATGTTAGAGACGATAGCCATAAAATTTATAACTAGCATTGTTGCATGATCCAAAAGACTATTTGATGTGATCTTTCGCTATGATCTTTCCATTGCAGACAAAGCCAAAGAATGCAGGTATCGCTGCAACCTTTATGCAGAACTCGACAACCGTTGCAGCTCATCCTTTTCTGACCATCTGCGTCCTGCTAAAGAAGGCAAAAATATCACCATCCATGTAAACAAAAACGCATTGCTTGCTCTACACATTACTACCAGACACAGACATCCATCCAACTTAAAGATTTGAATAAAAACAAAAAAGTAAAGAACTAAGAACAAAAGCTATTCTTGCAATTCATCCATACTTTTGAATAAAAATACTGAGGTCTCTGCCTGAGCTATCGCGTGCGCATACCTATTGTCACAGTCATGAAAGTGAAAAATACGCAGTCCAGATCTATACAATCGAAGAGGACAGTCTCGATTTCTCTTCTGAGCCATATAAGTTTCACTTTTAAAACATAAAATATATTACACAGTCCAGATCTATTCAATTGAAAAAGACAGTTTCGGTTTCTCTTCTCAGCCATATAAGTTTCACGTTTTAACACATAAAATCAATTACACAGTCCAGATCTATTCAATCGAAAAAGACAGTCTCAATTTCTCTCCCTAAGCAAATATAAACTTCTTAAATAATTTTATATTTTGCAATGTCATGCAAATATAACAGTAACTAAGAAATGTAACCTAATTAGACGGTCGATCCAGCTGTCGTTGATTAACTGTTGCTCCAGTCATTGTTGTCGGTCTCCTCCAAGCCTCCTCGATTTTACTGCATACCACTGCTAAAAAAAATGTGTTCGGTGCCCTTAAGGCTCGAACGACTCTGATACCAAATGTAGGGCCCCTCTCGTTGGGTCCTCACGAACTGAACCTGAAACTTAACAACTTGATACAAACATATTAGCTATCATAATTTACAAGTAAGATAAAATAAATAAATAAATAACTTAGCAAATTAAAACAAAACATAACCTGTCAACAGATTCATCTTTTTCAATGTTATCTGCATCTTCCGTAGGATCCCTCCAGCAAAGCTCGTTTGAACCATAGGTGAAGCAACTGTTAGCTTCGCCACCCAACCATAGGCTCATGCTTTCAGTCGCATGGCCACCCCCGAGCTTTGGGTCGTAGAGCTCACATACAACAATTCTAGAAACTCAGCTTGGGTTTCCCCTCCACCAAAATTTCCAACCAAACCCTCAATAGCAGCAAGTCATGAGGCAATTCAAAATTACGATAATCTTCCAGGATCTAGGTCCCTTACCCATTCCCAAAGCCTTCCTTTTAAAGGAACATTCCATGCGACACATGTCGCTTCATGCATAAATACATATTTTATTAAATTTCCAATTTAATAATACTCATCCATCCATGTGTTAGTTTTTCTAGGAGGTGCACCAACATTCCTAAGTTTGCTCATGTTTGTCCCCTAGATATTTTACTTAATTCCTACTTTTGAGGTGTAGGTGGAGTTGACTAGGTGTCCATGCTTAGGATTCTACTTTGCTCCTAAAGTAAAGATTTATATTATTTTAAATGCTCAAAAAATTCTTTTATGTGCAAATGCCTAAATAACACTTAATATGATTTAAATGCCAAAGTAATCATTTATGTGCAAATGCCTAAAGTACTCAAATGCATTTCTAAGTAATGTTCTAGGTGCAAACTTATATGTTTTTATACAGTTAAGTTTAACAATCATTTTCACTAGGACCCCGGTGCTGCATCGTTGGGCTTCCCCGTTCCTTAATTTCATTTCCTCGACATGGCACCACTCCGTTGGGTCAAGTCATTCGTAGTTTCCATTCTTCGGCAAGGTACCACATCGGTGGGTCCTTACGTCCACTCTTTCCGTTCTCGACAGGGTACCACACTGTCGGGCCCTTCTGCCGTCATCCTTTCGTTTTGACTTGCAGGAACCTCATGTAGGGATTTCAGGAGCAGTTACCTTCCATCTGCGAAGATCCGTGATATCCAATTTAAATACAGGTTATATTTCATCCATATCCACATCATAGTTACCTAATCATCATTTTGCTCATCAAGTCCAATCATGAATTCAAATTCATTGGCTATCCTTTCCTTCAAAACGAGAAGGTAAACACCATACAGTATTCAATAAACTACAAATGGGTAAGTTATAATGACAGATAAATAAGTTAAGAGTGTCTATCAAATAGTCCTAAATCCCATTCCCATAAGACTACTTCAAAATCCTTACATGTCGGTTCTCAATTCGTTAGGATTCCAAGTGTCCAAACATAGCGACTTAGTCGAACAGATTAAACTTTAACCCCTAGTCCTTTTATTGGTAACCTTATGTCCAGATCAATGAGCTTATCACATCCTTACCTTATTTCATCATTTTCGTTGTCATAGGACCACTTCGACAATCAAATCAAATGAGAACTTCTAAAAGGATTTCCCATCCTTACTTGTTTGTGAGAAAAACAACCTTTTATCCAATCCTCATTTTACAACTTATAAGTCACTAGTAAGATATTTTAACATTATTCTCATAACTCTTCATGTCTCCCTATGTAAAAATCAATAACAACTTACAACATATGTTAAAATATACACATAAATGGAAAACATATATCCTAATATTAATATGTTAACACATTATTGTAAGTTAAAAGAAGCCTTTAAATCCTTAACATAGATTTCAATCTTTTACATATTTAGTTTATTATAAAACCCAACCGTTACACATAAGTGGAAAACATATATCCTAATATTAATATGTTAACACATTATCTCTAAGTTAAAGGAAGCCATTAACTCCTTAACATAGATTTCAATCTTTTATATATTTAGTTTATTATAAAACCCAACCGTTTGAGTTTATCTATTCAATACGATTACAATACCTTTTTATAACAAGATATCTACTATCCTGAAATCGATTATTGAAATTCTCTTATGTATGCATGGCTACGGACATAATTTTTTTTATTCTGCACTATAAATTTAATATCACATATCGGTAAGTATTGAACCAAAATATGCTTTAAGAAATTTATTTATAAATTTCCATGGATTACACTTAGATAATATAACTCTTAATCATTCTTAGCAGTTGAAATAACAAAACTCAATTACCAACCAAAGAGGTTTAACCTTCCATAATTCAATTACATCGTTTGATTCTCAAATGAAATACAACAAATTTTACATGTTTTATCCACACAATAATATTAATTAAAGAATTATAAATTATTTGAAGTTTGTTCTTCCACACACACATATATATAATAACATAACACATGATTCTTTCCAGCAATGATTTGACTATTTTCAAAAATTCATATGTCGGATTTGGTTCTTAACAATATCAATAAAATAAAGTGCTTCCGTATTCTCAAATGATCAAATAGATCTTTTGCACTATGGGGTAAAGGATATGAAACATAATGGCTTTTTATACTCAACACGCAGTTCTCAGCCATTTTACCAGATAAAAATAAGGATGGATTGAGGCTCAGCTCTTCACCAAAACCTCGAGTAAACCAAAAGAAATGGTTAGAGTGTGGCTCTTCCCGTAGAAATTGAATGTCCTCCTATACAATCAAATAAATCAAATGAATTTAAAAGGAAAAATTAGAACAATTGCAGCAGAGGGAGTCAGCTTTCTCTTTGTGCAGAGAAAGATTGTTTTATATTTAATTTTGACAAAAGGGAATGGATACTCTTTGAACAGAGATCGATCAACTTTTGACTTGACTGAAAAACATATGCAATTGTACAATGAAACCTTTGTGGGGAAAGGTCATCTTTCTATCAATGCAGAGATGAACAAAATAAATAAGGACTGCCGAGGTTCAGCGATGTATTCTGATCAGACTGTTCTCCCTTTTAGTAGAAATTGATAAATAAGAATCCAAATAAGAAACTACGTCAAGAGAAAAACACTTAGCTTTGCAAGTTTGCAGGGAAGTCTTAATGTGTTGGATACTTGATATCTTTCTTCTTTTAAAAAAAAAAAAAAATTAGGTCACATGAGAACAGTGCCAAAATCAGAAGATTTCATCAGTATGAAGAAACATCTCAAAATTCAAAGTCGCCTTTATGAAAGTTTTAAAATATATATATATTCTTGCAAATGATTAAAGCCATATATAATAATATAAATGTAAGTGCAATATAAAAAGAAATCCCAACGACCAGAGCCAAACGAATTCAATGGTGAAAATGTATCTTTAAAAGAATTTAATGGTGAAAATACACCTTTAAAATCTGATAAAGACTGGGAAGATTTTGTGATGTTATCATACATGCAGACAACCGAAATAAATTACACCAATCTATTTCCATGAAAGTGAAAAATTTTGCAGAACGAAAATACTAGTGTTTTTAAAGAGGCCTTTTAACGGGGCTTACGGAGAGAGCAGAGAGAAAAGCCCAGCAAGGCAGGAAAGGCAAAGTGAAAGCAGAGTGCTCATGCTAGAAGCAATTACGATCGACAAATCCACCGCAACCACAGAAATCCTGCTTTTAAAAAACATTAAAATAGTCTCATCCAGTTGTAGCAAATAAAAACGCACTAAAACTTGGCTGCTTGCTCAGCCTTTGATCCCACCTGGCAGCCAAATGATGCTCAGATTCTCATCATTTCCAAATATGTTGAGGCAAATGCAAATCTTGGTAGCCGCGCTCACTTCGCAAAAAAATGGCATCAATCAATTCGGGGAATAAGAAAAAATGATCGAACTATCATATGATCTTTTTCTATCACATCTCCTATTTGTGGATGATGTATTACTTGCAGGGACAGACTCTTTTGAAGAATGGGCATGCTATAAAGAGTTAATTAAAACATTTTGTGACGTTCCAGGTATGTTGGTGAGCTCTGCTAAATCCAGCTTCTCTCAGTTCAAATCGGAGGATTCAAAGATAGATGAAATTATGAAGATATTGCCATATAATTGCAGTCGGCTAGAGGATGGGTTTAAATATTTAAGATACTATTTGAAGCCTAATGGATACAAGATTAAAGATTGGATGTGGTTATTAAAAAAGGTTGAAAGCCGAATCAACCACTGGACTTATATATTACTTTCAGTTGGGGGAAGACTCACTTTGGTAAAATTTGTTTTGACTGGGATACCGATTTATTGGTTCTCTCTTTCACAGGTTCCTAAATTCATCATCAACTCATCAAGGAAGCTTTTCTTTAACTTTCTGTGGTCTGGTGGTAAGGGTTGTAGCAGTACGATTATGGCTAGATGGGACATAATAACATTACCTGAGAAAAGTGGAGGATGGGGTATAAAAAACTTTGGCATTTTCAGTGTGGCACTTAGACTCAAGAGTTTCTGGAGAGGGCTTTTTGGTTCAACTCTCTGGTCTAAAGTTCTGAAAGTGAAATATATAAAAGGAGAGATTGTAAACTGGATCAGAAATCCAAAGAAAAAAACAAGAGGTACTTCTCCTGTTTGGTCTGGTTTCCTTAGAGTATACAACTGGTTGGCAATTGATCTTTATTGGTGCGTAGGTAGTGGTAAGGAGATTTTGATTGTCATTGACCCGATCTTGGGATTGGATGAGAATTACAAACTTTCTGATGACATTTTGAATTATCTGAAGGATTATGATATTATTACTCTGGATAAAATAAAAAAGACCAAGGTTAAAAATACACAGGATAATTATTGGATAAGTTCAAAAGAATTGGGTTTTACTGGGTTGACAACTTTTGAATGGGATAACTATATAAGAATGCTAAATTCAGCCGGATGCAGAATCACACATGAGAGGGACCTACTTATTTGGAATGGCAATTCTGCCACGGGGATGGTGACAACAAAGTCTACATATAGTACAGTGATAAAAAACAGTTGTATTTTCCCTCAACATTGGTGGTATAAACGGTTATGGCAATGGCAGATACCTTTGAAACTTAAGTGTTTTATGTGGTTTGCTCTATAAGGAAAACTAAAAACATGGGTAATCTAATGAAGAGAGGTTGTCATGGGCCAAATGTGTGTTTGTTATGTAGAAACAATTCAAAATCTAAAAATCATCTGTTTGTGGAGTGCTCATTTACTAGAAATATTTGGAACATGTGTTGTTCCTCTCTGAAGCTTGAACAAAGTTGGGGGTATGAGACTTTTGACATAGGTGTACTTCACTAGTTCAAAAGATGCATAACTCATCCTACTATTCCAGTCTTGATATCCTGGACCATATGGAATACTAGGAATAAAGCTATTTTTGAGAATAAGGATCCCTGCTTGCAGAATACTTGTGTTCAGATCTTGAATTTACATAAAGACTACTGTCATGATAAGGCATCTTCGAAGATAAAGAAAGTGAGCATATTCATACCATAGTTTACTGGTCCTGTAGCTTATTTTGATGGAGCAACAACAAATGGTTTATGTGCGGCTTGTGGAGTGATTTATTTAAATCATGAACATTATTATACTGTGAGATTAAACTGTGGTAATGGCTCCAATATGAAAGGCAAGCTTCTTGCACTCTAGTGTGTTCTAAAAGTGGCTAATATTTTTGGTCTTAGGGACCTTAAAGTTTTTGGAGATTCTCGGATCACCATAAAATGGGCTTTTGGAGAATACAGATTAAAAGTTACATCCCTTTTTCACTGGTGCAATAGGATACTGGCAGAAATTAAAGTCTTCAATACTATATCTTTTGAACACATCTACATACAACATAACTCCTTGGTGGACAAACTATCAAAGCAAGCGATGGATGGCGATGAAGGGGTCATTGTATGGGAAGAAAATCAGGGGCTTCACATCTGTGATATGGGAGCTGTTAGGATTTTTGATTTTTGATCTTTCCATGGACTTTTGCAAGATGTCATAGATTTGACATTATGTTTTTCTTTTGATAAATCTCTGTCTTTTTGTAATGTTTTTTTTGTGAAGACTGAACGTTGATAAGTTTGGTAGACGATAAGTCTTACATACTAAGACTTGTATGTTCATGTACTATTTGATTCTACTTGAATATCAATAGTATGGTTTTTTTTCGCTGAAAAAAACAAAACAAAAACTAGTAACTAATGTATGAATAACTAGTATCTAATGCATGAATAACTGTGCATGGCACTCGACTTGAAATAACTTTTTAATGACACGCTCAAGACCTATGAGAACCAAAAGTTTGTACTAATATTTCAATACTCAAAAGAAAGTTCCTAAATCACATAGTTATAAATTTATAAATAATAAAATAACACTATTATAGTATTAAAATTGATTTAATTATTTATATGATTATATATAAATATTTTTCTTAAAAAGTAGAAGAATAAATTTTTAACTTATAGTTTATAAAATATAAATTTTATTTCTTAACCACAAACGAAGAAGTATAAAATAATATTTGTACTAAAGTCTTCAAAATAAATTTAATTGTAATATATATATATATATATATAATATTTGTACTAAAGTCTTCAAAATAAATTTAATTGTAATATATATATATAATATTTGTACTAAAGTCTTCAAAATAAATTTAATTGTAATATATATATATAATATTTGTACTAAAGTCTTCAAAATAAATTTAATTGTAATATATATATATAATCAAATTAATTAATAAAAAGATTTGTTACCAAAAAGGGCTGGAGAAACTGTTGATCTTAGGGATCAATAAAAGTTTTAAAGAATAAGCTTTCATAGCAATAGCTAAAAGGCTTATAAATACAGCTTACAGCGAGATTTCAGAACGTCCGAGGCGGAGCAGGGCATTATTCAAGATTTCCCCGCTTCCAAATTTTACAAGGGTTTTGCGGTTTTTATTTTCATTTTTTTTCTCGATTTCTGCTTTAGTTGCGCTCGCGTTCTACAGTCTCGAACTTCGGACTTCTCTGGGAGCATTTGGATATTTTTATCGTTCAAAATGGTACAGTTACGCTTCTTCATTCTATCATTATGTTTCTGCAAGTCCGAACTAGTTTGTTTGATTTAGCTTGGTTGCAGTTTCTAAACGCTTCAAGTATATAGTTAGTTGTTTTGTGGGTTCGCATCTCTTGTGCATCTTTATTGTCAGTTTAAGGTCAGGGTCTCGGACGGATGGGTTATGGAGGGTTTACAAGTTTTCATTGGATATATTTTACGGAATTGATGCGGTTTTGCATAATACTCTTTCCCCCCTCTTTAAGTACTTGACTTCGAGGTGGCCTGGCCTGTTTTCTAACTGGAAATCTTTGAATTCCTCGTGCGTGCCATTTTCACCCCATCACAATTCCATAGAGAATAATGGAAATCTTGGGCAAATTCCTGAAAGACGGACCATTTCTTCTTTCTCTGACTAACTCTTGTTACTGATGTCATCTGTTGCAATGATGATGCCTTCTACTTTCCTGCTGGCCATACCACTTCTTTATGCCTCCACGAAGGTCAATTTCTCGTCATAGAGATCTTCCGTCACCATGTTTTATTTTATTTTCAGAACAAGTACGCCTCAATGAAATAACATGTCCCCCCCAAATTGGATAAATAAAATACCTTTTCCTCATGTACTGAGGCATTGCCCTTCTTAAAGTGAACTAACTCTGCTATCATTGCATATGCCCGTGATTGTGCACAGCATACCTCATCTGCATCATTGGGATCTTTATCAGATTTGTGGGCAGTTAAATTGGTTTCTAGATCATAAATTGTAGATATAAGCACCCCAAGATGAGATTCTAGAGTTGCAGGTAAATCTTGCTTCCCAAGTTGTCCCTGATCGATTGTCATCAGTTGATCAGAATCTTCTCCTTCTCATTATTTATTACTTAGAGCTCGTTCATACATATTCACTTTCTAATTGTAGGTCATTATTGCTTCTGCTTTGCATACCTTATTACTTGGAGCTCATATTCACTCTATAATTGGAGGCCAATATTTCTTCTAGTCAATGTCTCCTTCAGTGGTTCAGTTTATTCATACGCAGACTTCAGACATTCTAGCTTCGTAGGTACTCTCAAAGAACTGTTACAAGACGTACTTCGACTTCCTCTATGCATGGGGCCTTGACCTATAATGTTAAACATAATATCTGCTGGATATGGTTCTTTCTTGCTGCTGGAAGCCTATGGCACTCGGCTTCAAGTTTTGAAACCACATTTGCATTTCCCGATTTTGCGTATGTACAATTTCCGCATCCCTTTTACTGTACTCCCTTTCATTTGTCTGATTTTCCCATTATTTCTGCAACAAATAATTCTCGTATTTCAGTCTAGAATTCTCTTTCAGTGCGAAATTTATCTTAGTGTATATAGGGACCTAACTTCAGTTTCAGATTTTGTGTTTGCTTTGGTTATCTCTTCAAATTTTGAATGTAAATGTTATTTCGATGTCAATTGCATTCTAAGTTAAGCTTATTGCTTGGACTTGTGGAAGATTGCGCGCTCGATAGCTTTCTCTTTTTCTTCACGGAGGATACTTAGCCTTTTAATGTGCTCATGCATTCGATCCTGTCTGCCATCCGTTGAAGTGCTTCCTCCAATTGTTTCTCGTACTGAGTAGCTTAGGCTTCTGCATTTTGCCAACCTAGAATCAGCATTAACAGAAATATGAGAAGAGAAAACTCTTGTTCAGATATTCAATAGAAAAACCCAATAAGGAAAACACTCTTAGCACATATAATACAAAAGTCTCTGTTTCAAAGAAAATCCATTTGTTACATATTGCCATCTCATGGCCATGTCTCAAACACTCCAATTTTGAACTTACTGATAATTACACAAATGGCTGAAGGAGTAAATTCTACTTCATTTACCAAGAGAAATATTATTTATGCTTTTTATTGTAGACACTAGTCAGCTAGCTTCGGCCATTGGTAATAAATGCTCGCCATTGACATTTTTATTATTTTTCTTTAAATTCATAATACATATAGCAATCTTGTAGTAATCTAGATTTTGAAGTATATTTCGTTCAAACAATTACTCTTTGTCTTGTATCGTGCCAGTCATATTTTTAACAACCCTTGACAATTATGATGAAAAATATGGCCATAAATGGAAAAATAAAAATATGCTAAACTTTGAGTTAGCATTACTGAAAGTAGTAATCTGCTGTAGAGTTTGGGGTTTGGAATTTTTGGTGTATGGTATTTTGAATGACATAGTTGTCATATTACAAATCTTTATAGAAGTATTTGATAGTTATGTGCTGGTTTAAGGATGGTGTATTTTCCTTTTATTGTATATACTATATAGTTACCATTTAAACTGATTCTGTTGTCTTGTTTTCCATTCTCTGTGTTACTATACAGCTTCCTTTGTCACTACTAAGGACAGCTCAAGGCCATCCCATGGTAAGGTTCTGTTAAATTGTTTCTTTAATCAGTCATCATTTTATCTAGAGAGCACTGGACCTAGTAATGTAACACATCATCTAAATCAGTTTGAGATGATTATTTACCTGCCAACACAGTTGTTTAATTAACCACTTAACATTGAAAAACTATGGTGAATATGGAGCATATAAACATGAAGCAGTGTAGTAGTAAGTCCAGAAGTTGGAGGATTGTTTCTACCATTTTGGCAAGAGTTAAAAAAAATTCTCATAGAGGATTGGAGCACATGGATTACATATTTCTTTAAACAGGAAAACAAATATTTCTATTTATCACAAAACATTGTTATTGCATGGATTTGGATTATCAATGAACTTATAAAGTTGATCAGACAAGTCACAACACACAAACGCTAACTTCTATTGTTTTCACCCAAAAACCAGATGGTATTGTCCCACACTATTTGTCTTCTGCAACCTGCTTATCTGTAATCCAGTGCTCTGTTGCATTTGCAACCTTATTCCCCAACCATGTCTTGCATGGCTTATGCAACCTTGTTCCTAGCAATGATTTTTTCCTTCCACTTGTGGAGCTTTTGCATCTTCCAACTTTTCTCTGCTTGCAACTTTTTCTTGTAGCTCTTGCAGATTTTGCAATTCAATCCCTGCAGGGCCACGACTTTTTGTGATACATTTGTAGTGTCTCGACTCTCACGACTTTCTCTTGTGGGGGCTTTCATTGGCCTGCAATTGGACCTTGGGAGCACAGTGTTGCACATTGCAACCTTCTCAGTACCTTGTAGGAATTGCACTCATGAGGAATCTTGGAAGTATTCTTGGGGATTATTTGCTCATGTGCATTGTTGGAGGCTTGCATTAGTGCATTTTATACATAAAACGTGTTTTATTTGTGCAGTTTTGAAGTTTTACAGGAAATCATGAGCCATGCACTCTTTTCATTTATTGGATATGTGAAATTCATTCCTTTCTGATTGCTAACAACTTCTGCACGCCAGCTTGTTGAGTTGAAGAATGGTGAAACTTATAATGGACACTTGGTGAACTGTGATACTTGGATGAACATACATTTGCGTGAGGTCATATGTACATCCAAGGTAAGACTCTTCCTGTAATGGTCTATATTAGTTTGTTAGGTTGTTCTGTCAACTGATTTTTTGCCTCCTTAGAAGATCTTTTACCATAAATGTTCAGTAGATTATATGCTTTTAGTCTGATGTGGGTTATTTGTTTCTGAAATGGAGGTTTGCAATGTAGGATGGTGACCGTTTTTGGCGAATGCCTGAGTGCTATATCCGTGGGAATACTATCAAATATCTTCGTGTACCTGATGAAGTGAGTTTAGGAACTCTTATATTATGTCTATGCATTTATGTTGGTTGCAGTTTTGGTTGGTAGATTTTTTTTTTCTTTTTGATTTAATATGTTGATTTAGAAAGCTTACATAAATGTGATATAAAAGAATCAAATGAGCATAGTATTGATGCTAACACCACACTTGCTTGATTTTGCATAATTGATGACAATCAGAAGAGAGGATGGCATTCAATGATATCATTTGAATTTTATTTGTGTTAGCCTTGTAAGGTTTAGTCTTATGACTACTTTGTTATTGCAGACTAGCCTAGAATGACAGAGTTTTATCTGTAAATCATATTTGAAAGAAGCAATAGATTATCGACTATAAATTTGTCTTTGGTTGTGAATAGTATAGTATTTTCATATTGTATTAACACAAGATATAGTATCAATTTGCATGAGTTTCGAGAATGGGGGAACATTGGAATGCAGGCAAGAGTGTCCAGAACGACTAGAAGTTTCACCGAAATTTGCAAGAAAAAGCAGATTGGGACTGGCAATATTATATTTTAAAGAATAAATCCAAAAAAAATAAACTTAACAATAATCAGTAATACTTAGTAACATGACTTCGAACGATAAAGCTTAATTAAAATACCATTCACAATATCGACAACGCCATAGTAAATATTGAACTTTGAAGATCAATTTGACACTTAAATCATAAATGCCTCCGCAGTATTTATTTATAAAAGGTCGTTGTGACTGTTTACATTTGTCCAAAATCAGCCAAAATAAGCCAAACTTGTGACTATCGATTTTGAACTATAATTTATCATATAATGCAGAAATATTGTGCTTAGTTGATTCACAGCATACAAGCATAGTCTGCAGCATAGGAACACAATATTGATTGCATCATGTTAGATTTTCATACATTCATTGCATAATAATTCAAATGCATAAATAGGATCACTAGAAGAAAGACAAAGCACAAAACAATAACACAAGAGTTTATCTTGGGAAACCCAAACGGGAGAAAACCCAGCAACCTTTGTATAGAGATAATAATTCCGAGAACAGAGTACAATGATGAGAGAGAAAAGATGGAAATGCTTTCCAAAGATAGAAACCCCAAATATAGTCTTCTCCTTCTGCAGGTGCGAACTTCTCTCTCCAAGTGATGCGAACTTGTGTGAAGTGAGTGAGTGAATAATGAAGTGAACTTTACCCCTTATTTATACAAGTGCCAAATTGGACTTTTCCCTAACTGGGCTGACTTCTCTTGGGGAGCAATAAATAAATTAATTTTAATTTTTCTTTTGCTTGCTTTTTCATCCTAAGGTATACATTGATTCTTTCAAGGGTTTACATAGTTAATTACATCAAGTTCATCTCCCTTAGGAGGTACAATCAAGTACAATAAAATATAATAATAATATCTACCGAAGTTGCACAAAATCCAACACATCATACAGTCCATACAATCAGAAAACAATGATAACTATTATTCTATAAAATTGAAAGGAGAGCTCAGAATTGCCTTTGTGTTTCATAATTGATATCTGAGATTCTGAACATAATCCCATGTTTGCAATCTCCCATTCCACTCTCTTTCCTATCTTGTCATGGTGTTTTCTCTTACTGTCTACATCTCTTTTTAATTTTTTAATTTTTCAAAATGTGTACTCCACCGTGTCATCCCAAAGCAATCCCAACATAAACTTTTTCAGCACCTTCTCAGTGAACAATGAACATATTTATCAGAATGTTTGATTAGACAGCCCGCCTGTAAGTTGAAGAATAATAATAGCATTAAATTGGACTTACGATTATCATTTATGGCAAAAATTGTTACTTTGAATATCTTGTGTGCCATGATAAAGATGCAATGCAGCATATTATTTCAAAGCACAGGAGTACTTTATGACTAAGAGAGAAGAGTGACACAAACATGGGGTATGCTGGTGCCCTGCTTATTTTATGGCTAAAACAGTAAATTAAGACTTGTATATACAGGATCTTCTTAGTGATTCAGAGATATTATGGTGCTGCATGGGTTATAATCTGTTTCAAATCTTGTTAATTACTGGGAAAAACTTACGGATGTATAGATCTGTGCTCGACAGAAGAAGGGTAAACAAACTCAGGAACACAGGAAAGGTGGGGTTGATTTCTTTCTAGGCTGAATTAAGAATTTCACAGCATAAATGAGGTGCATTTCCACAGACTTTTCGAAGACATTATTATAGATGAATGCAGCTACAGCCTATGATGATTCATTGGCTTTGATTGTCAATTGCTAATTAACATTACAGTTTAGTATTTCAAATTAGCTGAATTTCTAGCAAGATATTAAGGACCTTCTTTTAAAAAAAAGATAGAAGTACCTTCTGAAACAGTAAAAAGGATCGATAAGTCAGCCTACTAGTTACTGGCAGCCTATGTGAAGAATCAGGAATTTTCTAAAGCCAGAGATTAAAAACATGTTGGTGCAATGGTGAAATGAACATTTGGAAGAAGCAACATAGGAGTCAGCCACTTTTGTTCAAGAAGTTAGTTTCATTGAGGACATTGACTTCCACGGGAAGAGAGAGGTATTGCAGGCCAGCCAAGACATCTTAAATTGAGGCGGGAAAAAGTGCAGAAATTATACTGAAGACCTGATGAAATAAATCTTAGAGCAGATTGTAATGACCTCAAGATCCCCATCAATGAGAAACCATGAAATAAACTTTAAATATTTGACAGATCCCATTATTATATCTACTCAATTAGTGGACAAGCATGAAGCTTCAAGCAACATACCTGGAAAATACTATTCACAATGCTGACAGGATTGAGAATCAGAAAATAATTCAAGATCCAAGATGTCTAAAGGCTCGAGCATTGCTCACAATGCCCACTTAACCGAACTCCAAGGACCAAGACGCCTCAGGGCCGAGTCACAACAACTCACATTGCTTACAAACCCTCCAAGGTTGCTGAATGCCAATTGCTGGGTGTGTTTTCACGAGGGAGCAGTCTTCTTTATAGGTTAATATTAGGGATTATTAGATGTTTGAGGGTTTTGGGGCTCCACACAGGAGGTTGGATCCTAAAAACCCTACAAAATGTGGGAAGTGGCAATGTTTTTGAGGGGGCCCATGAGTTGAGGTACATGATTGTGGTAAGCTGATTTAAAATAATTAGAGAACCAACACCACCTTCTCATGAAGCCAAAAATGAACATGGAGGAGGTAGGGAAAGAGTAAGGTACAAAGGATTATGACAAGCCAACTATTCTATAGGTGTGAGTGAAATAATCAAAGGAATTTAAGTTTTAAACATGTCAGGAGAATTGATGTGGCATGAGATCCTTGGCTTGCTCCACTAATACTAGCTAGAGACTCCTATTACTAGGGTGTCCCAATGCTTTTAACTTGCACAAATGGGTGATTTGAGTTGATTCACCTCCCATTTGATCTCTATATTAACATGACAATTTATTTTCATGGGAAGCTTCCAGTAACTTTAGGTTGACTGGAGATGGTGTTGTCCAATTCGTCCAATCCTGGGATGAATGATCCCTTTCCTTGCCCAATTTCAATTTCTCATTTATGAGGTTTGAGTCCCTTTCAACTATTAACTTCTTAATTCCCCAGTTTGTTTCTATGGAATTTCCTTTACACACCTCTAGAGTAAGATCGATTGTGCACCAAGAGGCATACAAAATATTGTGCACTTTTCTGTGCTTCAAAGATTTGAGGTTAGGATGGATCTATGCTCTCTTTATTTATTTTTAATATGAATGTAATCAACAAATGGTCAGTTTTCTTTTCATTTTTACATTAGAGATTGTAGCACAACTTTTTGTTTCATTTTAATTTATTAGTGTTACCTTCCTGCATGGACATGATGACATCTCCTACGGGGGTGGTTTCACCTATGCTTTGAGCATATATGAAGACCAGTTGACCATAATGGTCCTTGAGGATGCCTTCGATATCAAAATTTAGCTTGACATAGGGAGCTTCAGGGGAGTTCCATTGGTTTTGATATTCCTTTACATTGGAGGCCATTCAGGGTTGCCTTGTGCACATTGTGGACAGAGATTCTACAGATCACCAGTTTTTCTTGCCCATTAACATGCATGTGTAAGTTCTCTTTCCAATTGTTGGCTTCAGTGGTTTCACAAACATTCCTGGATATCTTAGCCATCAAATCTTTTACTGTTTGGGTTTTACCTTGAAAAATCCGTGCGCTTTTTTCAACCCATATGTTCCAAATGAAAAAACCTAGAATGTTTCTCCAAGATCTTGTCACAATTTGCAAAATAGAAATCTCTTGACGGCCAATTTTGGAAGAAGATCCTAATGTCATTCATTCAGGTATTACTCCATTTTTGTTTTCTTGGGAAAAAAATTGTATTCTAGTCATAAAAAAATAGTGCATTCCGCACATGCATATTGCAATCCCAACCATCAAGTGGTGATGGTCTTCAACAAACTGATGGGATGAAAAACAGGCCTTCCAAAAAAGTTAAAACCAAAAAAGGAGCTATACACAGATGGGATAAAAAACTTTGGATACATTCATCAGAAGCATGTTCAATCATATTACAAGCTGTCGTAAGTATATCAAAGAACTCTCTAACAAATAGACCATACACCATCATATAATATGGACATATGGTGTCCATAACAAGCCCTCATTGCATCATGAAAAATAAACAGATTTAGGATGAGCCACAACCCAGTCTCACAACTTTACCAGATGAACCGGCTCCACCAAGAGATAAATAAAGCATCAAGATAGAGATTATGCATGGATCTGCCTGATAGATTCTTGAGAATGGCCATCACCTGTTTCCAGAATTGATCAAGTACTAGCGTCTAGCGACAAGCCAACTTGTGAGAGCGTGCATCTTTGTTATTTTCTCTATACATTGCTATATTAGTAATTAAGTTAATAAAATCAATATGGTATATTAATATTAATAATGATATTTATATTATATTAATTATTATTTTCTATTTTTATACTTTTAATTATATATTATTGCTGCTCCCAACCTGCCACTTCCTGTAAAGTTGGGTGAAACTTCTAACTGTACCAGATTCCTATATCCTTGCTCCTGACGCTTTGACATTTTGAAAACTTGTGCAACATAGTAGCTGGATTATAACCCAACTTTACCAGTACTTGCTTTTCTCATTTTTTTCTTGTGTTTGTATTGTAGTTTCTTCAGTTTGTCCTTTGACGTAACATGCAAGTTATCTCGACTATCATAAGTTCTAGATCCACATCCTCCATTTCTTCTTTGTCCCCATTCTCTATTTATAGTTCATCCTCCATTGGTTGAGATATTTCCCTTTGCTAATCTTCATTGATTTTTTGATTTGATGTCTGTTCTAAAAGGTTGCTCCTCATGAGGTTCATTTTGGCTTTCTTTTGTCTATTTTCTTTTTGCATGTTCTACTATTTGCCTCCCTTTTGCTCTTGTTCATCCTCTTCTTATCTCAATATTTTCATTTTCTAATATTTTAATTAAGTCTTCACTTTTGGATCCTCTTTATTTCTCTCTAATATCATCCCGATGACAATTGTGTCGGGGTCTCTTTCTGCTGGGATTTATGTTATGAATCATGATGCTTGGTTTGATTTTGGATTTGAGTTCTCTTTATTTTTTTTCCTTCGAGGTACCTTCGTTATCGGTTCTATTTAAGGCTTCAATTTTTTGGTTGCAATTTATGGCGGTCTAATCTGTTCCAATTTCTCCCTGGTTGTTTTAGCATTAGAGTTTACATCTGTTAATCCTTTTAGATATATTGCCTTGCTCTTATTATCATTTGGTTCATTGGGAAGTTCCTCATCAGCAGACCATGCACATGATAGGCCCAACCCTTGTTGTTCATAATTGATGGTGGTTTGGCTTTGAACTCACTATTTATTTTATAATCTAGGATTATAGATTTCTGTAGGGATTTTGATAGATTCATTATCATACATATCCCCGATTCCCCATGCATTACATATTGTTTTAGCCTTGGTCATGTTTGAGGTTTTGATAAAAATACCTAGGGTATTATTGACTGTCCTATTAAGATATTTTCACTTTAGAATTCCAGGGGTATGGTGTACAACTGAAGGCATATTGGAGCCTTGTAAAGTCTTCCTTGGCTGTATTGAATATCTCTATCTAGTACTTTAATGTGTTGTGTAGTCCAAATGAGATAAAGAAATATGGTCTTACTTTGCATATCTTCCGTGTGTGAGATGATTACAATAAAAATTCCCTTGCTGCATAGCTTGATGTCTATAGAGCCTTTCACCTTCAACTTTGTTGCAATCCACCAGTGTAGTGTTTACATTGTTGGCCACCATCCCAAGAATCAACACATTACAACATGGCCTTTTATATATCAAAAAATCAAATCTGAATCCCCACCTTCAAGGATGTCATCTCCAATCTTGAGCTTTCCTTCGCTTTATTTAAGCAGCTCTTTGGGTGTTTTGTATCAGGTATTAGCTTGCATTTTGATGAGCTCCCATTTGCTGTAGCAGTGCCCTTGGGACTAGCTACAATTTTTTTATATGATAGATGGGAGGGACCCTCCTCCTCTTCTGGTTGGGTGCCATTGATGCCTTTTCACTAACCAGATTTGTGCTGAGACAGTGTTGCCAAAAACACTAGCTCGTGCTCCTGTCCTCTCTCTAGAACTATACAAATTAAGTTGTGGGAATAAAACAATTTTGATGTTGGTTCTTTTGCTTCATTTGTCAGACACTCAACTTATCTCCTAACATCTAAGTTTGCATGGACATGGATACAGAACCAGATTTGAATTGTCAATATTTTTTGAAAAGTCAAGATCTAAATAATTCTAAACAATATACACATGCATCTTTGAAAAACATAGACCATAGAAAATTCCAAAGAATCAAAATCACTTATAAGTTGAGTCAAGTTTGAAAATATAACCAGAAAGAGAGTTCTAACATAACAAACTCAGAAAGGAAGATTGCTATGAAGAACTTGGATTTGTGTGTTTTACACTATGGGAGGGGCTATGTTGTGGGCAGAAGTCAGGTTTTTAGGGACCACACAATTGTTATATATATATATATATATATATTTTCAATGTGGTTTATGGTTCCGAAGGATCGATTGCTCGCTGCATCCACGGAAACCCCCCTCGAAATCTGGAGAACATGGGGAAGCCAAGTATTTTTATGAGTAAACCCGTCGGCCCTGATTACGGGACCTAACTCGATGGGGACATTGAGTGTGGCCCTCATACAATCTATACACAGCGACTTGGGGATTTGACCCTGAGACTTCCTGCTTGCAAGGAACAACTCTCAACCACTTGAGCTAACCCACTGGACTACAATTGTTATATATTTATATAGGGAAGCTACCTTTTTTATTTGGTCTTAAACCATTGGGAAATTCTTGGTCCCACCCCATGCAATTGGAGTAGCTACAGGTGAGGTCCTTGGTACTAAGCCAACTCAAATTGCTTTAATTTTGATCAACACCACTTGCAAGTATATAAATGAGTATGCAAACCAATATATTCTGTAACAAAAAAAATAATCTCTCTCTCTCTCTCTCTCTCTCTATATATATATATATACTAATAATAAATCAATAATTAATATACTATGTAATGAAGAGATTCCTTCCTAATGAAAGGTCACATCTCTTTAACAAGAGGGCACCCCTGCGTGGGTATTTATACAAGCCCTCAGTTCTCATTGTAATCTTATTTCATCATATCTCTTATCCATTTATACATTTATTATATACTTACCTTTTATGGATTACTTATCCTATTTACATTGGAAGTTTCTTCAATAACGAACTTTGATCATCTCATCATTTTACTCTTAATACATATTTCCTATATGGATTTCTGTTCTCTGTTTTATTTACAGTGGATGTTTCTTTAGAAGAGCTTTGTTTGTCTCATTTGGTATCAAAGCTTCGTTCCTGATCCGATCTTTGACCCTCATTTCAGAGATTCTTTGATTTGGTCTTTGACCATAAACTTGGTCATTGAGCGTTTTTTTAAAATTACATTGAAGAAGATAAACCCCCTTTCATCCCTTGCTGCGACCTGCACACCTCCATTTTGCTCATCCCTCTCCCTTGAGCACTGCCTCCAGTGCGTTCCTATTCCTCCAACAACCCTCATCTCCCACTTTTCCCCAAACCTCCACGTTGTTGCCTTCACTCCCATCTAGCACGCAACCCATGAGCCACCTCTGCGGCCTACGCGCTTCCCCAATTCTTATCATGCTTATATTGACAAATCACTAACATTAGAAGAAGATGGTTTCGAAGAACAATCGCAAAAGATTATGATGCCTTATCGTCATCCAAATCACAAGAGTCGATATGACCAATGACATGCTCAAAAGGAACATAAACAGATGAGTTATGATTTCAAAAAACAATGGAGACAAAATCAACAAATTGGGTGGAAGCAAAAATCAAGAAGTTCCATCCAACAAATCAATAAGCAAAAGGTCCTAATGAAGGTTAACTTGGGATGGACCACTTCACAAATGATGCAACATTTTTATTTGGGCATTTGCAACGCATATCGTCTCGTTTAGTCAAGTGTCGCAGCCCCCATCACAGAAGATCACGAGCAAAAACAAACGATAAAGTCTCTCATGATAATGCTTTGAGGACAAAGCATTTCTAAGGGAGAGGCAATGTAATAAACAATATATATACTAATAATAAATCAATAATTAATATACTATGTAATGAAGAGATTCCTTCCTAATGAAAGGTCACATCTCTTTAACAAGAGGGCACCCCTGCGTCGGTATTTATACAAGCCCTCAATTCTCATTGTAATCTTATCTCATCATATCTCTTATCCATTTATACATTTATTATATACTTCTCCACATGTGTGAGTCTACATGTTTCTTTGTAGGTTGCTTGTAAGGGCATAGGCCCACATATGTATTGTTGGCCTCCCTTACCTTTGATATATAGAAGAAGGAGAGAGTCCTTTTCATAATAATCATTCTTATTACTCGTGTTAGATATGTGACTGGAAGGAGAACACTAGTTTTCTCTTTTAGTTCTTCATTTGTACTTTATCTCTTTTGTCTAGGAGTTGCTATGTTTTCTTGGAGTTTCTTGGAGCATCTTGAATGCTAAGATCAAGGTTTTATCCCTCCAAAATTTGGAGATTAGGGTTTGAGATGAGACCTTACGTTGTACTTGTTGAAGAGAAGAAGAGGAGACATCTTGCCTTGGGCGAAATGCTTGTGTTGTGATGCTAGCTTGTTGGAGCTCCTTGGTGTAGACTAGGATTTTCATTGTTTTCCCTAGCTAGGGTTTTGGAGAATGAGAAGATTGTACTAGCCTTGTGACAAGGTTTTGTAATTTCTAGCACTTATATGTCTTGTTGATTTGAAATAAGTCAAGGCTTCAATTATTAAGTGATGTCATATTTAAATTGAAGAAGATAAGACCAATTTGTTGTTGTATTTACAATTGACCTGTATTTACAATTGGCTTATGTGATTTTCAAATCTGTTTTATGCATGGTACGATTGCTCAAGAGAGTTGAAACTTTTTGGCACACTATGGTATCTTTTCTTTTGGATTCCCTAGTGGATTGGGATTATTAAGAGGTGAAATATTGTCCATTGTTGATGTTGTTTTATTTATATTTCATGACAACCATAAGGATGAAAATTGATAAGGTTAATATCAGAGAAACCTCTAGTCAAGAGGTGAAATTTCTAAAATGTTTGATTCGCGAAATTTCTACATGGTATCAAAGCTTTTGTGGCTGGTCACTCTAGGTGTAAGGTGGGGTTGGTGTTTCAGCTGAAGATTACTTGGGAGAAGTATTAAGTATTAACCTTGTGTGAGGTTGCTGGGTGTGATATCCTAGGTTGCTTGCGATCAACGCTTGGACCCTTGGAAGGGTTATTTTTCTTGGATGCATATGGCTTTGGTCTCTTGCTTGTCCTCTATCATTGTGTCTAGTGTTGGATGGTATGTGGACAACGGAGCTTCGTGACATATGACATATGATAGGTCTTTATTTAGTAGGAGCAAGAGGAAGGCATGGGTGTGGAGCTTGGTGATGATAGTATCATAGTACTTATTTGGTTAAAGGAGTTGGCTCCATTTCCTTTTAGACATCTTTAGGCGATGTTCTTGAGTTGGGACAATGTTTTGTTTCTTCCTGGGTTGAAGAAGAATCTTTTAGTTTCCCATATGGTGGATCTTCATTGTGTCATTGAGTATGATGCTCAAAAGGTCGTCTTTAGAATTCAAACCTATGTTGTGGTAAAGGAGTTTGAATTGGAGGTCTTTACAAGTTCCAGGCAAATCCAATGAACCATGGTGCTTTGGTGCATGGTATTACCAAGTCGTGCAAGTTATGGCACAAGTGTTTTGGTCCCTTGCATTGAGCACTCCCTATCTTGAAGATCTAAGTGCAAGGATACCCTCACTTCAAGATAGAGAAGGAAGGTGTTTGCAAAGGATGTGCTCCTGTAAGCACATCAAGGACGCTTTTCCTAGTAGCGAGCATAGGTCAAGAGGGAGTCTTGATCTGATCCATTCGTGTGAGCCTTTGTCTTGTGCTTCCTTAATAGGTAGTTGGTATTATGCCACTTTTATTTATGATTTCTCTTGCAAGGCTTAGATTTTTTTTTAATGACCAAGTATGAAGTGTTCTGCAAGTTCATAGAGTTTAAGGCTTTGGTTGAAAATCAAACAAGGAAGGAAGATCAAAGTACTTTGCTCGAATGATGGAGGAAAGTATACCTTTGGCAAGTTTGATTCCTTGTCTAGAGAAGTAGGGATCAAGAGGGAGTTGACAATGCCTTACATTGCACAATAGAATGGTGTTGTTGAGAGGAAGAACAAGTCCATTATTGAGACTATTAAGTCCTTGATTCACGACTTTGATTTGTCCCTGTGCTTTTGGGCCGAGGCTTGTAATACAACTGTTCAAGTCTCAAATGTGTCCTAATAGGATCTTAAATGACATGACACTAGAAAAACCACTCGATCAACGACCGTTTATAAATGTCATTGTTGTGGTTCATCCCACAATGCAGAAAGATGGGGCAACCAAACATAAAGATAGAGGTGCCATGGATGAGCATGACATGACGACGAACACATAGACTCTACAACCTACGCTGGCCTTTGCTGCACTTTGGAGACCTTCTTCCTTTGTTCTTCCTTGATGGTTATAAAACTTTAATTGGTTAACGGACATCATCCAAGGTCCCAACAACTGCGAACATTTTCGGGGAGTAGCCCAGATAGGTGCAATAAGTGGGTAGGAAGGGAATTAATTAGGTTAGGAAGGTTCTTCCTACCTAGTGGTGGCTGGGGGAACAACATAAATAATACCCCTTTTTATAATCTCATTTCTAAAGAATATGCATGCCAAAAATGAACTTAGTAATTCCCATTGCCTATGACATTTACTCTGATTGAATACAAAGCTTATATGTTATATCAGGTACATAGATTAGGGATATGCTTAGAGTTCACTGTACTTGTTGAGAAGAGGCATTTACCGGTGTGAAAGTAGATGTATCACATTTGCATGTGTTTGGTTATCTAGTTTATATTAATGTGCATGAGGAAAGAGGACCAAGTTGGAAGTTTGGAAGCCTAGAATATCAAGGGTATTTTTGTTGGATGTTTGTGAGACTTGCAAGGCTTACAAGGTCTATATTCTAGCACAACGAAAGATGATAGTGAGCAGAGATGTGAAGTTTGATGAGGATGTGACATCTTCTAGTTCACATGATTCTTTTAGTGATTGAGGAGAATGAGAAAGTTATTCCAAAGATTGATCCAAAGACTTGTCATGAGTGAGATTCAAGTGTGGATGAGGTGAGATTAGGGTTGGATATGCCTTCACCTTTTAGTTCAGCATGTTGGAGATCAAGATGGATCACCCAAACTTTTCAAGAGGCTCAAGAGTAGGTAGGAGTGACTTATCTTCAATGAGGGTGAGTATACCTTCTAGGAGACATGTTAGTCATATTGCATTGGTTTCTTCCATTTGTGAGCCTTCCAATTATATTGAGAAGGAGAGGTGTGATACCTTGATGGAGGATGATGCTAAGGTTGATTCCATGTTTGTAGCTGATGGGAGTATAGTAGAGGATAGTGACAATGGTTAATTTTTGGACTGCAACATGTATAGATTTACAAGTAGCAGGTTTGGTGGAGTTGTAGAGGGAGTCGATAGGTGTTGGTGAAATACTTTACTCATAAAGAGGGAGTGCTAGCTTTCGGGGTTACTTTGAAAGTGTTTGCACCATGTTTGAGGGTGCTTCGTGAGATTTGAGGTACATGGTATATGATTAGCCCTTCGATGTGCCGTGATAGATTTGTGCATTGGAGGTCGCATACTCAGTGGTTGCTTGACCTCAATTGGATGCTTACATATCATTCTTCCTTGGAGCATTGGAGATCTTCAGACAACTTGGTGTCATTCTACATGCTAGCAATGTGGAGGAGATTGGTTGCTTGGAGAATGCTCTACATTGGAGGAGGAACTTGGCATTCAGGAGGGCATTGAGCCCTAGACCTGGATGCTTGCATGGAGGCCTGGAGTTGACTTGGGGACATGTTATCACACAAATCTGCACTAAGAGATTTGCACAATAATTATAGGCCACCAAGTCCTGTAACCTGTTACAGCTAGGGGCCTCTCCGTCCAAGCCTCTCCATCCGAGCTGGTGCTTTTCCAGTCTCAGGGGGTGTCCCTAGAAGTCACATGCTGTTAAATGACCTGAAAATCTGCAAAAACAACATAGAAAACAGTGTGCTAAAACTCTCTCTTTGACTGTTCTAAAACAGTTAAAGATCGAGGGTAATTCCCAAATGATTATTTTTAATGGTTGAGAACAGATTTTAGAAGTGATTATAACAGGAAATTGAATGAAATAAAATGAAAAGAAGTGTATCTTGAGTGATTAAAAGGTCAAAACAAGAACAAAGAACTGCCAAGCATTTATCAGCAATTAAATCACTAACATCCAACAAAAATAGAGTTGGTAGAAAGCATAACTGATTTAATCACATGTTACCAAGAGACTGTTTGCATCATAGTGGCTGACAGATGACAGCTTGCCATTGATCTGCTTGCAAGCAGATGGTGGTAGTGGTCTTGGTGCGGTGGATGAAGATGAAGAGTCGTTCCTCTGCTACAATCAATGATCCAGAACTACTGTCTGCCCTGTTCTAAGTCCTCAACCACCTGAATATAAATGCTTCTAAGAGAGGCTTCACGCAGGTCGACGTAGTTGGAAAAAGAGGAAAGAAATATCATTAAGGTCAAAAGCTGTCCATGCAAACTGGGTTTATTCCTTTTTCCCTTTTTTGTGACAGCTTTCTTTTGTGCTTTAGTTTACTTTTCTTAGCTGTCTCTGTTCAGTTTAGTTAACTGCTTTTTTTGGAGAAAGGATAAACATGCAGTTTTCCAAATCCCTTTTACACAAGTCGCACTGGATGTTTTCTACTGCTGTTGGCTCTAAATAAAAAAAGGGATCGAATTAATGTTTCCAATTTGAAATAGTTAGTTGCCTGTGCTGACTGCCAGTTGTCTCATCTTTATGCCTTCTTATCTGCTTTATCTTCTCTGTGACCTTTCTCACTGTGTAACTTTCCTCTAACAAATACCTTTCCAGATGTCAAGTAGGTCATCCTCTTTAACCTCTCAACATGCCATAAGAAATGCGATTTAGAGGAGGTTTATTCTTTATCTTTAGAGTTAGCTGAGCATTGCCAGGATGAAAATCCACTTTGCAGATTTGTTTTGCAGCCCAATGACTAGTTTCCTATGCAGATATCTCAACTTATCTCCCCTTTTATTTGCTGTTTTCTCACAATTGTATTGATCTGTTTGTTTGTAGGTGTCCCAATTCGATTCTAGTACGGTGTAGCCTCCCTGTCGATATCTCAGAAACAGGATATACATATCCCACCTGTTTCTTTACAATGACTTATCTCAGCACTGGCCTTTGTCTATCAATTTGACACTATTATTGTACAGGGGTAATGATTCCAGTGCTCGGTTTGTGATTTCCACAAGCCTTTAAACAATTTCTCCTTTGTATGAGTACAGTTGTTCAAACATATTTGAAAATGGTGATTTAGAACCCCCTTGAGTCGTGACTATTGAAAACAATCTACAAAAACGAAATTTGGGGAATGAAATCTGCCATAGAAAATTTGGATGTAAACTCTGCTCAAGGGTGGAACTGGGCATGAAAATCTGCCACAGGAAATTTTCCAACAGGGCCATGTTTGTGCCTGTCATCAACTACCCTTGACTCTACATAGTACGGGGTACCAGCAACAAACATCTGCCAAACCATTCAAATCAGTAGGTCATCCTATGGTCATTTATCAATAAACTTATTTCCCTTTCCAAGCAGTTGTCAATTTTCTTCCCCTGTATATTGTCCTGGCAACCATATATTCCTTCCCTCATACACACAGTATAACATGAATGCTGATTTGGGGATTACTACCGCTTTCCTTTTTTTCTTTGTTTGTTTTCCAGTGATTTGAAGGTCTTTACCACTTTCTTTCACACCATTGTCTGGCCAAAAAGCTTCCCAAACAACACCCAGCCCTTATTTATCCACATTCCAGTGGATATGTAATCTTCAAATACATCAAACCTTCAAATATGGAAAACTAAGTAACGCACTATAAATCTTCAACCTATCGATTCAATCATGGAAAACTAATTTGTTATGTGTGCTTACTGCTTACACAATAAACTTTGTTGTGTATGCTAGTTAATGTATGCAACAAGCAAGTCTTATTTATTGTGTATGCTAAAAAGCATACACAACAGCACACCCTAAATAACTACACTTGTCACTAACTAATTAGCAAGGCTCATAAAATTATAAACACTGTACTCAAGGTTCATCATAAGACAAACAACTTAAGGGCTTAGAATCCAGACTAGGCTAAATTTGAAATTCTGTTGTTACAGTGCAATGTGCAGCTGCTATTGGGTATTTAACTGTTTTAGTAAACATTAGCAATGGGCTCACTTCTATCAGTTCAGTTCGGGCATGGAGTTTGTGGTGGAGGGAGAGGAAACAATGACCACCAAGAAGATGAACAACATGGATAACAAACATACCCTGTTGATTCTCCCCTGTGGAGGTATGTGAGCAAGATTGGGAAGAAGGAGAAGAACAACGGTGGTAGCTGCTTGTGGAATTACGGCAAGTGCAAAATAAGTTTTAAGGGTCATACATGAGGGTTAAAACCCATTTTCTTTGGCTTGAAGGTGATAATGGATGTTCATCATTCCATAAAATTAAAAAAATCACTCGAAAGGATGTAGACAGATTCCAAGCAGAGCAAGATGTTGCAGATTTAGCCAAGGCAGAAAGGAGAAATTGCAAACAACTAGTCTCAAAAAGGTAAAATTAGATTTTCTTAATTGTGAAGAAGCTTGCAAGGGACTAAACTGCAGAACCTTGCCCAAAATGTTTGGCAAGTGAGGGTGTGATGAGACAGACAACAAGGTTGCAAGAGCCATGTTTGCATGTGGAATACCCTTTAATGTAGTGCGGTATCAATATTGGCAAGACATGCTTAGGGCGGCTAATGATGCCCCTAGGGGTTACAAGGGGCCACCACCAAACTTTGAGAAAGTGCACACTACCCTTCTACGGAAGGAGAGTTTGATTGTGGAGAAAGTGTTGGAAGTTTGGAACCAATTCGTTCTAGTTGGAGTTGTAGTGGTGTCACTATCATCTCTGATGGTTGGGCTGATATGACCAATAGGCCAATGGTAAAGATTATTGTAGGGCAATAGATGCTTTAGGGGAGGAGAAGAATGCCGAATGGTTCACTGAAAAAAATTCAAAAGCAACCGATATTGTGGGCCCTTCAAATATTGTGCTAGTCATCATAGGCAATGCATATTCATGCAAATTAGTTGGGGTGATTACTGAGGCACGTATAACCCATAGCATTTGGACATCCTACGTGGTGCATATTTTGAATCTTGCTCCTAAAGTTATTATTGTTGAAGTTGAATGGATGAAAAAACTGTGCAAAGAAGCAAGATTTTCAAACTCTACTGTTGAAGTTTGGAAAGACCAGATTTGCATCACATTATATAATGATTAGGCAGTTAATCGACATGAGGGAAGCTTTGTCCTCCATAGTTGTTAATCCATGGTGGCAAACATGGATACAAAGAACACCGGGAAAGCAATCCAGGTTAGAGGTGCCATTCTTGATAAGGCTTTGTGGGTTCAAGTTTAGCTTTTTGTTTCCTTAATGGGGCCATTGATTGATTTGTTGAAACTTTGTGATTCAAATGAGCCTATGTTAGGTTGGGCATTTATGAGGGAACTGACTGTATGTTGGAAAGAATTCAGCAACTTCTTGAAGAGCAAGAGCCTTTTTTGTATGACACCATAAATAACATAATCGTTAGTTGATGGAACGAATACAATACCCCTCTGTGGTCAATGGTTTTAGAACAGCAATTTCAAAGATTTGCTCTAATCCAATGGATCTCGTAGAACTAAAGAACCCATTTACTTCATCTATAACATGGAGTGGTGCATTTGGAAATGTAAATGCACTAGCTGATAGGGGAACTATGATGCCTATTGCATGGTGGGGATATTATGGTGCCCAAACTCTAGAGTTACAAACCCTTGCATTTAGTGTTCTTTCGCAGGTTTGTAGCTCTTCAACAACAAAGAGAAACTAGAGCAGTTATTGGTTCATCCATTTGGTCAAGAGAAATAGACTTCAATTAGCAAATGTAGAAGATCTTGTGTACATTCCACTCATATCACCACCTCATTTCTCGATTGAAGCCAGATTATAAAGAGGGTCCTTCTAAGCTATGGGATGTGAGTCCTTAAGATGCAGACTTGGATTCTCCCCTAATTGCTTGATAGCTAACCTTTCTTTGGCTAGTTCTTCTATTGATCCTTTTGGTGTTGGGGATTTAAATGAGGCATCCATGCCTAGGTCTGGCTTGGTTGTGGTTGGTTCTACTGCCTATGTTGTCAGTGAGCAGAATGGTAGTCGTATTGGATCTTTTGCCCATGTTGCGTTGTATCAATAGTGTCGTAAAAAGGTACCGTTCCATTGGAGGATATGGAGGGTGATGACTATTTGTCAGGTTAGTCTATCTCACAGTCTAGATTTTTCACATTTCCAGGTTTTGTTATTTTGAAGAACTTTAGTCTTGAGTCTTGACCCTTTATCATTGCCATGTTGACATATTATGAATTTATGAATTTATGACTTTGAATTTGAATGTGAGTCTAAAAAGTATGGATTTTGTGAAATAAAAATCTAAAATTTGATTCATCATTTCAATGTTTCATTATTTCAATTTTCAAATCATAAATTTTCAAATTGTTTATGTAGGAAATCTGAAAATTCAATTTGATTTCAATTCTGAAAATTACATGTATGAACCTATGATGTTATTAATCATTTGAGAATTTATGCTGTTATGAACCATATGAGATATGATTTCTTTGTTTTTAAGTTTTCAACATAAAATTAAAATTTTAAATCTATATTTATAAAATAAAATTAGGGCCAGGGTTCCGATCCCCTGATTCCCAATTTCTGGATGAGTTCTTCTACTGATTCTGATTGCACCCACAGTTTATGTAACTTTGATGGGTTGTTTCTTCCCATATCAAGTACTTGAAATTAACGTTTTAAGTTCTGCTGCCATTGGGAAATTCACATGTTGTTGGATTTTTAAATTTTTACTAACAATACAAGGAAAGTATCTTTATCTTTCATCTTATGCAAGGGCAATTAATTGGAAAGCACGGAGGGAAAAGTTATCCAATGTTCTTGATAGATATGTTTCGTGCTATTTATCATAATACTATAAACTATTATGTTTGCTTGAAAAGGATTGTTTTGGGGCCTTCAGCTGTCTTATGTTTTCTTTGAATGTGATTTTGGTGTCAGGTTATTGATAAAGTTCAAGAGGAGAAACGAATAGGTACCCCGCCCTTTCACCCTTGCATTCTATCTCAGGGATGACTTTATTCACCCTTGTGTAAAACAAGATGAAGTTATTGTTTACATCTTAACTAATATCAGTCAGTATGTTGGATCCTCTGCAGATAGGAAGCCTCCTATTACCGGTCGGGGAAGAGGCAGAGGGAGAGGGGACGAAGCTGGTGGAAGGGGACCACCCAGAGGTGGTGGCCGAGGATATCAAGAAGAGGGGGGAGGTCGGGGTGGAGGTCGTGGTAAAGGTGTTGGAAGGGGACCAATTGGAAGAGGTAATAATGAATGAATCCTGGCTTGTCCTGTATTTTTGTTGCTCTATCTGTATGTGTGGATTATGGAAATTTGTCTCGTATGTTTCCAGGGGGTGGCCGTGGTCGTACTTGAGAGCTGCTTATTTTATTGTAGCATGAAAGCAGTTTTTGACAATATTCATTTCACTCGATTTTCTGCTGATTGGAAGGTTGCTTAGAAGACAAAGGACGATGTTGCATATCCTACATTGGCCTTCTGCTGCTCTAGAAATCTTGTATAGCACTGTTTAAAAATCTCCCAGCCCCTTGTTCGACATGGCTGATTTTTGGATACCAATAATTAAGTGCTATTGTTGTGTGTTGTGTGGTTTTGTGTTTAAGAACTGAAGGGTTGGGCCAGGGGGAGGGAGTGCTATTGTCCATCTGGTATCCTAATTTAGCATAGTTTGATCGGTTGTACCCCTAGGTAATTGGTATAGATATTATTACAAATCAATGTTAAAGTGCATTTTCTCTAGTTTACGCAAGATGTGTGCTTGTAATATCAAACACGGTTTGAAGATTCTATTTGATCCTAAGTTAGTTGCAACACATGCATGTGATTTTTCTCCATTATCTATTTTCAATGGCAATTGTTTGATCATTATCTATTATCCATTAAGTTAGTTGCAACACATGCATGTGATTTTAGAGGTATTGTTATTTGACGATTCTCCATTCACTTGGGATGATGCTCTTTGCTATCCATTTGTTACTGGTCTTTAAAAAAATTAGCTTAGAGAAATAGAATTATCTGTTTGCTTTCATATCTAATACGGCAGCACTTTATAGTTTATCTTGACTATCCTACTCAGAAGGCGCCCTATATTTTCGTAGCAGGGGAAAATTAGTTGACTAGCTTTCTGCTTTACTCGTATTATCATAATTTTGGAAGAAAGTTTATCCCCTGTATCAGTCTCAAGTTACTTTTTCAATGATATATATATTGGAATAAAATCACCATATTGGATCAAAATTACTTTCTTCTAACAAATTTCCCTTTTTGAGATGTTTGTCATGGTAACGTTCCATGCATTGTCGTTTGATTAGCGTCTATGGTCCATATTTAGAATTTTAGAGCATAGGTTTAAAATCAGAAGACGAGCTTGAGGGCATATTTGGGGTTTTTGTGTTGTGTTGGTGGATTGCAAAAATGCTATATGTCCATATATGCTTGTAAGTAGAATATCTTAGTAATATATTGATTTGTTTTGACCGCTATTTACGATTGCTCTAACTGGTGCCTGAGATGGAAGTCGAGCATGTTTGACGGAAATGTCAAAAGTTAAAGTATGAGTTATATTGCCTCTCTGTTTCGTAAGAATCTAAATGTTTTTGTAACTTTTGGCAGCAATATAAATAATGAGCTGCCATATAAATTGTGGATATTACATTATTTGTGTTGCACGATGGTTCTAGTGAAAAATGAGTATTTATTTTGATTTCCAGGGGAAATAGAATTTGGTAGAAGAAATCTGAAGTTTTTGCCTAGTAAAAAAGATGAGAATTAGGAGAGGCATCAGGTCAAGCTGAGGGCAATCTGCAATCTATCTTTTCTATAATTAGGGCTAATTCTTTGGTACATATTTACTGGAAATTCACTTTGGATGCACATCAATATTGACCATTTAATTTAGATGATTTAGGATGAAATGTTAACTGGATAATGAATTTTTAATTAAGTAGTAGAAAAGTGTTGAACCTGTAACTTATTAGGTGTTTGGTGATGCCCGGCATAAGTCATGGTCTGGAATGAGTATATCAATATCAATTATTTGCAAGTTTATCTTCAAAATGAACTGGCGGGAGGAGCATTGCTTATGTAATAATTACTGATTATTTTTTATGGCATGGCCACATTGAAATGGTGGTTTAGGGCCTGAATCAAGGCTGGTCAAAGCAGCTCTCTTTCCCTCCTGTGATTGTAATGATTGCAAGCGTCCATGTGGGAGGGCAAGTTAATATTGTATGATTATAGCTTCTTTATAATCCGTTGTTCCATAAAAGATTCTCATGAAATTGCTAAAAATGTTGTTTGGGAGAGTTGTTAGTGTGGAAAGTCACAGTGGTTTACTAACATTGTTTGAGGAAAGTAGAATGCGTTATGGTGCATAGTATGGTGTTATGGTTAAGGAATTGGTTGGGGCAATTATGCATGACGACGCTTGGGAAGCGAATTGACGAGTGCAATGGGTGTGGATGCTTTTTGACTCGTAGAGTTTACATGTCATGCAACGACCATTTTAGCATTGGAGTATTGCATATTAACGTTGTAGGTGATGCATTAGAAAGACTCTTGGTTGTGAACGAGGAGACCACTTTCTAATCTTATGTATCTATATGTTTCCCTCAAGTGGGGACTTTACCAGTTATGTTCAAACAAACCTATGCACTTATAGGAACAACTCATTGAGCTCATTGATTGACTATGAAGGCAATATATTGATCACAATCTCAGATTTCCAATTAGCTTCGTTTGAAGTTAAGGTTTACCGTTTATGCCTTTTGTTTTATAACTTATGTAAGGTATTATATGTACTTAGTAGTCACGTGTGAAGTATGCTTCTAGAGTTGAGGGTTTTACCAGTTATGTTCAAACAAACCTATGCACTTATAGGAGCAACTCATTGAGCTCATTGATTGACTATGAAGGCAATAGATTGACCACAATCTCAGATTTCCAATTCGCTTCGTTTGAAGTTAAGGGTTGTCTTTCGTTTTTAACTTATGTAAGGTATTATATGTACTTATTAGTCACGTGTGAAGTATGCTTCTAGAGTTGAGAAAAGACTTGGACTATTTCTTTTTCTTATTATTCTCTAGTGGAATAATAGGGCATAATAGGGCATGGGTGATTTGGGTTGTTTTAGATTCCCATTTTATAATGCTTTAATAGTTTATTAAAATTTGTTTTCACCTAAAGTTAAAGATCTCTTTCAAATTTGTTTTCACCAGATCTCTTTCAGTCTCATTCTCTATAGATGCCTAAATTGATTATTTCATGCCATATAGGTTGGGCCATCTCTAGACATTGAAAATGAAATGATGTGTTAAGGGATATAGATGCCTAAATTGATTATTAATTTCTTGCCATATAGGTTGGGCCATATCTAGACATTGAAAATAAAATGATGTGTTAAGCGAGTTAGTAGGAAGTTGGCCAATATTTGTCAAGAGTATTGTTTGCAATAAGGAATTCTCAAGGATGATCTTTCATTGACTAACATTCACCAACCATCAAGACTAAATGACCAGCCCTCTTTCCTTGAATAATGCCCCTCTCACGGGAATAGGTTGACCCACAAGGGGCAAATATATCACTAGGGGAATTGAACCTTGGTGGGGCAATAACACTATCCTACATCAATTATCCCTTGACCTTGTTTTTTTTTTAACAGAAACAGAAAAGAAGATATATATTAACAAGCTGTGCATAGCCATTCATTACATAGGAGCAAAATTTATAGTGCCGGCAGGTCTAATTTGCTGCCCAACTGGCTTGTCCTGAAGGTTTCCCATAGAGCAATGCCTATGATCATTCCAAAATTGCTATTTCCGCGGGTAGTATATACCCTCACAAACTGACTACAAAGAAATTTGCAAAAAAACATTAGCCATCTAAAACTAAAACAGAAAGACCAAGAGCCCTGAGCTGCATTACCCTGCTTCCCTGATTCATGATGAGGAGCTTCTCACTAGTTTCCTGCGTTCTGTCCAGCTTACACAGGTTGCTATCGTTCTCATCAATACAAGCATCATTGTCATCGCTCAGGCATTTGATTTCATTGTCTCCATTCTCTGTCATCTCGTGCAGCTTACTCCTAATCTTTTTTATGTTGAGTAGCCCAAAATGAGTGCGCCAGCTTTGCCAATGAGAATTGATTACCTCATCTTCATTCGCTGTCAATGTTCCTTCTGCTTCTCTCTTCCAATCTTCTCGAAATTGGAGTGCACCAGCTTTGCCAATAAGACCCCGAGGCGTTGGAAGATGACAACGTTGAGTGGAGATAAGTGCATACAGTGTAAGACAGACTTTGACAGAGGCACGAATAAGAGCCAAGTCTTTAAAGGGAATGAAGAGTCTGCCTACGAGATTGAGGATGAATCGTATCATGGAAATTCTGCTGGACTTTAAGACTGCATTGATCGAGTAGTTAATGGAAGCCCACGCGGCCACAGGAGGATGACTTACAAGACTCAAAAATGAAAACAGAGTGTCTTCAAAAGGAGAGGGAGGTCCGGCTGAAAGGAGGTGGGTGTGAATGGAATGGCAGTGGGAGAAGGGAATAATGAGAAGAGAGGGAGGGGATAAAGGAAAGGGAAAAAGAAAGGGAGTGGGGAGAGGACATCCGGTCTTCTTGTGTAAGGATATATACTTCACCATTAAACGTCGCCCAGAGAGGATTTTACGATTTCTGTTCATGGAATGAATTTAAGGTAGGGAGGTTTTCCATCCTGACTGTAGTAGCCTTGGGGGAGACTAGCGCCAACATTGGCCATATTATCCGCTTCCTTATTGTTATTTCGAAGAATATGAAAAACTTCAAAGGTTTGAGACATTAGAAGCTTAGCTTTTTTGTACAACCGGCTACATTTGATGGCTCCAGTTGGATACCCATTGATCAGCTTATAGATGACATGTCTGGAGTTGCCAAAAATTAGAACCTTCCGGAGCTTATTTTCACGAATGAGTTGAAGACCCTGAAGAAGGGCCATCCACTCAGCTTCATTGTTGGTTCTATGACCAAGTCCCCATGCAAATCTTTGTTCCACATGTCCTCCGGGATCCAACAGAATCCCCCCCGCACCAGCTGTCCCTGGATTACCTTTCGATGCTCCGTCAAAAAAGAAAGAATATGAATTTTTATCCCTGAGCCAGGTTTGGAAATCTTTGGTAGGAAGTCGAATTTCCCATTGGCATAAGCGTCTAGACTGAATTGTTCTTCCTAAGGAATTTTTGCACTGTGGAGAGCTGTGAACTTTTAAAAAATGTTTACACCAGGTGGCAAAGGGATCAGGAATTGTCTCATGCATTGGGTAGGTGATATTGTTCGAAGCAAATTTTTCAGCTATCATACCTATGGCTTTTGCTGCCATGCGTACTGGGACAGCTTTTTTCTCCTTAAAAATGGCCCGATTTCTGGCTAACCACAATTGCCAGCAGATGTTTTTAGGAACAACAGCCCAAAGGCGACTTAGGATGGGCTTCTTGGACAAAGACCCTGGGAAAAGATTAGTCCAGTCTTTGATGAGCTGGGCTGCATTACCTGGGAGATCACAATTGAATTCCTTGGGGAGAACGATCTTCCATACGCTAGTGGAGACTGTGCATTGAAGAAAAAGATGACTGGATGTCTCTTCAGCTTCATTACACAGGGCACATCTGGATGGTCCAAGAATGCCTCTTTTCCTTAGATTGTCAGCGGTTAAGAGCTTGTTGTGCAGGAGGAGCCAAATGAAACTGTTGACTTTGGGGATGCTGTCAGGATGCCAAACCTTTTTCCATAAGCTATCTGCCGTTGCCTGCTCCATGGATATTTTTTTATATTCCTCTTTGACATTATACTGCCCTAAATTTCCCCATCCCATCCGATCCTTAGTTGAGAGGCTCGTCGGGGAGAGGCCGTGAAGAGAGGATAGGAAAAGGTCTGCAGCATTTCTCATGTGATGTGGAGGAGAAATATCCTTCCACCCTATCCATTGGCCGTCCTCTCCCCATCGTGAAAGATCGAATAGAGTGAAGATCTCCTGCTCAGCCAGCCATTCAGAGAAGTGGACCATACCTGGTAACGTAGATCGCGGAGGTTGTCCTAAGATGCTGCTGTCCCAGACATTAATTCTTTTTCCGTTCCCGGGGATCCAATAACAGTCTTCAGTGATTGTGTTGATTGAGGCTTTGCACAGCTGCGATAAAGTGGTACCTTTGCCCTTCCATTCTCCTTCCAACATTTTTGATCTAGGCTTTTTAATGTATTTTTTCCTGATAACTTCTTTCCACCATTCCTTTTTTCCAGTAACCAGTCTCCATATCAATTTGGCTCCCATGGCTTTACTCGTAAACTCCGGGTCTCTGATGCCAAGTCCACCATGGCTTTTGGCTCGCTTGATAGTATCCCATTTGACCAAATGGAATTTCCTCGCTTGATTTTTCCCTCCCTGCCAGAGAAATTTCCTGATTTCTTTGCATATGCTGGAGATGACCGTCTTTGGCGCTAGAACCATCGAGCTTGTATAAATGGGATAAGAAGATAGAATAGACTGAATCAGAACTGTCTTTCCAGCTAGATTCAACCATCTCGTCCCCAGGGATTGGGTCTTGGCTTTAATTTTCTCGATAACCGGATTCCACAATGAGGAGGTCAGGGATTTTTTGACCACAGGGATGCCCAGGTATTTGAAATGAGTCCAGTTTGGATTAGCTTTAATTTGCAGAGTTTGAGATATCCTACGCAGGGTGGGAGCAGGACAATTCTAGCTATAGATTTGACATTTATTTGAGTTTGCTGAGCTCCCTGAGGCTTGAAGGAAGAGATCTAGGGGGTTGAGGAAGTTTCTAGCAATTTGTGTGGATGCAATTCCTAGAAAGATGGAGTCATCTGCAAACAGTGCATGATTGATAGAAGGCACACCATTCCTAAAGGAGAGGCCTGGAAGGGAGCCTTCAGCTTGGTGCCTGTTCAATCTTCTGCTAAGGGAGTCTGCAACCAAAATGTATAGATAAGGGGAAAGCGGACATCCTTGCCTTACTCCACGCGAGGCTTTGAAGAACTCGGAGGGTCTGCCATTGATAAGGGGGGCTATCCAGGGGGAGGAGATGCATGCTTGAACTTGGTTGATAAAGGCAGAAGGGAATCCAAATCTTTCCATCACCATAATGATGTAGGAGTGTCTTAGTTTGTCGAATGCATTAGCCAGGTCTAGCTTAATGGCCATCCCAGGCTCTCTTCTTTTATTGCTGGAATGGATCGCTTCTTGCACTAAGAGGATGTTATCACCTATGTGCCTGCCTGAGACGAAACCTCCTTGGTTGGGAGAGATAAGGGAGGGAATAATTCTTTTGATTCTCAATGACAGCACTTTCGAAAAGATTTTGTAAGAAGCGTTGCACAAAGAAATGGGCCTGAATCTTTTGATGGAAGAAGGATTGGTGTCTTTAGGGATAAGGGCCAAGAATGTGGAGTTGGTGGCGCCCCCCATTTTTCCTTTCGCCATCCAAGATATCAGGCGCATCAGATCTCTCTTAATAAGGGGCCAAAATGTCCTGTAGAAGCAGATTGGGAATCCATCTGGGCCTGGGGCCTTATCCGGATGGAGAAACCAGATTGCTTGTTTAACTTCTTCTTCCAATATAGGGGATTCGAGTTGGGTTTTGTCCTCAAGGCTTATAAGGGAAGGAATGTCAGAAGCCATTTCTTCCATAAGGCCACGAGTGACTTGCTCCTCATCATTATATAAATGCTCAAAGAAGTTCCTTACCTCAGCACAGATCGCTGCTTGCCCTCGGATGTCTAAGCCATCTTCGTTTTTAAGTTCTTTTATCGTGTTCCAGCGTTGCCTATCCCTGTGCTGGATTTGGAAGAACTTTGTGTTCTGATCTCCCCCTTTGAGCCACAGGATGCGCGAGCGGAGTCTCCATTCCTCTTCTATTTGCCTTAATATTTTCTGAAGTTGTGTTTCAAGTTCGATTTCTTTGAGGAGATGCTCCTTGGTGATCGTGCTTACTTCCATTTCAGTTTGCAGACGCTCCATCTCTTCTAAGATGAGATCCTTCTGCTTTTCAGGTTCTTGATAATGAGACTTTACCCACGCCTTGAGAGCTGCTTTCACCCTCTTTAGCTTCTGCTCCCAGATGAACGCTGGGGTTCCTGGAATGAAACAGCGCCAGGAATTGTTTATGATTTCCTTGGCTTCTTCCGATTCCAGCCATAAACGATTGAACCGGAATGGCAGAGGCCCAAGGTTTGCTTCCGGCGAGAAGAAGAGACATATTGGCTTATGGTCCGAAACCGTCGAGCACAGGAGTTTGACATCCGGGGTAGAGTTAAGGAGATGTGTACTGACCAAGAACCGATCAAGACGAGCAGCGATGTACCCAGGACCCACTCGTTTGTTGCTCCAAGTGTAAGTGCCATTTTTGGGTTTTATATCTGAAAGGCCCCATTGAGAGATGAGGTCTTCTAGCCGCTCCCCGAAGGGGTCTCTGACCTTGGATCCACCTCTACGCTCAGCTGCCGATATGGTAGTGTTGAAGTCCCCTGCTATGAAGCAGGGAAGGAGCTTTTTATCCTCACATTGCCCTTCGAGCGAAGTCCAAAAGCTATCCTTCTGAGCGTTCAGGGTTGGACCATATATATTTCCGATCCAAAACTGTTCTTTGCATTCTTTGTTTTCAAGTTTTATAAGAAGCCAGTTTCTATTATCTACAGCAGAGAGGAGTTCATACTTATCTGCGCTCCACCAGCATAGGAGGCCCCCAGAGGCTCCTATAGCATTAGTGGCTATACCATTCCCTTTAGGCCAGATGCTTTTGATGACCGCGACGCTATCTTCAGCAGTTTTCTTAGTCTCCTGGAGAAGAAGGATTGAGGCTAATTCCAAGGATTTGAATCTCTTAATGACTTCTAATTTTTGCATTCCTCCCAAGCCTCTACAATTCCAGGAGACTATTTTCATTATTTCTTATGCTGCTTGAGGGCCTTTTCTTTCTCCTTTTTTTCCTCTTCTGCACTCATGAGATATTTGCTTGCTGGCGAGGATTTGACCAAGAAATCTAAATTGGACTGCTTTGCTGCCGCCTTTTCCCTTGCTGCCTCCTGCTCACGGATGACTTTATTAGTTTTCCTTCCTTTCCTGGAGAGCGGTTCTTGTTCTTCTATGGAAGTATCTGTCATTTCCTCTGTGCTTGCTTTTGCCCTTGATCTAGTGACAGAGCCTTCAGAGGTCATATCCATCTCTTTCTTGCCCTTGTGGTGCTCAGCCTCCACTTCCTGGATTATCTGATGCTGAACGACTATCTCCGGGGCTTCGCTGTCCTGAAGCTGTACCGGATCAGTTCTGTCTTCCTGGGTCTCTGGGTTCTTTGCTTGGTTTTCTTCCTCCTGCGTCTCTTCCTCCAGGGCCGCAAACTTATTTCCGGTGGGGTTCTTTGATGTGGGGATCTGCTGTTTTTGGGGCTTGGCTGCCTTTTTCCCATTTGCAATGTTCCATCCCTCACTAGGAGGGTTTTCCGTGGAGGGTCTTTCTGGCTTCTTTGGGCATGATTTGGCAAAATGGCCATATTCATGGCAGTATTTGCACTTAAACGGGATTTGCTCGTAGTCTACTGTTTGAAGGTGATTCCACCCATCAATGGAGAGCTTGATAGACTCTGGCAAACCCTTTTCTAGATCAACTTCAACGCATATTCGGGCGCAGGAGAACATTGGGGCTTTCGGCTCGGACTTGTCTACATATTTCCCCAGAGTATTTCCTATTGCTCGAAAGTCCTCATCATTCCAGCAATGCAGGGGAAGATGAGGTAATTTTACCCAGACAGGGACTGCTTTTGGTATATCTTTCTCAGGATTGAAGGTCAAATCCCACTTGTTCAGATACATTCCTCGAGGGCCCATTCCTAAATATTAGGTCCCGATCCTCCTTCTTTTCAAAGATGAATGCAAAGTATCCTTTCCCACAAAATATTTGTTGGACTTCTCCCTGTATTAGGGTTCTCCAGTTTTTGTTCAGCCAGATCTCCACTGAGCGCGGGGATGGCCATAGCCCGGTGAACAGACCAATGAGGCCCTTCTCAGAGAGAGAAACTGCCTTCCGTTTAGAGGCGGCCGAGCTGAGCTTCACTTCTGGTACATCAACAAGCTTAACAAACCTGGAGGCAGGGGCCACGACAGGCTGCTCGCGCGAGATCGAAGCAACTATATTCTGAAACCTTTCCTCAAAGGATGGGTCAGGCGGATCCATGGTAGAGCCGCCGACCAGCTAAGGAGCCCGTAACAGCGCTAGGGTTAGCTACCTGCTCGTCGCTCTGGTTTTGAGTTGATGTTATACAGACAAAATAATCCCTTGACCTTGTTTGTAGTAAGAGGCTTTTATTATTTAAGATGATTTAAACATATCATGAGTGAATTGAGGTGCCCTAAAATGTCTTATTTGTTGCAAGAACTATTATTGTAAGATGGATCAATGGAATGTTTCATTTGTTTAAATGAAATGATTGTTATTGTAAGTCAAATATGGAATCTACAACTACATGGCTAATCTAGTTGTGGATTGTCCAATTACATGTGGATGTATGTAAAAAAGAGAATTAATTGTGTTCATAGGTTTAGGAAATGTTGATCTACAGAAGTTTAACATACATACATATAAAACAAAAAAAAATGCAAATGTGACCTTAAGCATAACACAATATGCCTTGCGCAATGCTTACTTATAGTAGTGCAAGTGATATTATATTGTTTTCATGATGGAGGTCCACAAGACGTCAAAGCATGGTGAAATGGTACTCACAAGTATTCATGTTCAATTAAATACATAATTTTGTTTTCGATTGATCCATGGGGAGCCATGAACCCTAATCCTACATTAATTACGGTACAAACCCACTTTGTTTGGGGGGAAGAGATTTGAACCTTGCACCCCTCCCAAGCAACAAAAATGGCTTACTAATTCACCATGGGCTGATCCCCAAAAATGAATTATATCATGAATTTCTAGAATTGGCTTTACCCACTTGGAATGTGTGTTATTCATTGAGCACATTGAATTTGGACATTTCATATTGACCAATAATGTTTGCAACTTAACATGGTTGGTAGGCGTGGGTGGAGTCTTATTTGACTCGGAAGGAAATAAGATGAAAGACTATGCTTGGGGAATCGAAAGAAGGACAAATAATAGCGCATAATGGTTATCTCTAATAAAAGGTTTGGAGATTGCAAGGGATGAGGGCCTCACAGACCTGATTGTATTCGGGGACTCAATGATGGTTATTAGAGATGCTCGAAATCCGCCCAAAAATCGTAAGAACCCTGCGTCTAAAATCCATCGTATCCTAAAGTGTTTTGTCAACGAGTTCAAAACCATAAACTTTCTTCACATTTTGAGAACCAACAATTAGGAGGCGGATATAATGGTGAGCAGTGGTGTCATGTTGGATCGCGGAGTTTTGGTTAGCAATCAAATGGTGAATGACAAGGTTTGGATTCCCTAAATTCCCCATGTTTTACCATTTGGAAAGAACTCCTATGCCTACTTCTAATGAGAAAAAACTCAAAAATGGGTTGGAGTTTTGAAAACACTCCAGCCACGTTCATACATGTTTTCAAAATTTTTCTCTTGCTCGACGATGAAACCAACTCTAATGTTTTTTACCTTAAATTGTGCCTTGGGAAGAGGGAAGATCGCACACTAGAGGCACATGGATTCTACATGGTCGGCATGCACGTCTTAACTACAACATGGATGCAAGGAGAGCAGTGCTTAAATGAGAGGTGGTGTGAAGGTTGGCAGCATTGTATGCCTTTAGAGTCCGAGAAGATGACCGACTCTGGATTAACAATGAATTGCCTTCTTTACAGGAAAACCATCCCTCGCACAGGAGGCTCAACAATTCCAGATTTTAGGAAGAAATTTCCCACTATGCACGGGAATCAGGGTGGCTCAGTTCCAATCCAGCACAGTATGCAGGATGAAAGTCGACATTATGTGCATGGTTATGACTCAAACCCTGTAATGGTAGCCGGTGGCGGTTCTGGTTTAGGGCAGGAAGCTGATATCATCCCCAAGAACGTCAAAGAGTATTTGCAAGAGTTGGAATCCCGAGTTCGTTTGTTGAGAGGCGAAAATTATGAATTTAAGAAGGCACTGCAGCATATGTTTACCCTAGCACATGCACCAAATAAAGAGGTTCGAGAGAACAACAAGAAGCTCAATGTGAAGGTGGACAGCCTCGCTGAAGTCCTGGACAATGGATGCCCTTGCCCGGTCAACTTGGATGCCCAAATCAGGGTGATACACTGCAGAGCCAGAATTATAGAGGGAAAGATCGATGGAATGCGAGCTGAACTTAGAGATTTGAAGCAGGAGATGCAGAATGTACATGGCGGCACAATGGGTGGAACAAAACCAGAGCTCCGTTGTCAGTTTTAGTTTGCAGCTCAGGTGACTCCTCAGGTTTTTGGGCCTTTTATTAGCTTTGGTTAGGATGACTGGGAACTCTTTTACTCTTGTTTTGATAAAAATCTATGTAGCAATTTTGGGGCCTTGTATCAAGTAGAAGAAGACGTCGCTGACAACATGAAGATGATTCCTCAATGTACTATTTTTGTTTAAAGCTTCTAGGGTAGTTTGTTCGATTTTATAACTGTAATAGGCTAGAACTTTGTTATGATAGTTATAGTTTGGTCAAAGATGAATGTAGAGATTGGTTAGCTTTATATATAAAAGCTCTCAACCGTTCTTGTGAAACAAAAATAATGTTTGCAACTTATATATATGTTATGCAAACAACAAAAAAATGTTCAAGAATTATCCTTAGATATCCTTTTAGCTTTAACAGTAAGGTCAACGAAGTGGTGCATTCACATTTATATTGAACCAATTTTACCTTCGGTACTAGAGATTTAAGTTGATCGTAAATCATCTTAGATTGATTTTTTTCCCAAGAAAAACCTTGTGCGAAAACCTAAGGGATGCTTCCCCACATTCTTGGATGGTATCCTTAGTAAACTTGTTGAAGTAGACTAGTGCACCTAACCTAGGGAGATTCAAACCTAGCACTTACTAGCACATAACTAGTCAAATGCCCATCAACATTTGCAACACCTAGTTGAGCTAACCGCTTGGGCTATCTTAGACTGAGTTTTATGTTATTTCTTGTATTATTTTATAATAATTAAAAACGAAAATTCCTTTTTTTTATTTGCCAGAATCTCCCTGACTTGGCGGAGTGGCCTTTGGTCTAAGAAACCATGACCCAGGTGCATCTAAGCCGTGAAAATCACCCGAGGATCGTGCCTGCCTTGGGCCACACCAATCCTCAACTCGTTGGGTTTTGGGTGTCTCCTCCCAACTAACTCATCCTTAAGGGAAATTGAAATTGGGTCGCATGTTGACGAGACCCACACCTTAACTGAATGAGCTAGCGGAAATTGACAAAAATAAAAAATTCATTGGATTGTGTTAGATAATATTTCATCATTTGTTAAGAACATAAAGGGTTAGTTTTTTTTGGGAGCTAAATGGATGCTTTTGAGAGCAACTTCATATCAACACCTTTGATTAGATCTCACATTTATGAGTTATAATATAATTGGATGCAATAGGATATGTATATGTGAGAGAGGGAGAGATAGGAAGCATGTATAAAGTGCACTTAAATCTCTATACTATTACGAGGGGAAACTCAAGGGATGCTTCCCCACATGTTTGAATGCCATTCCTAAAGCCTGTTAACTAGACTAGTGTGCTTCACCCATGAAGATTCGCAATGGGCACCTACTAGTACAAAACTAGCTAAATGCCCAACAATATTGGCAACAACCCATTGAACTCTCTCCTTAGGCACATGATACATAATATATGTTATAGTAAATTAATGTATGTTGTTAGTGCATTCTTGGATTGGTCTTCAGGACTTATTGACCCATAGGGCTCACAGAGAGGTTTTGTTGTACTAATGGATTAAATTTTGATTGTAATAGTCACATTTCATAAATAATTTGAATGCATGTAGTAAAATTGAAATATGGAAAACAAACTACCATAAGGCCTCTTCACAATTAGAATCTTCACATAGCATGGCCTCTAAAACTAGGTTTCATAGTGGGATGCAAAAAATTAGGGCTATTACTAAAGTGTTTGGTTTTTAGAGACCTATAATTATTGGGAAGGTTTTAGAGATCCATGATTAGTTGGAAAGACCATAAAGGGGTGCTTGGGCATTGTAAGAAACACAAATTCTTGAATATTTCACATATTAAAGATTAAGTCCCCAAATACCAACAATAAGGTTGCCCACTCAATCTCATATATATTGTCATTGGATTACCAATGTACATTTGATATGCTAAAAAATAATTCTAAGATTGGCTATCGGTCTAGTACCATGGATTATTGGAAAGATAAAGAAGATGACATTTTAGGGATATATTTTGATGTTGATTCGATCATGGAGGGATGTGAAATCTTAGAGGACATGCTTGGTATGAAATCACTATTTCAACGATTGAAATCCCACACTAGGGAAGGAATTGCATCTACTTGACTATGGATTCATCCTTGCAAAAGAGAAAGTTAGGAGGAGCTTACCATAGAAATGGTAAGATTAATATTCTAACAAAAAATAGTAAGTTCACAATGACTTAAGAATGAGTAGAAAGTGGGCACAAATGAAATTGAATGTGTTATGCAAACCATACCACTCGACCGATGATGAGAAACTGAAATCCCTCAAACAAACTCAATGGTGACATTAGGGAGCACGATAATTTAAAAGAAATGGGCCTTCCAAATAAGGCTTTGATCCATAATTGCCAACTGTTGGTCTCCACTGTATCTTTGGCATGCCTTCCAATAATTTATAATGCTGGGATCATGTTGGATCTGCCCATTGATTCACTTGCGTTTACATTATGAATGATGATAATATGGGCTCAATTCCAAACTTTGAATACTGTTTGACTTCTTCATGACTCCATAATTATGTTGGCATGTTTAGGATCGGGTCCTAGTTATGACACTTCTCCATTAATTGTCATATATTTGTAATATTGATTTCCTTAGAATGGACTTCCATATTTGAATAATGTGAATAGACCTTAACATCATTTGATGCCTTTTATATACATTGTGTGTTTGTCAACAATATGGTTAGTGTGACTTCCACACGGTTAATAAATCTTTTATCATGGAAATCAAACACATAAAGAAACTAAGACTAACTTTGAAGAGTTATCATATGGTATTGCACAAATCAAAAAGTGAAAGCTTTCTTATAAAGGGTTGCAACTAGGTTGAGTGAACCCATTTTATATTTATCTTTAGGACCCAAAGACTTGGTGAAAATGTCTACAGTTTGGTCGACTTGGTGAAAATGTCTATAGTTTGGTCGACTTGGTGAAAATGTCTATAGTTTGTTCCTTTGTGGGATAGTACTATATCTCAGCAGATCCATCTTCTACAAGCCGTTTGATGAAGAGGCAATTTATCTCAACATGCTTGGTATGCTTGTGGAAGACTGGATTCTTGGCTAGTTTGAGCACCCCTTGATTGTCACAGAGTAGGGGTGTCGGTTGTGTCTATTGCATCTTCATGTTTGAAAGCATCCCCTTGAGCCAAACTGCCTCACATGCTCGTTTCACTACTCGATATTATGCTTTTGGCAACTTCCTCCTACTTGCTATTCCATGTGACTGCACTTGTGCCAAGGTTGTATACATATCCAAAATTTGGTTTATTGTCTTCCACAGAATCTGCCCAATTTGAATATGTATTTCCATACAACCTAGGATCTTTGGTTATATGGTAAATAATACTAAAGTCAAATGTTCCTTTTACATATCTCAACTATTTTTGATGCAATCCATTGCTTTGCCTTTCGTGATGTCATGAATTTGTGAATCTATATCAAGCTCCCCACCACCTAACCTGAGTGAAGTGAAGAGTAGCTTCGAAATTACCTAACCCGAGTTCTCTATGAAGGGCTTGACTCGATTGAATATTCCCCTCTGGAGCCCAATGCATGCACGGCTAAGAGTGCTGTGATATTTGCTTTTTTAATAACAATATTAAGTTACACATAAGAGAAAGTATTTATTCTATGGTTCTACAACGCCCCATAAATATATTCAGTACTCATACCATGTCGGTAATTAGCTCCTCACTAGATTAATAACTTATCAGTGTATAAAGAAAAGGAACACAGGTGAAATAATCGATCATGAACATGATTGACTTTAGGATCAATTCCATTTCAGTTGGGGTTTGTTCATTGGGAACTAACATGACTCCTAAGATATCTGACATTATTGATTCTTTCCATATATATATAACTAGCATTCGCCCCTGGAGTGGCAAAGTGAACGCCGAGAGCGAACTTAAACTGCCACCAGTGACCCGCGAATGCGAGGGCTCTGACGGTTTATTGTCTCCTGTCGCTGGTCGCGAGCCATCTGAAATCTCACGAGTCAATTGAAATCTGGTATCGCGATCGGCGAGAACGCGAGTATTCTTGCAAAAGCAGGACAAAATACAGGAAAAGTGCGAATAATGTCATTGCGCTCTGGCGGGTTTCTGCCGATCGCTACTGTCCCCGATCGCCGGAGTTAAGTAACCAAGGGGTCTGTAGGCATTAAACCTTGCGGCATTGTAAAGGTATGACGTATCGTGGGACCAAACAAGTTTGGTAGGTGGGGGAAAAGAATAGCAATAATAAGGTTAGTAATAATAGTCCCGTCAGCTATAAAACTAAATGTAATGTTAGGTGGGTTGCCCAAGAAGGAGAAACAGAAGGCACCGGAGGTGGGGTGCTAAAGAAGAAGAAACAAAAGATAGAGGCGCAACGAATCTAATCCTAAAGGTGAGGAGGGTCTAAATATTGCAAAACAAAATTGCGAAATATGGCTTCCCCTAGCGAGATGACCGTTCGCTGGTCGCCAGTCACGAGTAGTTGCTGCGAGCAGACTCTCGCTGGTCACTGGTCGGTTTGAAAGGGATAACAAACAAAAATTTGTCTTGTTCGGAAAGGCGTGGGATATGGGGCACTCAAATCGCCCCGTCCCGCCGCCAAACGGACCCACCCCCGTTCTGAATCAACCCCGTCCACCGTCCGCCAGATACGCCGACCCCACCTCCGTAACCGGGCATATGTCGGGCCGGGAGTTGTCTAATAGTTTCGGCAGCGGTTAGCATTAATGGCAAACTCATTCGAAATTTGAAATTGTAAGCCCGCTCGATTTTGAAATGGTAAACCCGCCCAACTCGGATTTTTGAAATGGTAAACCCGCCCAACTCTGATTAGGCAGCATTGTTCAGGTCTGCAACCCTCTCCTCCATGGACTTCTCAATCACTCTTATCTCCATGAGAAGATGAGGCAAACTGTTTAATGGCGATTGGCTAAGCATCTCATTCTTCTCCGTTATTTAATGCGCGTATCGCCATGAAATTCTTACACTTTCCATACTAAATCTGACTGTGCAATGAGAATTCAACGAACTAACAGAGTTGATCGGGGGGTTGATTCGGATGCAAACGCACAATGATCCACATGTGCAAATGATCCGCAAGGTTCAGCATTTGATCGAGAGATGTCTTCTCATAATTCTCTCTAATTTCTTTTCATTATCATGCTAGTTTACAGCCGCAGGTTTCACTTCGCTACGTTTCCGCATAATTCTCTCTAATTTCTTTGCATTATCATGCTAGTTTACAGAGCACGCAGGTAATGTTGTTATACTGTATTCATGGTTTAATTTGAGGTTATTAATTAATTTAATGATTGCAGTTTGGAAGGGCTTGTTAAGAGAAAACGGAGATTTCTTGCGGACCTATTTTATAGGCAACACGAGATCATATAATCCTCCTCCTGCACAAACATTGCCAAATATTTTAGGTTCGGGATCAGATTCTGGGAAACCTACAACAAGAACAATATGTCAGCATTCATGCACATAATTAATCACTGAAAGATTTGTTCTATTCAACAATCGAATGAGTATGGTACTGTAGATCTTGGTAGCGAAACTGTGTAGAATGCATGCTCGGTGACTCCTTCGTACATCCGAGCCACATGGACGTGGAATGTGCTATTAGGTTAAAGTAATGGCTATAGGATTTATACATAAGAATACAACTGCGTGCTTTTGGCTTTAATGGAAGTTTTCTATGGACACCCTAAATAGATAGCTATATTAGTTTTATGGAAACAAAAGCTTGTAATATTTGTGCCAAATGGAAGAAGCATGAAGCATGGTTCTATATGACTTTATTTGAATTTAAATTTGTTGTATATGAAACATGATTTTTATGATAGTTGGCTTTGTTCTATATGAATTGTGATTTATATCATAATTTTCTGCTTGGTTCTCTTTTATCTATGGATGTATTTGGCTATCTACGAATCATAGTAAATCGGCCAAAATAATTCGGAAATTCATTAGATTTGTCGAATCATGGCTTGAAACTTGATTCACCCAGCTGAATTATTATTTTTTATTTGTAGGTGTCTAGACCTGGGCGTGAAGAGATCGCAGCAGTTTGTCTCCTTTGTTAAGGATTATAGAGCTCACACCCACTGTGGAGAATCTATGCGTTTCTGCCAACGGAGGACATTTGTTCTTCTCATTCTGTCTCTGCCGTACACGCAAATTCCAATGAGATGCTTGTCAAAACAAGCCTTGGTTTTGCAGTTCATGGTGTTTTCGGAAAAATTATGAGAAGGGGGTAAAAGCTTATGGATTCTTTAAAAAATTTAAAACTTCAGGAGAAAATTTGAAGTCTAAGGCGATTACATAGTTAAAGTCAACAAATATTAGGCTACATATTGTAAATGTTATTTCAAATTTGTGTATGCACAGATTTATTTAATATTGATAGCTTTAGCGTTTCTAAAAATTTATAAATGATCGTATTTATCTAATATTAATAGGTGTAGAATGTCTATATTGAATGTGTGGGGACTCAATGGTGAAGGTTGATTAAGATCCGCAGAATATGTAATAATCACAGCTTTTCATGGATTACATTTGCAGTTTAGGAAGCTACTTACAAAATAAGTTTTCAATTTAAGAAAAACATGACATAATAGGTAAAGTAGGTGAAGCAATTTTAAGAGACGTCAATTTGTCACAATGATTTTTCAAAATCACCATAACACAATGTATGGTTATTTATCAATTTTTTATTAAATTGATGTAGAATTTATTATATATATATATATATATAATAAGGACGAATCTTGTGTATAATATTTTTAATTAATTTTATATATTATTTTTAATTATTTATATTTAGTTTTTAACTAATTAATTATTTTTAAATATTTATTTATAAATTATAAAAATTATTTATGAAAATTAATATTATTAGTGGTAATTTAATGTCTAAATGTTAAAAGTGTTACATATAATTTATGAATTAATATTAAATATTTATATTTCAAAAAGAATTGATGTGTTAATTATAATTTAATATAATTTATTTTTCATAAAAAATTATATAAGAAAATAGATAAAATATAAAAATATACTAACATAATATAAAATGATATTATGTTTTTTGGTCACAGTTTCTTTAAATTATTTTTTTCTAAATCTAGGGGAATCGACAATGGAGATTGGGTTGGTACTCGCTAGTGACACGGGGTCCACGGGTCCAATCTCGCTACCACTATACTCCTACGTGCAACCAGAAGGCCCGAGTTATTGGGTTGGTACTCGCTAGTGACACGGGGTCCACAGATCCAATCTCACTACCACTATACCCCTAGGTGCAACCACAAGGCCCAAGTCATGGCGCACAATGCAAGTTGGGGGAATCGAACACATGACCTGCCATTTATAACCAATTTCAACTTAACCACTTGAGCTACCCCCCACGGGCCATAGTTTCTTTAAACTATAATCAACTTTAAGAAAAGATATTTGAATGAATGAACTTTGACTTAGTCAAAGTTCTTGTTAGTAATTAGAGTTTTTATGATTGATAGGAACTATGATGAATGGACTTTCATTGATAATCACTATAGGAACTTTGATGAAGGAACACGAGGAACTTTCACATAAATAGAACATAAAGAAACTTTGAAACTTGAACTCATTCAAAAAAAAATTAATACAATTTCTTAATGGCTTTGTTGATCCCAAAATGTTGATATTGTTCCTTCATGGCTTTGGTTTGATCCTCTAAGGGATTTGTTTTGACCATGTTATATGTCATACATGATTGACTTACATGCTAGTGTACGATAATCACAATATTCAAGGTTTTAATTTCCTAGTTGTAATGAGTTTTCCCATTTATCTTAATCTTAACTAAAGTTATTAATATTTGTTAAGATTCACTCGGATATATTTAATGAGAAGTACCCAAGGGATGGTTAAAGCCACAATCCAAGATACACATTGTTAAATTAATGTAATTCCCTTTGCTTTCCTTGATTTTAATCTTCTCGTGGATTATTGCTTGTTGATACAAATAAAAAATTTGGGGAAGGTATTGTAGCTCATTGTAGAAAAGCATATTATGCTCAATTCATGTGTGTTATGATTATGGTTGTGATATCACATAGGTACAAAGATTAGAGAACATAATCTATTTTTTAGATCCTATGCTCTTAACAAAATTCAACCATTTGTGAAAGATCAAGCTCTCATTCAGATTGCATACTAAATTTGTCATTAAAAAAAATTGTGTGGTGCATGTTGTAAGCTTGTCTCGCACCATATTATTGATGTACTATATGTAAACACAAAGCGCACTTGTAATAGGGTTTGAATTTCAACATTCATGACCATCATTGGTGCATTGTAGAAAACATAATGCACCAAAATTGAAACCATAATAATTTTTTTTTTAAACGTGTGGTGCTTTGTAAATATAATGATGCATCGCTAATGGTGCATCGACATTTAAAGAACCTTGTTTAGTCAACAAAAAAATTTAGGGACACGGTGCGTTAGAGGAAATGAAATACATTGCCATTGAAACCATTAAATTAGTTTTTTAAACAAATCGATGCTCTATAAGTGTGGAAGTAAGTCATCACAAGATGACATCACTATATCCCCGATAACACTAGAATTCTCAAGTTTGATTAGTATTCCTATTATGTCTCCAATAAATACATACATTGTCCACCCCAAATGTAAGTGCAATACATTGTTCATCCCAAGTGTAAGTGCATGTTTGGCATCAACTCCAAGACCACCAAGAATGGTAAAACACTTTATAGAAATGATCATAGTACTATTAATCAAGTATATACAAATTGAATTGTTAATTTTGTATAATTTTCTAAAATTCAAATTGAATGAATATTTTATAAAAATGTAAGACACCATAATTTTTGGTATGAAGCATTGGAGAAGGAAATGAGGGAAGTTGAGATGAATAAAAATTGAAACTTGGTTGAACATTCTAAGGATAATAAGTGGTGAGGGTAAAGGATAGATAAAAACAAGCATAAGAGTGAGAGCACGGTCAAAAAGTACAATGTGAGGCTAGTCCTTAGAATACATGGATAAAATTATGGAATAGATTATGCATAAATTTCTTCGCTAGTTGCTTGATGGGATACAATAATATAAGTGTTAGCTTTAATAGCCCATCATAAGTAGGTATTTCACCAAATAAATGTAAAATCAACATTTTTTAATGAACACATTGAGGAAGAAGTTTATGTTTCGCAACTAATTGTGTTTAAGGAAGAGGAAAAATCAATTTTATCTATAAATTAAATAAGCTATAATATTGCTTTAAACAATCTTCTAAGTATTCAAAATTAATCATTATGTCTAACAAGATGGACTTCTTAGTATTAAAATGAATCAACACCGTGTGTGCAAAAATAATTATAACTAAACCTTATTATTTTTTTTTTTAATGTGGATGACTTGACTTTTATAGGTATACTAATAGTGAACTAACGTGAAGCATGAATTAGATCACTCAATGATGGTCATGTTTGAAATGACTAATTTTAAATTAATGCATTGCTTCGATGGTGTTGAGGTATATCTATGACTTGATGGTATCCTTATTTGTCAATCAACGTATGCCTAACATCTATTGAAGTGATTTACAATGGACGAGTGAAAGGAAATAGTGGCGGTATACAAATATAGTGGAAATTTGTAAAAATAAATATTACAATAAATTGATTAAGAAAAAATTGTAATTTTGGTAATTATAAATTCACAATTTTAACAAATATGATTTGGCATGACCCCATCATCAAATGATGCATCAAACACCCTTCTCTAGCCTGAGAAAGAAAAGAATTCCCCTTCTCTGAGTGATCTATGGATAGGTACATGGTGCCTGGTAACACCACCCAAGCTCATTTAGGGAGGTAAGCCCTGAACTTGTAAGTTAGAAAACATCCCTCCACATAACACAGTCATTTCCTTTTTTTATTTAATGTTAGAACTTCTCCATTCATGTGTTTTCACCTCATGCATTTTTTAGCTTATCTAGGGCTTGACAAGAATTCCCAAGCCAAAATGCATCACTCACTTGTTCTGATGTCGTGGCACCATCACTAGTGTGTTTGGCATTTGGTGCATTGTTTTATTTGTGGTGAGCTACAACAAATCCCCCATGGAAAAACACATTACTAATTCAATTGGTCTAGTGCTACTTCCCAATTAGTGCATTTTGGAATCCCGTGTTTTTTTAGCTTATCGTGGGGTCAGACAAAGAACCCATGTACTACTTTAAAAAACATGAAAGCATTAAGAGACAAAGAACCCATGTACTACTTTAAAAAAAATCCAAGTACTTAAATGGGATTATATGGATATCCCATCTCTTCAACTTGGAAGTGTGCCTTCAAAATTCTTCATCTAAACTAAATACATGAATCTGGTTGCCACTCAAGTTGAACATAACAGAAGTCTTTTCGCCTTTTGAAATGCTCATAACCTGTGGAAGAAATCGTGTTTGTGATGATTACCAGGATTAGGACGAAGGAATTGATGGCACGGCGTAGATGATGAGGATCAGGACGAAGATGTTGATGATGATGTACAGGGTATATACATCAGTGTATATTCTAATATATACTGGTATATACACTGGTGTATATTCCGGTATATGCACTGGTGTAAGCCAATCATGTATGACATATAACATGGTCAAAACAAATCCCTTAGAGGGATCAAACCAAAGCCATGAAGGAACAATATCAACATTTTGGGATCAACAAAGCCATTAAGAAATTGTATTAATTTTTTTTTTGAATGAGTTCAAGTTTCAAAGTTTCTTTATGTTCTATTTATGTGAAAGTTCCTCTTGTTCCTTCATCAAAGTTCCTATAGTGATTATCAATGAAAATCCATTCATCATAGTTCCTATCAATCATAAAAACTCTAATTACTAACAAGAACTTTGACTAAGTCAAAGTTCATTCATTCAAATATCATTTCTTAAAGTTGATTATAGTTTAAAGAAACTATGGCCCGTGGGGGGTAGCTCAAGTGGTTAAGTTGAAATTGGTTATAAATGGCAGGTCATGTGTTCGATTCCCCCAACTTGCATTCTGTGCCATGACTCGGACCTTGTGGTTGCACCTAGGGGTATAGTGGTAGTGAGATTGGATCTGTGGACCCCGTGTCACTAGCGAGTATCAACCCAATGACTCGGGCCTTGTGATTGCACGTAGGAGTATAGTGGTAGCGAGATTGGACCCGTGGACCCCATGTCACTAGCGAATACCAACCCAATCTCCATTGTCAATTCCCCTAGATTTAGAAAAAAATAGTTTAAAGAAACTGTGACCAAAAAACATAATATCATTTTATATTATGTTAGTATATTTTTATATTTTATCTATTTTCTTATATAATTTTTTATGAAAAATAAATTATATTAAATTATAATTAACACAAATTCTTTTTGAAATATAAATATTTAATATTAACTCATAAATTATATATAACACTTTTAACATTTATACATTAAATTACCACTAATAATATTAATTTTCATAAATATTTTTTATAATTTATAAATAAATATTTAAAAATAATTAATTAGTTAAAAACTAAATATAAATAATTAAAAATAATATATAAAATTAATTAAAAATATTATACACAAGATTGTCCTTAATATATATATATAAAATAAATTCTACATCAATTTAATAAAAAATTGATAAATAACCATACATTGTGTTATGGTGATTTTGAAAAATCATTGTGCAAATTGACGTCTCTTAAAATTGCTTCGCCTACTTTACCTATTATGTCATGTTTTTCTTAAATTGAAATGTCATGTTTTTCTTAAATTGAAAACTTATTTTGTAAGTAGCTTCCTAAACTGCAAATGTAATCCATGAAAAGCTGTGATTATTACATATTCTGCGGATCTTAATCAACCTTCACCATTGAGTCCCCACACATTCAATATAGAGATTCTACATCTATTAATATTAGATAAATACGATCATTTATAAATTTTTAGAAACGCTAAAGCTATCAATATTAAATAAATCTTTGCATACACAAATTTGAAATAACATTTACAATATGTAGCCTAATATTTGTTGACTTTAACTATGTAACCGCCTTAAACTTCAAATTTTCTCCTGAAGTTTTAAATCTTTTAAAGAATCCATAAGCTTTTACCCCCTTCTCATAATTTTTCCGAAAACACCATGAACTGCAAAACCAAGGCTTGTTTTGACAAGCATCTCATTGGAATTTGCGTGTACGGCAGAGACGGAATGAGAAGAACAAATGTCCTCCGTTGGCAGAAACGCATAGATTCTCCACACAGTGGGTGTGAGCTCTATAATCCTTAACAAAGGAGACAAACTGCTACGATCTCTTCACGCCCAGGTCTAGATGCCTACAAATAAAAATAATAATTCAGCTGGGTGAATCGAGTTTCAAGCCATGATTCGACAAATCTAATGAATTTCCGAATTATTTTGGCCGATTTACTATGATTCGTAGATAGCCAAATACATCCATAGATAAAAGAGAACCAAGCAGAAAATTATGATATAAATCACAATTCATATAGAACAAAGCCAACTATCATAAAAGTCAAGTTTCATATACAACAAATTTAAATTCAAATAAAGTCATATAGAACCATGCTTCATCCGTCTTCCATTTGACACAAATATTACAAGCTTTTGTTTCCATAAAACTAATATAGCTATCTATTTAGGGTGTCCACAGAAAACTTCCATTAAAGCCAAAAGCACGCAGTTGTATTCTTATGTATAAATCCTATAGCCATAACTTTAACCTAATAGCACATTCCACGTCCATGTGGCTCGGATGTACGAAGGAGTCACCGAGCATGCATTCTACACAGTTTCGCTACCAAGATCTACAGTACCATACTCATTCGATTGTTGAATAGAACAAATCTTTCAGTGATTAATTATGTGAATGAATGCTGGCATATTGTTCTTGGTGTAGGTTTCCCAGAATCTGATCCCGAACCTAAATAATTCAGATGAGAGACCAACAATTATAAGATTTCTGTAATCAATGACCTTGCATGCAATAATTATTAAGACAACTACAGAGTTATCAGCAGCAGTACAGGAGGAAAGGAAAGCAGTATTAAGTGATAAATACTTACACAAAACATGGCTGGTACTCTTGCCCGAGATATGGGTAGTGAAATATTTGGCAACGTTTGGGCAGGAGGAGGATTATATGATCTCGTGTTGCCTATAAAATAGGTCCGCAAGAAATCTCCGTTTTCTCTTAACAAGCCCTTCCAAACTGCAATCATTAAATTAATTAATAACCTCAAATTAAACCATGAATACAGTATAACAACATTACCTGCGTGCTCTGTAAACTAGCATGATAATGCAAAGAAATTAGAGAGAATTATGCGGAAACGTAGAGAAGTGAAACCTGCGGCTGTAAACTAGCATGATAATGAAAAGAAATTAGAGAGAATTATGAGAAGACATCTCTCGATCAAATGCTGAACCTTGCGGATCATCTGCACATGTGGATCATTGTGCGTTTGCATCCAAATCAACCCCCCGATCAACTCTGTTAGTTCGTTGAATTCTCATTGCACAGTCAGATTTAGTATGGAACGTGTAAGAATTTCATGGCGATACACGCATTAAATAACGGAGAAGAATGAGATGCTTAGCCAAACGCCATTAAACAGTTTGCCTCATCTTCTCATGGAGATAAGAGTGATTGAGAATTCCATGGAGGAGAGGGTTGCAGACCTGAACAATGTTGCCTAAGCCGAGTTGGGCGGGTTTACCATTTCAAAAATCCGAGTTGGGCGGGTTTACCATTTCAAAAATCGAGCGGGCTTACAATTTCAAATTTCGAATGAGTTTGCCATTAATGCTGACCGCTGCCGGAACTATTAGACAACTCCCGGCCCGACATATGCCCGATTACGGAGGTGGGGTCGGCGTATCTGGCGGACGGTGGACGGGGTTGAAGCAGAACGGGGTGGGTCCGTTTGGCGGCGGGACGGGGCGATTTGAGTGCCCCATATCCCACGCCGTTCGGAAAGCGACCACCGACCAACAACGAGGGGATTTTCGTTGGACGACGTTCGGATCTAAGGGTGTTCCTCTGTCTATTTAAATGAAGACTTAGCTTATTTTTTTATCAGTTGGAAGGTTAGAGCTGGCAAGCGTTTTTCGGAAGCGAGCAGTGACCCCTTAGCGATTGCCAGGTAAGATGCCTAAACAGGCTTTGTTTTTTCTGAAGTGGTTGGTTGTTGTCGACTGTTAGGCTAGAGTAGCCGTGACCCGTTATCCATTTCAGCTTACTATTTCCAGCTGTATATTCATTGGCATTATTCTCCAGTATGAGACTGACTCTTTACTCGAGCACTTAGGGCTCATTTTGAGTGTATAAATCCGTCATCTACTTAGGAAAAACCTCCAGATATCAGGTATTGAAATAGTGGGCCGAACACACCGCCCACGTTACTGACTGTAGCACTTCCGCTATATGGCAGTCTGCGTGTTAGAAATTTCCTTAAAAACGCTGGTTATGCAACATCTGCAGTCCGTGGTGGTCTTGTAGTAAAGATGGCGTTCAAGCTTACATTAGCCCATCATTATTACATCTCTAGGGCTTCGCTGGTTTTATATGTATTTTTGGGTTGTAGGTTTATTATATCATCGTTCATGGTTGTATTGGTTGTAGTAACGATGGCGTTTTGCTTCAATTTAAAAGGCTGATTGTTGAGACTCAAATATGTTGGCAGAGTTAAAAGGCTCGAGCAGACTTACCATGTGGGATTTATGACCCTATTTAGGCACAAATGACTAGAGAATGGGTCATTTGTCCTTTCCACATTCCCAAGTTATCCATTTCAATTTCTTGGATGCCATCAACATTCAGGGCTTGGATGGTTTCCCTCTTTGTAGTTTTTTTTTTCCATTCGGTTATGTACCTGTAACTCAGTTTAATGTGTTGTAAATATTTTTAAAAAATTTGAGAAAGCGTTAAGCAATTCGCTTTTAAGGTTATGATACCTCTGTGCGATTCTAACTCTGTTTTATTTATTTATGTGATCATATTTCTGTGTATAATCAAGATAGAATCACCGTATGCTGGATCGCGGGCGAAATCCCCTTTAGACCCATAACTGTGGCCCGTAATTTTGTTGTTTGTAGGTTCATGTGGATGCCCCAATATGGTTGTTGCACAGTTTAAGTATTTTTTTTCTATAATGAAGTATGGTCCAACTTGGAAAATACAACAGAATAGTTGTTAGTTTAATAAAATAAAGAAATACTGTAAAAAAATACTGTATAAGTTGACACCAAAATTAAAGTGGCAGAAATATGTACATCCAAAGGGCCAACATCATTATGAAGATAGAAGAGTTCATTGTAATAGGATGAGACTGTTTCGTGGAAGAATAGTATATGAAAAAAACATGAGTAGATCTTATGGACTTCAAATGTAAATGGGTGAAGTTAATCCAAGACAGTAATAACTTTAGAAGAAAATCTAAGGAATATCCACCTAATATTGCAATATGGAAGATATTCATAACATGCTTCCAGAAACCAGAAGAAATCAATGCTGAAGATCTTGTACAGTGAAGTACTAATACCAGGTCATTGTGAAAAAATTCACTAAACGTCATGAAATATAACATTTGTATTGTAGAATATGGTGATTGGACCATATCCATTGATTGCAAATAAGATTTGAGTGTTATCTTCTTATTTGGTGCTTTTATGTTTGGACAGGTTTCATATGTACATCTGATCTGATAGAAGAGTTTGACCTTGAAATATAAGTTTTGTTGCAATCTACTGTTGACATCATGTTTGGAGACACAAAGGCTGTGACAGGAGCACCTTTGGTGTTTTCATGGAGTGAGTTATATAGAGCTATTAGGGACACAGATTTCCCAGATGCGAGTATTGAGGAGTTATTGGTTTATAAGAATATTAGGAAGTCACACCTTCACAGAGCAGCGACGCGGCCTGAGCTATTTCCATGCTCAGAAGTGATAGAGTGGATTATATAGAGGACTGATGCAACTTCTAGGATCATTTCAGACACTATTGGTGAAGGTCTTGCATTGTACCAGCCAGATCACATAGCTGCAGCATTCAACCTTCCTCATCCTGATGTTATGTTGACTACTGATTGGGTAAAAGAGGCAAATGTTAATTATTTGGAATTAGCAGATGGGAGTATGAGACTGAACACTTGAAAACCCCGTTTTGGCTAATAGCTTTGATGTTGAGCCGAATATATGGATTAGCAGATGGGAATATTTACAAACTCAGTTGGGCACCAATGATGTGTTATGTTGCGACACATGGTACAGTATTCAATTGGGCTGCAATCATCTCAGGCAGCTTATCTACAAACATTGCTGCAGCTCAACGAGGAGTATCTGAGGAGAAGGTTGATTTTTATATGTCTGGGTATTTGTTGGATTGTATCTTTATTAGATATCATTTTCGAGGTTTAGGATGTGTCAGGAACACGAATGGGCCTCCTGTGCATGTAGCATATCAAATGCTTTGGGGCCATAGGTATAAAAGTCACTATAAGAAAATATGTGAAGCATTCATCATACCACTGTATCGATTGATGTATAACGAAGAACCAAGTTGCATGTCCGATAATGCTATGAAAGTCATTGAACAATATGGGGATTATTACTTATGCATGGAAGGGTTGTATATCCGGATGTTTGGTGGAAGCAAACCTCCTTCTATGATGCCCCGATATGCTACTGATTTTGTGGTACACAAAGAAGCTGTTAGGCAACTTTATGTAAATGGAGTTGGCCATTTTCTAGCTGAAAAGAAGAAGTTGGTTTACCCACCAATGCCATTTGTAATAGGAGCATATAAACTTGCAAAAGCAAAGGAAGGTGAATTGTTTGTTGAGGATTTGGAAGGTTTTCATTTTGGCACAAAGAGTTTTAGAAGGCACGATTTGCATGGAAAGATGCAAGGACATTGCAGCGATTGCAGGATTAACTATGAGTATGCGCATTTATTTTGGAAGGACGAGGAGTTTTATCGAAGTGCAAAGAACATGATTGATTTGAACAATCGATATCGACTAAAAAAAGGTACGAGTTGTAGTCCTAAGGCTGGAAAGGTTCAGGAGGCTGAGGTAGAAACACATCATGAACAAGTATTAGATAGTTAGATAACAGAGGTCGAGAAGGAGAAGAAGAAGGAAGCTGAAGTTGAAAAAATGCAGCAGGAGGAGAACGATAAAGTGACAAAAGAAGAAGCAGATAAAGTGCTTAGAGAAGAAGCTAAACAAGGGGGAAAAGCTAAGCCACAAAAAGAGGCAAACAGTCCTGATGTAGAAAACACGGAAGTAGGTTCCTTAGAATCAGTGGAACAGGACAGGATCAAAGAAGAAGAGGTCAAATCTAAGCAAGAAGAAGAGGCAAATAGTCCTCATGTACAAAATATGGAAGCAGGGCTGTTAGGATCAGTAGAACAATAGAAGATAAGAGAAGAAGAGGGAAAATCTAAACAAGAAGAAGATCCAAAGAGTCCTCATGTACAAAATATGCAAGTAGGGTCCTTAGGATCAACAGATCAAAACATAATAAGAGAAGAAGAGGTGAAATCTAAGCAACAACAAGAGCCAAAAAGTCCTGATGTAGAAACTGTGGAAGTAGGGCCCTTAGAAACTATAACTGGAGGGTATCGTCCACTATCAGGGCTTGAACTTGTCCCTTATAGTCCTTTAAAACATAATGAGGTGGCAAATCTTGATTCAATTTTTTTTTATCCTGCTAGAAATTCGATCATCAGGAAATCAGAGAAAAGAATGAAGTGTGCGAATTATGAAGATGTTGTCACAGTAATAGAAATTCCAATCATCGAGGGAACAAACAAAGATCCAAAGTTTGCAGCTGCAGCAAATGTAGCGATGGCCCAGGCAAGTGCGTATAATGTCAACCAGTTGGTAAGTGATTTTGAAAAAGCAAAGGCAACGTTTTCCAAGGTAAGAGAACTACTACATAGAGAAGAGAATCGAGGGAAGGAGCTGAAAAGGAAACATAGTGATCTGTTGTCTGAAAAGGAGAAGACGCTTGAAGATCTACAGAGGTTGGATGAGGAAAAAGAGTTATTGGCGGTTCAGGTGATGATTTTGGAAGGAGAAAAGAATGATTTTGAAGCTATGACTACTGAGTTAAAATCAAAACAATTGGCTACTGAGCAGCAAGTCCAAGAGTTGAAGTTGAAGGTTGAAGAGTTAGAGAAAGAAAATGGAGGCTTGACAAAACGACTTGAAACAATAGACAATAGAAGGTTAGAAATTAGTTCATTTTGCGATGAAGCTTGCAATGTCATAGAGCAGATGTATAATTTGCAAGCAGATATTTTAGAGAAAGTGTACAGCTTGAAGCGAATGATGGTGCGAATGGATGAAATTGCCGTAGAGGAGCAAGCAGCGAGACAATGGCAGTTTGATGTAGCGGAGAAGGTTAAACAGCATATGGTTTGGAGAGAGACAAACTCTGAATACCCTGCAGAATTAGTGCCTAAAACACTATTGGATTTGAAGTCAGAAATGCAACTTTTAGAATTTTGCAGAAAGGCATTTGTAAAGTTGAATACTGACATTACAAGGACTGCTGAGGCATGTATGGGTTTCTACAAGAAAATCCAGAAGGTCTATGAGAAGTGTCATCTTGCTATGCTTCCACCTATAGATGAGTTGCCTCTAGAGGAATTGCAAATGGCAGAGATCAAGAATCTGTTGCAAGGAGAATTAGAATACATTAGAAAGTTTGAGACCTTCACTAAAGAAGATGTACATGATATGGTTGGCCAAGCATCCATACATGTATATTTGTTAGAAAAAAGTTGTACAATAGCAGAAGAAGGAAGGGTATATGTTGAGACTCAATTGTCATATCATGAAGTTTCTTTGCAAGTTTTGGAACCAAGCAGAATTACTACCATTACTGAAGAAGCTATTGCTTGGGACAATTTTTTCTCTAGCTACTTTTAGTTTGGGTGCAAATAATTGCAATTTTGTAGTGACTTTTATGGCCTGGGTTTTTTATTTATTTGTGTTTAGTAAAATAAGGCAGATGCAATTTTATTTTGTAAACATTTAAAAGCAGTTGGAAACTGTATTTTTGGTACTTTATAGGTAGTAGAGGACTTATTTTTTTGTGACTTGTGAATTCAGGTTTCAAGGATTTGCTGACCTCTACAGATAAATGTAATTTTTGCTGATCTGATTGACGTTTATTTAATTTTGCAACAGTTTCTTAAATACTGAATTTTTGAGAAATAATAACAATGGACAATTATTTACTTCAGTGGTTCACATTACAGAAGATAGAAGTTAAATTTTGAACAAGTTTATATGATAAAGTAATACGAGGAAGAAGTTTCAAAAATTCATTTGTTTTTTTGAATACAAATCTACATAAGCTCAATAAGGAATTGTTGCAATGTATGTTGAAGAAAGAAAGGCAATACGATAAAGTGGTTGGTTGCAAATCTATAGTGTGTTAAAGCACAATAATTGTCATCGTTGTGCTTGACTGGTATATGTTGTTGATTTTTCAAGTTGAATGTGCTGGGGTTTATTTCTGTTTTGGTTTGAGACATACGTGATTACACATTGATTTGCACAGGGCTAAAGTATAATTTCTTAGTTGTTGGTACTACAATGTGAAATGAATATGTTAATATTATTGTCTATGCAGACATCTTTATGCAAATTTAATATTGTCTAGACTATTTTTATTTGTAAATTGTATATACGTTAATGTAATGTGCAAAAAGTTTCTATGAATATCTTAGATGTTATATACATTAATCTAATGGCAATTTGTTATAGTTTGAGATATGATTTCCATATGCTTTAAAAGCAACCATAAGACATCAAGATAGTGTGATTTACAACAAGTAACAGAAACAACTTTCCATTTTAATTAAATAGCATGCATGTAATATTAAATAGGTAATTAATAGGAGGATTCTTGACCTGGAGGTCTTTGGAAATCTTTGTTTGTGGTCGAATGGATGAGAGACCAAGACTCAATTGATGAAGGTCAACATTTTATGAAGACGCGAAGGGCTGTTTTTGTATCAGAATTTGAGTATGTTGTAACATGCATAGAATATTATACATTATGCTGCTATAAAAATGATTTGTACTTTGATAAACCATTTTACATATCATGTTTGTATTTTGGTTCATCTAGGTTTTGAGAATTGAAACTTGTGTCTAAAGGGATTTGTTCATACTATCCTTATGGTAAAATTGAATGAAAATGTACACTGAATGAAAGTATGTATTTGTAAAGTGGATATGCTGGTTTGAAACATAGTTGGTCCACTGTAGAGGCTATTCTTTTTTTTTGCATTCTGTGGCAGGTGGCTACAAAGAAAATGAACAAGAAAATATGTAGGAATGCAAAATGATATAGTGCATTTAAAAGTAAAAGAAGCACTTGTAAGAAAATAATATCTAAATCAATTAGGTATTGACACTATAAGAGGGAACGAAATTGTTTAACAATTAATGTGATACAGAAATTGAATTTGCAAGTTCGGTGGTTCTTTATAACTATATATTGTTACATTAGTCTTTTCAAAATATTCATGATCAGAACTCAGATCTTGGCATAGAACTGTAAGTTATAGTTCTTGTGTATCTTTTTTGTGACTACAAGCAATGTACAATATACGTATAGGGTGGATTGCTCAACTCCATAATGGTAAAGGGATAAAAAGCATGAAGAAGTAAAGGTGTAGAAAAGTTGCATCTGTAGAGCTGCAATAAATATATTCCAGTGTTTACTATTTCTGATGCATTCTTATCCAATGATACAGCGACTTGTATAGTTTATAACAATATTATACTTTGTAACGTTTGATATAGTGTAAGCTGTTGGATTGTTCCTTGGATAATTAATCATGTTTGCTTGAAGAGGCATTATCATCATGTGTCCAATGTCTTATATATGTTGACTTATATATGTTTGATGATGGTTTACTGATATATGTTTTGTTCACTTTCTATAGGAAACTCTAAGATGCATAAACTGTATGTATTATTTGTATGATTATTTTGTCCTTTAGAAAAAGCTAACTAAGTGTGAAAATACATTGTAGGTAAATAAAATACATTAATGTTAAGTAATACATCTCAAGGAGTATAATATATTCAATGATAGTGGCGGTAGGAATACAAGATATGAACAAAGTAGACAAGGCATGTTGGAAAAGTGGAAGGGAGTAAAGTGATAGCTATACAAAGTAGACCTGCAAAGGAGGTGGAATGTAGCTCTATGGAGAATGTGGCTGCAAAGACTTTGAAGAAAGTAAGGTCTCTTCTTGTATTCTACGTTGGACATAGGGACTATCTTTAATTCGAGAATATCTAGAAAATGAAAAAGGTGGAGCTATGCGAATGCTTGCCAAAGGTTTAACTCTTGATATTGCAATGAATGTAAGGCCTTGTTGGTTAATGTTGCCAATATCAATTGTTGCATTTTGTAGAGTCATCCCTTGTGCTTTATGGATGGTTAAAACCCATGCCATTCGAAGTGGTACTTGCGTCCGTGTACCCCTTGTGATAGGAGGGATGGGGACGTAAGTTGGATTGCAAGAATCCCATGGGGGTCCTTTGTAGTGGAGGAAGTCAATTACAATTTAAGATGGCAATATTGGCGGTTGATTGTTGGAGTTGTAGACAATTGCAATAACTTTCCCAAGTGACCTGTTTACAAGACCTCCAGAGACACATAAGTTGGCTGTCAACATGTCTTGTTGGCCAATTGATAGTAGAACCTTGTATGCAAGTTGTTCATCATCTATTGAGGATTGGACATGTTGTTTCTTTTACTCTGCAAAGCAATGTGCAATTGGCATGTTAAGATGTTGTAGCATCTGTTTGTTGTGCATATCAACAGAGCTGTTAGTTGCGTACAAATGAGTGCAGTTGTCAAATGTATGGTTCTCTTCATGTGAAAGCTTTGAGGTTGTTCTGGACATTAGGAGGTTCCAATCTCCAAGAGTCGGTGTTGCATTTCAGAGATTTAGCAGCAATTGACAAAAGGAAATATGATCAGGGCTGTTTCCTTGTTGTCAAAATACAGTTGAAAGTGTAACGAAGGTGTCGAATGTGCGCCATAGAGCATTCCCTCGAGATGCACCAACATACATGGGGATGTCATTTACAGGTGGTAGTTGTCCAAAATCACCAAGGAATATGATGGAGTAGCCACCAAAGGGAGTTGTTGAATGGGAAGGGAAGGCTTGACGTAAGTGATCATCCATTTGAGAAAACATTTTTGGGCCAATGAAACTCATTTCATCTATGATGATTTATCGAATATGGTGTAATTGTTCTTGGAAGGATGAAAGGGATTGTCCTTCAAGAGGGTGCATTTCAACAATGGGTATGCGAAGGGCTGAATGGATTGTTAGGGATTGTATGTTAAACGTAGCAATACCCGTGGGAGCAAGGAGGAGCTAGGGGGAAGGTGTGTCGCTAGAGGTAGGATGGAGTGCAGGTCTAATGCAAGATATTAAGAAAGACTTGTCTGTACCTGCAGTGCCTTGAATGACCATTTTGAGTGGTGAGGGGCTTGTGGAACTTGTCGAGTGTTTTAGGATAAGGTCAAAGGCCATGCGTTGTGTTGGAGACAAGGAGGTAATAGAACAGGAAGATGAACAGGAGGTGTCTTGCTGTACATGGGAGGATAAACATGTGAGGTCAGTGAACGATGTGGCTGTTGCATGCAAGTGGGAAGGAATATGGTTTTCGGTCCAATTGTGTTCTTTATCAAAGTCACGATGGCCAAGCATGTCAAGGTCGTCAACATAGAGGTTGTTTCCAGGGCGGAGTTGAGAAAGCAATTCCCATTCAGCCATTGCAGGTGGTAAGGGTAATTGGGTAGAGGCAAAATTAGAGTCATCAGAGGGAGGTGTGCTAGGTGTTTCTGGTAAATGATCAACATGCCATGCAATGTATGTGTATTTGATGCGAAGCCAATTAGAAGTGTTGTCTAATTCTGTTGCTCCAATGTCAATGTGTAGGTTGCGAAAAGGTTTGTATAGCAAGAGCTCACTCCAACAAAAGGAAACAAAGGCATCTTCAGAAATGTTTGGGATGGTGGTGAAGTGAGGAAAGACATGAACGATTTTGGGTGGGTAGTTTCGTTTCCATTGGGAGTGCTTTGTACGAGATGAGAATGACCAACAGCGTGCAGCTTCAAGAAGAGTAAGATGTTCAAATGTAGGGGGTTGTTGCATGTATGCAAAAATGAAGGTTGGTGTTGGTGGGGTGTTAAGACTGTCATTGGAAATACATTGAAAAACACTTTGGCTAACATTTAAGGATAGAAAGGAATGACTACAAAGACAAAGAGGGAGCTTTTGGAGCATGTGGCACGTCTCCTATGCACCAATGTCTCGATCAGCAACATTTTCTGATAGGAATTGTCTTATTGGTTGTAGAACTGGTGCATCATGTGGAGTTGCATGTGCAAGACGAGAAAGAAGTGCATTGTAGGTTTCTGATTTAGGCTCTGCCTTTGTTGCATATTTCGAAATATATTTTAGTACAACATGTCTAGATAGAACATGTTGGCAGTCAACATTAGCTCGCCAAATGGAAAGCATGGTAGGATTGTGAATATTTAGGAGGGCATCATTCCTTGCATGGTTGTAGATTTTTCGACCATTTGCATCAATGAATAAGGAAGAGGTAGGCTGTAGTTCAAATGGAAAGCCGTAACGGCATTGAAGAGTTGAGCCTTTTTTACGGAGGCAAGAAGACTTAGAACATTTTGTATGTCTTTGGACACAATTAACAAGTTCTTTGTAGTCATACAAGGGATCACTTGCAAGTATTGAATCTGATCCAATGGTGCATGGATCATTTATAGTGGAGGATTGGAACGATGGGGTTTGAGAATGGTTGATGTGAGGATTCCATGCTGTAACAAACTTGTCAAAGTAGTGTTTTGCATCTTCAGCTTTGGCATCATCTCTCCAATCTAATGTGTCCATATTGGGTGCATTGTCCATCCATAAGAAGCCATGTATATGTGCTGATCCTCTATGTTGCCATTCATATCTACATGGAAAATATAAAAAATAGGAATTAAGATTTGAGGTTTTGAACACATTCAAATTTGATGGGAATATGGTTTGTTACCAACTTGCACCAATAGTCCTTTGTAGATAGGCCTTTTTGAAGAACCTCTTCTAGGAATATTTTGAATCTTTTCTCCATGTATTGAGATGCAATGTGTGGATTTGATATAAGGTTGCGAATTCTCCATTGGTATTGTTGATGTAAAGTTGTTGGAGCTTGTCCAGGCATAAACGAATGTAGGTCTGGCCATCTTGTGTCAGCTGCACTGAGTATGAAGAAGAATGTTGGTGTTCCTTGTTGTGTGATCATGTCAGTTAGTTCAGCCCTGCTTTTGTTCCAGTAGGACTGTGTCCCACGAAGGGTGGAGCCAAACCGCATGACTTGCTCACCAATTTTAGCATCAGGTAAGTCTTGTAATTGTTGTAGAAGCTCCGCGACTGTTGGAGGCAATGTATCTTCAATGCTACATTTTACAAACACAGAAGCAGTAGAATGGCTGCGGTGCCGCATCATGAGGTTATATATGTAATAATGAAATCGAGGATGTTGGCCAAAGTGATTGTCGTGGTATCGAAGCAAATGGAGTGCATAATTGTCGATACCAACCTCTTCAATGTGTGGTTGTTTAAGCATTGCGACTCCAGTGGGAAACAAGGTTGGGAAGGCCATTGAGAGGAGGCCTATTGTGTTGTACTCATTGATAGGGGAAGCATCAATTGGTGGCCAGTCAATGCAAGGTGGAGTGCATGCATTGCTTGTATCCAGGAAGCATTTGATTTCATCAACCTCAGTTCTACTATTTGTTTGGCTAGATATAAAGGAAGAGGATTGTTCTTCATGGGGTTCAAGGAACATGGGTGGTTGAAGATTAGCATTTGAGGTATTGTCAACAAGTACGGTTTCCTCAACTCTGGTATTACGAAGAAGGGAGGAAATGTCAGTTGGTTCAATAGGTAAACACGACAATGCAATTGAGTTAACTTGAACATCCTTGTAGTAGGGATCATTTGATAGCTTGCAGTGGAGAGCAAAAATAACACGTGTTTGACTAACGAAGAATTCATAAGGCTTCTTGTTAGGATTGCATTTATGAACAATAAGGATGTCAATGTCTGAGAGCAAGCAAGGGAGTAAAAGTGGTTGTTAAATTTTCTGAATTTACTTCAATCTGATCTAGGATCTTAACTGAGAGAACAACATGTACAGCATATCTACAGCATATCAATCATGGAGACAATAATGCAAGCATACAAGAGACACAAAGATTTACTTGGGGAAAACCATAAAGGTGAAAAACCCCAATAACTTCCTCAGATATAGATAGAGCAATGATACAACCAACCAAGAGAGGTAGACATAACCTAGCAGCAGATCCTCCTCCTCCATAAGTGCGCCACTCCTCCTTGAGTGAATGTGTGAGAAGTGAGTGAGTAAATAGAGTGCCTCCCGCACTCTATTTATACTTGACTTGACTTGCCTTTTTACCTAACTCATGTAGGCTCGAACTTTACCACATAATATAATGCTGACTGGGCCGACCCCCAATAGGGTGGTCTAATAACCCTTAGACCCACATGGCCGACCCCCAATAGGGTGGTCTAATAACCCTTCGACCCACATGACTTATACAGGGCCGACTCCAACAAGGTGGTCTAATAACCCATCAAGTATAAGTTACGACACTTACAATATAAATGACGACACTTCCTTATAGAGGAATAATACCATCTCTATAGGAATACAATATACATATATGTGAAATACATTCCGAAGTTACATATACATCAACAGTGGCAATACTGGTAATGTCTTGTGGGAAGCTAATAGTGTGGCCAAAATATGTATATTGCCCCCCACGAGCATGAGTCACTTGTAAAATAGGGTTAACACGAGAAATGAGCATTTCCTCGACTTGCGTAAGGACAGCTAGCACAGGTGGTTGCACTCCAGGGTCCATGTTGTTTGCCAAGGAGTAGCGATGAAGAATTTTTTCCCCAACGCATCGAGAACATGCAATTCCAATAGAAAAGTGCCGCCTTGTCTTAATGCTAGGATAAGATTCCATGCATATTGAGCATACATTCGTGGGTGATAATTTGTCCAGCCTTGTACGAAATTGTTGTTGGAGACCTTGCAGGTGAATGTTTACTGGATTGGTTGGTGTGGATGCAGATGGTGCGGGGGGTTGTAGGGGAGATTGCACCATGTTAAATGGAGAAGGGATATTAATAAGTTGGCGAGCAACTTTATATAGAAGGCGTTGCCGCTTGTTGTTTTCTTTTCTCTTCTCAGCATATAGAACTCTTCTGCGTGCATTGATTTGGTCATTCTAATCATTTGTTGACATGGCTACAAGGGAAAAAAAAACTGTGGTTATGAACTTGATAATGCATTTGTTTGAAGAGAAACATACTATATATTAAGTCATTGAATAAGTTAACGAAGGTAGATTGTTAAATACGAAAGAAACAAATGTAGATGATTTTGGAAAGTGTTTATAAAGAAAATAGTATAAACTTGACAACTCAATCTTCATGCTAAGAATAATGTTGAAACTGCCATGATAGGTTGCAATGAATATGTAATTTAAAAAAATGTTTTAGATAAACTAAAGCATATAATATGAAAGGATGCACATTGTTGGATAGAAGTATCATTTACATAGCTTTGTTAATACCAAAAGCTTGCAATGGACAAGTAGTAAGTAGGAAGTACAAAAAGGTAGATATGAAGATTAGAAACTTGTTGAGAAAGCGTTGTGAAAGGAAGAGCTCAAATCCTGCGAGCAACTGGACGTGTGCTACGCACAATGGCTTCATGTCCATCAAGGGAATCGCCAGGTGATGATGATGAACAAACATCCTCTGACATAACGAGTACCTTCAAACGAGTTGTTGAATTAAAAGTCTTTGTCCTTATAGATAAGGTTAGAAGGTATTTTCGAGCACAAACATGGTGAACTATTTCCAGAATAGATGTTGGATAATTTGAGAGAAGGCATAGATCTCTTGCAGAAATGCCCATTAATTGCTGCACAGATTCATCAAAAGCTATGATTCCATATAGTTGTCCAGTGGCATCACTTAGGTCAAGTTTGAGTATGTATCGATAAGCACACTCTGTAAATTCCCCATCACATTTTTCCACAATGCCATACATTACCAACTTTGTGTGAAATTTTTTTCATGCATTGAATCCCATCAACAAACAAAGGGCATGCAAGGAAATGGAAGTCATCGATGTTAATATGGCTGATTGTAGCAATCATTGAATACCAAGTTGCTTTTTTAGATGGTTGGAGAGCTTGAAGAGCAGAAATGGAAATGCGTTTGCATGAGTTGCAGAAGGCGAGGTGGATTTTTTGCTCAAAGATGGTGAGGCAGAACGAAAGCCATTGTTAGCAAACCATGTTTGGAAAATTTGAGCTTCCTCAATATTTGGATTTATAAGGAGGGTGGTGTTGGATATGGTTCCAATGATTTTTCCATTGAACTCTGTAACACGCCCACCTTTAATTGAAAGGATAGGGGGAGTAGGCAAACCTCGAAGGCTTCCAAGGTGGGAACCCTCCATTGTGCAATGATCACCCCAAAGTGTAACATCTATGCTATACCCAGACATGTCCCTTAACCCAATCATCCGGCGAATGGTTTCAGAGCCATCCCTTTTGCGTATAGTTGATGCAGGGGAAACTGAAATTACAATTCCAATAAGATCAACCATGGAATTGAGCGGTGCAGTTTTGATGTCATGGATAGATTTAAAGTGGAAGCAATGAAAAGGGATTAATGGGCATTCTTCCAAACATGGTTGAATGGTCGAGGAGGGGTTAAGAAAAATATTGAAGGGGCTTGTCAAATGGTTGTATGTTGGGTTGGCCAGCTTAATTGTTCCATTTGAGATAGTGTAGACTATGCCAATGTTTATTTGGTCATATAATAAGGTGGCTAGTTCATTGAAAGCAGAGATATGGATCTCATGTTTTGTAGCACTGACAAGGTCAAAGCCAAAAAGTTGGCCAGGCACTTTTTGATTGGTGTAGGTAGTCATACTTGTCTTTGCAGTAACTCAGTCTTGAATGGTCCAAGTTTTGTTCGAAGGGTTAAGCAATGTAAAATCAATAGAAGGTGCAATAGAGTTGCCAATTGCGTCTTGCGAGCAAGGTATGCCAATTGATGGGTTTTCAGGATCAAGGGTGTGTTGGATATATCATAATTTATGAGCTGATTGCGTATTCACTGCGCCGACTCTGTCAGTCACCATGTCAGTTGTTTTTTGTGTCAGCGCGATGTCCGCGATATCAGTATGTCAGCCAGTTCATAACAAATCCGGCGCATGTCTTGTTTGAAGTTATGTAACCGCGTTAATAGTACGCAAGTCAAGAAAACTTAGGATAGAATTTATTACAGTGTTTAAATGCAATCCTGTAGCTTCCAAGAGAAGCGATCCTAAGTCGGTTGTTGGAAATATCTATAAGTAGAAGTTCATTGTTAAAAACTGAGACATAGATGAAAGAGGTGAAGAAGTGAAAGAAGAAGAAGAAGTTTATCGTGAAATGTATGAGGAGCCCAAGCTCTGCGTAAAATGGTGAAAGATTGAAGTATTTACCATCTCTCTGTATTGCGGCAATGTTACTTGTGTTACTGCGGTAATATATAAGTCAATAGTTATTTTGTATTCATTCTCAAGAAGGGTTGTCATTATCTGTCGCACATCTTCTTCATATTCATATGCGTAAACGTTGTTTACATTTACTGTCAGTAAAAGAAATCAAGAATTCCAAGTATCTCACCGGTGGTGAAAGTTTTTAGTTTAACGCGGAGTAACTTCGGCATAATCTTCATTCCTCCGTTCTTATGTTTTAGCAACAAATACTTTATCAAAATGTTTGTTTAGGAATAGGTTTGTCGATGTCAACAAGTCAGCCGCGAAGTTACAAATTTACGCGAAGTAAAAATATCCCAAGTTTATAATTTCCGCAATGTATTGCATATCACAAGGTTAAGCATATCGCATTGGTGTGATTCAATCTGTAAGAAGTAAAGTTCCGCGAAGGAAATATTCGCGAAGTAATTTCTCAATGAAGTGAAAGTCATTCGCAAAGTCAAAGTTGGGGTTTCCGTCAAAGTCCGCAGCGAAAGAAAAGTTTGTGAACTGAACAGTTAATTTATTTTTTTAAATTGACTGTTGTGGTGTCGCGACATTGCGGTGTTGCGATATTGCGGTGCTGCGGTGTGTGCTTTTCCTTCATCTGGTATCAGAGCCTGGTTTACAACAAGTAAGATTTCTATTTACAAAAAGAGAAAAGTGATGGCTTCCACTTCTGGTAATTTGCAAACTCCAATATTTTTCGGTAAAAATTATGAATATTGGTCACTAACAATGAAAGCTTTGTTTAAAGGACAAGATGTATGGGACATAGTCCAGTAAGGCTATGCAGAACCAATAGGTCTAGCATCATACAACAATCTCACTCATGCTGAGAAGGATGTTTTAAGGGAACAGAGGAAGAAAGACGGAAAGGCGTTGTTCCACATACATCAAGCAACACATGAATCAATACTCCCAAGAGTAGCAGCAGTGCAGTCAGCCAAGGAAGCGTGGGACATGCTGGAAACAACATACCAAGGTTTGAACAAAATAAAAACTGCTAAACTTCAGATTCTGAGAAGAGATTGTGAATCTCTATCTATGAAAAACATAGAGTCAGTAGACTCATTCTATACTCGTGTTATTGGTTTAGTTAATCAAATAAAGTCTCATGGAGAAACTCTAACTAATCAAAGAGTTGTTAAAAAGGTTCTTAGAGTTCTGCCAAAGAAATTTGAATCTTTGGTTGTAACCCTGGAGGAAAACAAAGATCTGTCCACATTTACTATTGATGAGTTGCAAGCCTCATTACTCAATCATGAACATAGAATCAGCAGTTCAGACACATCGCTGGAAGGTGCATTCGCAGCATAGTCATCCATAAGTCGTGGTAGAGGCAGAGGAAGATCAAGCTCTAGAGGCAGAGGACGAAGTTCTTTCAGAGGAGGTCGCAGTAGCAGTCTTGCACATGTCGTTGGTAGAGGCCAGAATCAGACTCCCAATTAGCCAAGTGGACAAAGGTATGATAAATAAAAAATTCAATGTCATTACTGCAAGAAGTATGGACACTTCGCATATGAATGCAGGAAGAAGCAGTATGACCAAGGAAAGCAAGGTGAAGCGTAGTCAAGCAACAACAAAGCACCAAACAACTCACTGTTCTTAGCATGCGCATCTCCACTAGAATGCAATGCTATCCAAGAAAGTCCAAATGACATATGGTATTTAGACTCAGGCTGTAGCAATCATATGACTGGTAATTTAAGTTTATTTTTCAGTCTAGATAAATCAGTTCAAACTGATGTAACACTTGGAAACAATATTCAAGTTATTGTTTTGGGAAGGGGTACTGTAGATATTCTAACAAAACAGGGGTAGCAGAAATATATGTCTGATGTGTATTATGTTCAAGGTTTGAAGCACAACCAGATGAGCATTGGTCAGTTGACGGAAAAAGGCTATAGAGTTCACATGGTAGGTAAGCGCTGTGTGATCAAGGACATATATCCCAGCAATCAGTTAATTGCTGAAGTGCAGATGACAAGCAATCGCTTGTTTCCTTTGAGAATAAGACCCATCATAAAAGAAAAGACAACTCAAGTTGTTCATGCAAGTCAGAATGAGAATTTTGGATCCGCGTTCCGCGCAGAGAGCAAAGGAGCAGAAATTCATTGCGCAACAGAAGAGAAGGACAACGCAATGCAAGCAACATTTCAGACAGAAGTAAAAGATGAGTCCTGGTTATGGCATTTCAGATTTGGACATCTGAATTTTGGTGGACTGAAGCTACTGCACATGAAGAACATGGTGAAATGATTGCCATTGATTGAAAAGCCAGAGAGAATTTGTGAACGCTGTATCTTTGGAAAGGAGCATAGAGAGACTTTTCTAGTCAGAAAGTCATACAGAGTGCGCACACCACTTGAAATCGTGCACTCCCATATTTGTGGATCGATGCAAACACCGTCCATGGGAGGATGCACTTATCTTCTCACCTTTATTGACAATTTCACAAGAAAAACATGGTTTTATTTTCTAAAGCATAAATATGATGCATTTGATTGTTTTTAGCAATTCAAGGCACTCGTGGAAAAGCAGAGTGGTTACAGCATCAAGATATTGAGAACAGATAGAGGTGGCGAGTATGTCTCAAATGATTTCTTAAAATTTTGCAAGAATCATGGCATACAGAAGCAGTTCACTGTGCGGTATACACCGCAGCAGAATGGTATCGCAGAGAGAAAGAACGGAACCATCATGGAGATGGTGCGCAGTATGTTGGCAGCCGTGCATCTGTCAAATGAATACTGGGCTGAAGCAGTGGAGACTGCAGTATACATCATGAATCGATGTTCGACGAAGAGCATTGAGAACAAGGTTCCACAGGAAGCATGGACAGGTACGAAACATAGTGTTTCACATTTAAAAGTTTTTGGTTGTGTAGCATACGCACATGTTCCAGATGAGTTAAGAAGAAAATTAGACAATAAAGGACAGAAATGCATCTTTATTGGATATTCTGAAGACACAAAAGCATACAAGTTGTATGATCCCGTTGCAAGGAAAGTCATTATCAGTCGCGATGTTCAGTTTGTGGAAAATGAAGCATGGGATGGAACTGTTGAGAAAAATGTGAAAATCATGTCACATGTTGAGCATGATGACATCGCAGAAGCTGTGGTTGAGACTCCGCATATAAATAAGAATGTTGCAACACTGTCTACTCCCAGGATAGTGCAGCATGGTTTAGCACAAGTAACTCCGACACAAGTCGCAGCAACTTCGACAAGCACTCCAAGTGTGCAGCAAACTCCATCATGCAGTTCGACACCAGCAACTCCGCCAAGGACAAGAAGTCTGCATGAGATATATGAGGCTGGTACACCTAATTCATTCTCTTGTTTTGCATTATTTTCTCAAGTTAATGATCCTCTAACATATGAAGAAGCAGTTGAAGATGAAGTCTGGGCACAAGCCATGAATGAAGAAATAGAATGCATAGAAAAAAATCAAACATGGGAATTAGTCGACGTTCCTATCGACAAGGATGTGATAAAGCGTCAAATGGATTTATAAGACCAAGCAAGATGCTGAAGGAAATGTGCAGAAGCACAAGGCGAGATTGGTAGCAAGAGGATTCACACAACATCCTGGCATAGACTTCAATGAAACATTCGCACCTGTAGCGCGAATGGACACTGAACAGTTTTGGCTATCGCAGCACAAAAGAAATGGTCCGTTTATCAAATGGATGTCAAGTCTGCATTCTTAAATGGTTATTTGGAGGAAGAAGTATACATAGAGCAGCCACAAGGCTATGAAGTTCTAGGACAAGGACACATAATGTACAGACTGAAAAATGCACTCTATGGTTTGAAGCAAGCTCCCAGAGCTTGGTACAGTCGCATCGACTCATACCTGATTCAGAATGGATTTCACAGAAGTGAATGTGAGCCAACGCTGTACACAAAAATCAACAAGCAAGGTAATAAGCTAATCGTCTTCTTGTATGTAGATGATTTAATATTTACTGGTGATTTTGGCATAGAAGAATTCAGAACAGTCATGGAGAGTGAATTCGAAATGACTAATTTGGGGCTTATGAAGTATTTTCTGGGCATTGAAATCCAACAAACTGAAAATGGGATATTTATATCTCAGTCGAAGTATGCAAGTGATGTCTTAAACAGATTTAAGATGATAAATTGCAAGACAACACCAACACCAGTGATAACAGGTTTGAAATTGAGCAAGGATGATGATGGATCCACTGTAGATCCTACTCTGTTTAAAAGACTTGTTGGCAGCGTTATGTATCTTACAGCGACAAGGCCAGACATCATGTATGGAGTCAGTTTAATCTCAAGATTCATGGAGACACCAAAAGAATCACATTGGCAAGCAAGAAAAAGAATTATGAGATATGTAAATGGAACAAAAGACTTTGGTATTTTGTATTCAACTGCAGAAATTTTCAAACTTATTGGGTACACAGACAACGACAATGGAGGCAGCATAGATGACAGAAAAAGCACATCTGGCAATACATTTCATGTAGGAACAGGTGTAGTATCATGGGCTTCAAAGAAGCAACCAATCGTAACTCTTTCTTCAGTAGAAGCAGAGTATGTCGTAGCGACAAGCGCTGCATGTCAAGCCGTATGGATGCGCAGGATGTCAAGTGATCTGTCGCAGCATCAGCAAGATCCCACAGTCATTTAATGTGACAACAATTCAGCTATCGCACTGTCAAAGAATCATGTCTACCACAAAATAACCAAGCACATCGACACAAGGTATCACTTCATCAGAGAGTTGATAAACAACAAAGAAATCTGTTTAGAATTTTGCAGGTCTGAAGATCAGGTAGCAGACATCTTTACCAAACCATTGGCAAAAGACCCATTTCAGTATCTGCGAAGTTGTTTAGGAATGACAAGTTCAGCGTAGTGAAATTCGTCTTGCACAGAGCATGTTTCTACTCTGAAATATTTTGTAATATTTTACTCTTGTTTAAAAAGATCCTCATCCGTTCATAATTAAGGGGGAGTGTTGGATATATCATAATTTATGAGCTGATCGCATATTCACTACGCCGGCTCTGTCAGTCACCATGTCAGCCGTTGTTTATGTTAGCGCGATGTCCGGGATATCAGTATGTCAGCAAGTTCATAACAAATCCGGCGCATGTCTTGTTTGCAGTTATGTAACCGCGTTAATAGTACGCAAGTCAAGAAAACTTAGGATAGAATTTATTACAGTGTTTAAATGCAATCCTATAGCTTCCAAGAGAAGCGATCCTAAGTCAGTTGTTGGAAATATCTATAAGTAGAAGTTCATTGTTAAAAACTGAGACAGAGATGAAAGAGGTGAAGAAGTGAAAGAAGAAGAAGAAGTTTATCGTGAAATGTATGAGGAGCCCAAGCTCTGCGTAAAATGGTGAAATATTGAAGTATTTACCATCTCTCTGTATTGCGGCAATGTTACTTGTGTTACTGCGATAATATATAAGTCAATAGTTATTTTGTGTTCATTCTCAAGAATGGTTGTCATTACCTGTCGCACTTCTTCTTCATATTCATAAGCGTAAACGTTGTTTACATTTACTGTCAGTAAAAGAAATCAAGAATTCCAAGTATCTCACCGGTGGTGAAAGTTTTTAGTTTAATGCGGAGTAACTTCGGCATAATATTCATTCCTCCGTTCTTATGTTTTAGCAACAAATACTTTATCAAAATGTTTGTTTAAGAATATGTTTGTCGATGTCAACAAGTCAGCCGTGAAGTTACGAATTTACACGGAGTAAAAATATCCTCAAGTTTATAATTTCCACAATGTATTGCATATTGCAAGGTTATGCATATCGCATATCGCATTGGTGCAAATTAAATTGGTGCGATTCAATCTGTAAGAAGCAAAGTTCCGCGAAGGAAATATTCGCGAAGTAATTGCTCAACAAAGTGAAAGTCATTCGCAAAGTCAAAGTTGGGGTTTCCGTCAAAGTCCGCAGTGAAAGAAAAGTTTGTGAACTGAACAGTTAATTTATTTTTTTAAATTGACTGTTGTGGTGTCGTGACATTGTGGTGTTGCGATATTGCGGTGCTGCAGTGTGTGATTTTCCCTTCAAGGTGGTGATTGTAGAATCATATCGACTGCATTGGGAAGCAAAGTTGGGGGTTAAGTTTAAAGGTGATGGGTGTCCCACCATCGCTCTTTCCAATGTGACAATTTCGAATGTTTCCAATGCAATTGACTTGGCAAGAAACATAAGTTAAGTAAGTATAAGTAAAAAGTTGGTACACTTATTGGGAGGCCAATACACAACAAGTTAAAACAGGATGCAGTAAGCAAACCATACGTTGCATTATGCATATTGTTGCATGTACACTTGATCACTTTGATGATTGAACTTGCTTTCAATAGGCGGTTTTCCATAGCGCCATTGTAGCTTGTTGGAAGCAATGTATCGTGGCTATGAAGTCCATCAGAGATAGAGATTCGAGATCGGGTAGTTGTTGAGTTAAGAGAGCTTACTCGATTGAGAGAAACAACTTGTACAAGTGGACATAGGTCAACAGCACCATTCATTAGAAGTGAAATGGCATTTTCGGTTAATAGAGTGTCCATATTGTTGTATTGAAAATATTTCAACTACAATAGGAACCTCAAAAATGCGCGAAATTGATATTAAGTGTAAATATAAAGCATGTAGGAGAACATGTAAAACATACAAGAATAAAGAAATTAAGGATTTCAAAAGTGAGTGCTTTTAGCAATAAATGTGCCTAATAGAATCTGCAATAAGCTGGTTAATACGTGTTAGAAGTCTATCACACATAAAGGGATATAGATATAGTGAATTTTTTCCTTGAAGATAAGAAATCAATGGAAAATGAAACTAAATTATCTACGAAATTGAAACTAATTTATCTACTACTGATTCCTTAAATGTCATGCAATTAAAAAATGTGCTGATTTGATGTGTTCTATATATTCGATTCTCGGTTAGAAAATAGTCTTAAATATGTGCTTGCAAATATGCTAAAAATTATATTTTCGTATTTAGCCGATTGTATTTGATCAGGGAAGTTTGTTTAAGGTAAGTGAAGGTGAAGGAAAATGCAACTAAACCCTTGTTGAGTAAATAATAATTAGTTTGTAAGAAGAAAACAAATGTTCAAATATGAATTAATGAACAAAAACATAGGGGAAGACAATGAAGGATACTGGTAGGAAAAGAGAAAATTTTGTAACAATTTCAGATTACAAAGACATAAGCAATCAAGTCACAACAAAAAATAAAGCTAAGTTCCTCAACAACGTGAGGCAACTACAATTGCTTTTCTTACATTTTTTTTGTAGTAGTTATCTGAGCACTATAGATTACTACCACATCTTGAATATATAAGCAATTTCAAACACTAATTCTGCAATAATATCAATGAAAGCAATGATTATAATAATGAAGAATTTTCTGCACTTTACTGTTTGCTGGTTTATGTCAACATTTCGTGGTTTTCACTTACAACCGGTTTTGCATTGGCTGTAAGTTACTTATGAAACTTTCAGTAACAATTAAACACACAGTAAAATACACTAACAGGCTGAAAAACACATTTAACAATCACACCATAAAATGATAGACTCAGAAATTTTTGGCCAAAATCAAGCCCTAAAAAAACCCCCACGGGGAAAACCAGTAAGAGAGAGAGAGATTTATTATTTCTTCAGCAAATAATTCTGCACAAATTATTACAGTCAAACATGTACTTATCTGACCAGCCAAAGTCACCCTGAGTGCTGCCTCGATTTCTGTGCCTCACTGTGTCTCGATTTTTGTGCAATAAAATCACCTCGAAAACAGTGCCAACCTCCTCGAAAACTATGCAGCAGAAGATGCCTCGAAAACTGTGCAAAAGACAGACTGTACGGATTTAAAAAAAATATGTTTGTATTTTCTAGAAATGCGTGCCCAGATTTTTGCATAGAAACTCGTGCCTATCTCCTCGAGAAATGTTCCCAGATTCCTCCTTGAAAATTGTGCTGTACAGACAGCATTAAATGTTGCAGTACGGTACCTCGATTTCTGTGCAAGATGGGACTGCCTCGGGATCTGTGCAATGCTGAAATAAATCTGCTGATAATAAATGCCAAGTCCGTGTCTCGATTTCTGTGCCCAAATGGCTGCCTTGAAATGCATGCTGGTCTCCTTGCTCTTCTCTCTTGACTTCTCTCTTTCTCAAACTCAAAGTGAGCTCTCCAAATGCCTCCCTCATCTTTTTGTCTAAACCTTAAGTGAGTTTTTAATCCAACGGTGAATATTGAATCTAATCCGATGGATGAGATTCAATGTGAGTGAAAATCCCTTTTATTTAATTCATATAAATAAAATCACTCACCCACTTAAGATTTATCAAAAAGTGACTTTAATATTATAAAGTCTCATTAAGTGACTTTTAATGTGAGGGTCACTTTTTCCCCCCTTCTAAGTGACATTAGGCTATTGTCACTTGGGGAACACTTCCCTAGGTACAAAACTAACACTCCCTCTTACCGAGGAAGGTGTTCCGCACCACTCCCAACTTATCTCTAAAGAAGACAAACTTCCCCCTCCCCAAAGACTTCGTCAGGACATCTGCAACCTGCTCATCAGTGGATATATAATGTAGCTCAACTGCCCCTCTCTGAACGTAGTCCCGAATGAAGTGGTACCTGATCTCAATGTGCTTCGACTTGTCATGGAATACCGGATTCTCAGAGAGATGAATGCAACTCTGATTGTCGCAATAAATCACCGTAGGTCTCAGCTGCTGATCAAATAAATCTAGCAGTAACTTATGAAGCCTCAGTGCTTCGCAAGTCGCCTGACTGGCTGCCATATAGTCAGCCTCAGCAGAACTCAATGCAATAGACTTCTGTTTCCTGCTGAACCACGACACTGCTGCTGAGCCCAAGCTGAAACAACAACCGGAAGTGCTCTTCCGGTCCCTCACACAACCTGCCCAGTCTGAATCTGTGAACCCAACCAAGCTGACTCCATCCGAACCCCTGTAGTCCAGACCATAATCCACTATCCCTGCTAGGTATCTCAAGATGTGCTTTGCGGCAGTCCAATGCACACTCCTAGGCTGCACCATGAACTGGCTAAGAGTGTTGACCGCAAAGCACAGGTCTGGCCTGGTGTTGACCAGATACATCAACGATCCGATGAGCTGACGATATAGTGTGGGATCCACCAACTTACCCTCTGAAGCATGAATTTGCTTCAAGTTGGTGATCATAGGTGTAGACATAGGCATGCAGTCCTCCATCCGATAACTCTTTAGAATCTCTACTGCATACTTCCCCTGTCCTAGGAAAATATGTCCAGGCTCCTGCCAAACCTCCATCCCCAAGTAGTAATGCATCAGCCCAATATCAGTTATCTCATACTCAGCAGCAAGATCTCTCTTGCACTATGCAATAAGACGCTCATCTCTAGTGATAAATAAGTCATCAACATATAACAAAAGAATGAGCGGATCACAACCAACCACAATGTAGTATAGGTTGGGATCAGCCTCACTCTTCTGAAATCCCATCGAAGTCAAATATGCATCGATCCTGGAGTACCAAGCTCTAGGAGCTTGCTTTAGACCGTACAAGGCTTTCCTAAGCTTGCACACATGAGAATCTCTCCCATGTATCTCGAATCCCTATGGCTGATCCAAATACACCTCCTCCTGCAGAAGACCATTAAGAAAAGCGGTCTTCACATCCATCTGATGGATCTTCCAACTCATTTCTGCTGCTATAGATATCACTGCCCTGATAGAGGAATACCGAACAACTGGAGCAAATGTCTCATCATAGTCAACTCCCTCAACCCATGAGAACCCCCTAGCCACAAATCGAGCCTTGAATTTCTCCACATTGCCATCTGCAGCATGCTTGACCTTGTAAAGCCACTTGGAAGTCACAACTGACTTCCCCTCAGGTCTTGGCACAATCTCCCAAACATCATTCTTCATGATGGAATGGTACTCTTCCATCATGGCATCTCTCCATACCTGATGCTGAGAAGCCTCCTCAAATGTAGAAGGTGTAGAGTCACGAAGACTCGCAACAAGGGCCATCCCATATCTGTCTGGCTCAACAACTGTCCTGATCGCCTCCTGAGGTCTACCAAATGCTTCTGCTTCCTTCAAGGTGTCCTGAAGCCACTTAGGCTTCTTCTTCCTTGAAGGCTCCTCCCAAACTGGTGTATCCTCATCTGAGGAAGTGCCAGAAGCAGAAGGTATAACACCCCGAGGACCTGTAGCTGATGAACTAGTCCCTGAGGACCCTTTAATCTGTGAGCCTGAAACCTGTGATCCTGAACCTGTGCCAGTCCTTGAACCTGTCCCTGTACCTGTAATCTGAACCACTGATCCTGTAGAAGCTATGCCTGTACCCTGTGATCCAGTCACCCCAGAAACCTGCGGACCTGAAACCTGTATCGAAGAAGCCTGTCTCAACTAAGGTGTGGGAGCTGGTGGCTTCCCCTGCTCCATCTCTCTCAACTTCCTGAAGGCCCTCTCCTCATCAAACTTCACTTCCTGCCTAACTACAACTCTCCTCTGGCCAGGAATGTAAAGCCGATATGCCTTCGAAGTCTCATCGTAACCCACAAAGATACCTCTCTCTGTAGTGGGCTCAAACTTCGTCCTCTTCTCAGAAGGGACGTGAGAGTAAGTCAGAGAGCCAAATATCCGAAAATGGCTCACCTCAGGCTTCTTGCTTGAATACATCTCCTCTGGAGTCATCCTCCCCAAAGCACGGTGAGGACTCCTGTTCTGCAGATACACTGCAGTGTTGCAAGCCTCTGCCTATAGAAAGAACGGTAACCCCTGATCATGAAGCATGGCTCTCGCTGCTCCAACGATCGACTTGTTCTTTCTCTCTGCTACTCCATTCTGCTCAGGAGTATAGGGAACTGTCAACTGTCGCTGTATACCCTCCTGCCTGCAGAAAGCATTGAACTCCTTGGACGTATACTCACCCCCATTATTTGATCTCAACATCCTGATCTTCCTCCCCGTCTGCTTCTCCACAAGGGCTTTGAACCCTTGGAAGACACCCAATACAAGTGGGGACTTCTTGTTCCTCAAGAAGTAGATCCAGGTCTTCCTGGAGTAGTCATCAATGAAGCTAATATAGTACTCGTGACCAGTCAAAGATACTGAGGACATAGGACCGCAAATGTCAGAATGAATCAAGTCAAGCACTCCTGCTGCTCTCGTGTCACTGCTAGGAAAAACAGTCTTGGTGTACTTTCCCAAAGCACACCCCCTGCACACATCACTCTGCTCAGTGTCAAACTTAGGTAAACCTGTGACCATGCTCCTCAACAATCTCAGAGTGGGGTGATGTAAATGGGCCATCCTCCTGTGCCATAACTCACATAGCTCAATGCTGCTGCTGCTGTGTGCTAGAGCATGCTGTGGCTGAAACAATAACTTGTACATTCGTCCACATCTAACTCCAATATCCATGGGGGTAGATACACCTGTGGTCTTGGGAAACACCTGCACTCTCCCATCTGAGAAACACACCCCAAGACCCCTGTCCTCAATAGTGGAAACTGAAACAAGGTTCTTTTTCGGCCCAGGGATGTACAACACATCCCTCAAGGTCATAGGAGTCATGGAATCCCTCTCAAATGTAATGGTCCCCTGACCCACTGCTCTAACAATGGTGTTGTCACCAAGTACCACCTCCACCTCTCTAGCTGTCCGTGATAGCTCGGAGAACAACTCCCGAGTACCTGTCATGTGTCTCGAGGCTCCGCTGTCAATGTACCACGTACCAGTGGTGGATGGACCTGTCTGATGCCTTGTCAACAAAGAATGCTCACTCTCCATATCCATGTCTGTGCTGGTGGCTAAGGAGACTCTCTCTCTCTCAATCTATCCAGCATATAGGGAAAAATCCCTCTGAAACCTGTCACCAAAATCATCAACCTCTGTTGAGGCTGCTGTTTGCTGTCCCTGTCCCTTCTTCTTCTTCTTGCTTGGACATTGTGATGCATAGTGCCCAAACGCCTGACAACAATAGCACTTGATTTTACTCAAGTCCTTCTTCAGTCCACCCTGCGGTTGTTGCTGCTGCTGCCCCCTTGGCCCCATTCTTCTTGGGACCCTTCTTCTTCTTACCCTTGGCTATCAGTGCCATGTTCTCCTCATCTGCCCCACCACTTGATGAACTGCCCTGTACGAGACCCCTCCTGGTCTCCTCCTGCACAAAGTCATCCCACAGTCTCTCCCAAGATGGTACGTTCTCTCTACCCACTATGGCCTGCACAAATGCACTCCAGGACTTTGAAGCCCCATTCACTGCTGTGCGTACTAGCTCAATAGGAGATACCACTTCACCAACCGCTTCCAGTTCATCCCGAACTGTAGAAATCCTAGTGAGGTAAGCTGTGACTCCCTCTCCTCCATTCATCTTGATACTCTTGAGTTTCTCCTTGAGAACCATCTTTCTGTTCTCATTGGAGCTCTCATACAAGCTGGTTAAGGCACTCCACATCTCATGTGCCTTGGTCTTCCCGGAAATGTGAGGGATTATGTGGTATTTTATTGCATCAAGGATGATCCTCCTAGCCTTACAGTCCTTCTTGTTGAAGGCTAAAAGTGCTATAGCATCTGTGCCATCTGGAATGGAAATGGGGTTGGCAGCAGTGTTCCTCACCACCTCCACCCATAGCTCATTCTCCTCGAAAATCAACAAGATTCTGGCCTTCCACGGCACAAAATTTTCTGTCCCATTCAGCCTATCCTCAATCCTTAGACCTGTAGCCATTTGAACACCAACCCAACAGAACGCTGCCCACTAACAGAAGATAAAAAATACTGAAGTTTCTGAGATCTGAAAATTTCTATGTGTCTTCAAACTATCACTGTTTTCTGCCCCCTTGCTCTGATACCATGAAGAATTTTCTGCACTTTACTGTTTTCTGGTTTATGTCAACATTTCGTGGTTTTCACTTACAACCGGTTTTGCATTGGCTGTAAGTTACTTATGAAACTTTCAATAACAATTAAACACACAGTAAAATACACTAACATGCTGAAAAACACATTTAACAATCACACCATAAAATGATAGACTCATAAATTTTTGGCCAAAATCAAGCCCTGGAAAAACCCCCACGGGGAAAACCAGTAAGAGAGAGAGAGATTTATTATTTATTCAACAAATAATTCTACACAAATTATTACAGTCAAACATGTACTTATCTCACCAACCAAAGTCACCCTGAGTGCTGCCTCAATTTCTGTGCCTCACTGTGTCTCGATTTCTATACCACAATCTCAATTTCTGTGTCATTGTCTGTCTCAATTTCTGTGCCAGCTCTGTCTCGATTTCTGTGCAATAAAATCACCTCGAAAACAGTGCCAACCTTCTCGAAAACTATGCAGCAGAAGATGCCTCGAAAACTGTGCAAAAGACAGACTGTACGGATTTAAAAAAAATCTGTCTGTATTTTCTAGAAATGCGTGCCTAGATTTCTACATAGAAACTCGTGCCTATCTCCTCGAGAAATGTGCCCATATTTCTCCTTGAAAATCGTGTTGTACGGACAACATTAAATGTTGCAGTACGGTCCCTCGATTTCTGTGCAAGTTGGTACTGCCTCGGGATCTATGCAATGCTGAAATAAATCTGCTGATAATAAATGCCAAGTCTGTGTCTCGATTTCTGTGCCCAAATGGATGCCTTGAAATGCATGCTGGTCTCCTTGCTCTTCTCTCTCGATTTCTCTCTTTTTCAAACTCAAAGTGAGCTCTCCAAATGCCTCCCTCATCTTTTTGTCTAAACCCTAAGTGAGTTTTTAATCCAACGGTGAATATTGAATCTAATCCGATGGATGAGATTCAATGTGAGTGAAAATCCCTTTTATTTAATTCACATAAATAAAATCACTCACCCACTTAAGATTTATCAAAAAGTGACTTTAATATTATAAAGTCTCATTAAGTGACTTTTAATGTGAGGGTCACTTTCCCCCCCTTCTAAGTGACATTAGGCTATTGTCACTTGGGGAACACTTCCCTAGGTACAAAACTAACAAATAACTCATAAACTGCACAAACTACTTGTGAACAAAAATTTGAGAGGTTTAACTTATATTTTATAACTTAAAAATTTAATAATCAATAAATTCAACAAATCAGTAATCAATAAGTATATTAATGATATTAATTATTTATGCTTAAGCAACATTGCTTTAATTCTGAATAATGTATTAATATATTATAATTAAGTGCTATGTAGAATGATGTAATTGTTTTAAAACCATTTTATATTAAAAAAGAGTTTATCCATAACACTTGTATCCTTGCTATTATAACTATATTAATAATTCCATGTGTATAATGAACCTTGATGTTTTTTTGACACTAATGTTATTTGCCACTTTAAACCTAGATTAATAAATAATTGAAAGTATCTATTAAATTGAAAGTAATCTATGTACTAAATTGAAAGTAAATTATCTACTAAACTGAAACTAATTTATCTAGTATCAATTTCTTAAATGACATGGAATTATAAAATTTGTAGATTTGATGTATTATATATATTCAATTTTCGGTTACAACATTACTAACAAGCAAAGAGTCTCAAATATGTTATTGCAAATATGTTAATTTTTTTTTGTTGGTTTTCAGTCGACTGTAAATGACTAGACAACTTGTTGTGGGCATGTAAATAAATCACATTTTAGACACCAAACAAAGAGAAACAAATACCTAACCTCTAAAGTCTTATTTGAAGGATTGCTCTCTGTAACTACCAAATGTTGAAGAACTGTTTAAAAAAACCTAGGATGCATGCTCATGTTGGGGGCTCTTCATAAATGTGTGTCGAAGTAATGAAGGTTTGGTAATTTGTGAGTGCTTTTCTGAAATCTGATTTTAGCCTTGGTGGGAAAACTATGACTTGAGGATTTTACAGATTAGGCTGGAAATTAGATTATTAATATATACCAATACTATCCTGTGCATCATTTATTCATACTATACTACATAGTAAGTGGGTTTGGTTGGACCCTAGTTGATTTGCACTGGTTTGGCAGCTCATATGTACAAACCTTTGAAAAATATGACAAGAAACAAAAATCTGAAACTTTTTATAATTGCAAGGGAAAAAATGATTCGTTCTAAGGAGGTGCAAAACTTGAGAATTGATATACATGATCCTAGGTGGATTGGGGTTGGCAATTCAGGAAATAGATTCAGCATTCTGACCTGTAAAAGATGCACTCTCTTGTACTGTGGGAGCATATCACATTCCTTGTTTTGAATTTCCAATGGACTTATTCTGATCAAGAGGACAATTGCATTTATCTATATAATATATGAAATTTATCAGGGGCAGGCATCCAAGGCTAGTTTGACTCAGTGTGGGCTCAGTATCCTCTGCACCATTTATTCATACTATATTACATAGTAAATGGGTTTGCCTGGACCCTAGTTGATTTGCACTGACGGAACCAGGGCAGACCAAATTTGCAAACCTTTGCCAAATGTTACAAGAAACAAAAATAGCAAAATTTATTTAATTGCAAGGGAAAAACTGATTCCTTCTAAGGAGTTGCAGAAGCTGAGAATTGAAACCTCAATGGAATGAACAAAAGAAAAGGGTATAATATGCCTCCCTTCCCCCTTTCGCATGTATTGACTGATACGAGGGAAACAAAAGGAAAAATTGCATTTAAACATATTTTCATTAACCAAATAGAGCCACTCCACAAAACCCATAACTGCGAAGCATTGAAGGAAAATACAAAGGCAGCTAAAGCAGTAGTTGTATTTTATCGAGTTTTCTGAGCCAAAGTACCAATCTTAAAGATTCATTTTCTTCATGTACATTAAAAAACACAATACAATTTTGAAAAAGACTTTGATGGATGCTCATGTTCGAGGATGCTCCTAATTGTGTATTCAGCTAATCAAGGAAACCAAAGAACAGGAAACAATAGAACAGGAAAAAACAGATCAGGAAACAGATTCAACAAGGAATTACAACAGCGACTGAGCAGCACGTAGAGGTTGTATCAGGGCAGGAAAGACATGAATTATCAGAAAACTTAAAAATGATTAAATGGAACCAGTAAATAAATGATATACATGATGAGATTATAACTTGAAAGCTTGAGGAATTAGAACAGGGAGTGAGCAGCAAGTAGAGAGGTTATCTTGGAGCAGGAAAACACGACAATTGCCAGAGAATCAAAGAATGATTTAGTGGAAGGCACAAGTTCTATAGGAGGGAAAATCCGGAGGAGGAAAAATATAAACATTATCTTAGAGAAGGAAATACGACAATTGTCACAGAATCAAAGAATGATTTAGTGGAAGGGACATGTTCTATAGGAGGGAAAATCTAGAGGAGGCAAAATATAAATTTTATCTTAGAGCAGGAAAGATCAGAATTCTCAGAGAAGTAAATAATTCATATATTTAAAGGTTGAACATACAAGGAAAACAAGTAAATAAAGCATAGTTCAGACACGGGTCAAGAAATATGTGTTACTACAACAACAAATATAACTTTGATTTCAGAAAAGGGCCTTGATGTTCAATAGAAAACAAGATGCTTTGTCTTCTGAAGAGGGTCATTGAGCTGAACAAAGAGCTGGATATACAATTGTTTAAGTTAGCAAACCTGTTATAAGTGGATACACAAATATCTTGGAGTGGGTCATTGAGGTGGAGAAAAAAATGAGACACAATAAAAGTAGTAAAAAACTGAGAGCAGAGAGGATGGAAGCTGTCATTAAAAAATAATAACAGTATGATGGATGCTCTCATTAAAAAACACAATACAATTTTTAAAAAATCTATGATGGATGCCCATGTTGGAGGATGCTCCTAATTGTGTATTCAGTTAATCAAGGAAAAAAAAACAGGAAACAACAGATTCAACAAGGAATTACAACAATGACTGAGCAGCACATAGAGGTTATATCCGGGCAGGAAAGACAACAATTATCAGAAAATTTAAAAATGATTTAATGGAACCAGTAAATAAATGATATACATGATGAGATTATAACTTGAAAGCTTTAACTTGAAAGCTTCAAGATACAAGTAAAGCGAGTAAAGAAATCACGGTTCAAACATAGAACAAGAAATATGAGTTACTATAGCATATATATAAATTTTGTTTTAGAAAAGAACCTTGATTTTCAGGCATTGTCTCCTGAAGAAGGTGGTTGAGCTGAAGAAAAAACTGAGACACAAGAACAGTAGTAAACAAGAATAAAATGAGAGAGGCCTCACCCATCCAAATTTATAAACAATTACAGGTAAAGGTGGTGTATTGAAATCTATTCTAGTATTTGCTGGAGATAGAATGTCCAAAATGTCCAATCCGTCAAATTCACAAATACGTCCATGGGCAGGCATGAGTAATACTGAATCAATATTCATAAGTTAGTGATCGATTAAACCCAAGGCAATAAATGTCGATGTGGGAAATCTAATGGAAAGTTGTTCCATGTCCAATCTGTAATTGAATGCCCATCCACTCTTCTGTTTACCACGGTTTGAATATTTTATAGCCTCTCTGTAACCTCGATCTTCTCCCACAACTGGTTTTCACCGTGGTAGATAAACGGATGAATGGACGCATTTATGGTCAGGAGTCACCATCGGTCCATCACCCCGGTTCCCGGTGAGAGCCATGAATTCCAAGCATAAGATAATGAACCCCGCCGCTTGATCATTATTTCTTTAGTCTATTTGTTCATTAATGGAGTTCATCCATTAAAGCGGCCGATTTCCTAAATTTATTTATTAAAGGGATGGAAAAAGTGGATATTTCACAATCATAACGGCCCACCTCAGAGGCGATATGAAGATTTGAACCAAGTTCGGTTCCTTTGGTGATATGTATATAAAAAAAATCAATTAAAAATTCCATACTAAATCCATATATTAGCATACATAATATCCCCATACCTATTAGCGTTTATAAGTGTATTATGGATAATCTGTTAAATGGTATTTGCCTCTCAAAATAAAGATATATATATATATATATATAAAAGAAAGATTCATTTAACGAATATCACTTATAAAGGCCAGCAAATTTCATAATGAGATTAATCATGAGATTTTGAGTTGGCAAGAATCAATAACGCGTAATTTATTACTACTCCACATTGAGTTAACACAAATATGAAAGGCAAGTTCGTAATTTATAACTACTACACATTGAGCTAACACAAATAGAAAAGCCAAGTGATTATGGTCAAACCTGGAAGAATGCTCAATTTGTAGGGATATGGATAGAGATGACAGGATTTTGAATGATTGTAATTTAATTCTCTGGTCGCCGGTCGTGAGTATTCTTGCGAAAGCAGGACAAAGTGCGAATACAGCGATATGTATATGTTTTTGCTGATCACTACTGTCGCTGGTCGCGTGAATGTTTGCAAAACCAAATTGCGAAATATGGCTGCCCCAAGCGAGATGACCAGTCGTCGGTCGCGAGTATTCTTGCAAAAGCAGGACAAACTATAGCGAAAGTGCGAATCATTTTCGGACTATTTGCAGTTAACGTGAGTGCAGGCGCAGCGGCTATGACGGGAGAAGTCTCGCAGGCTTAAACTTAACGTTAGTTCATATTTCTGTCGCAGTTGCAGCTACGCACATCATGGTAACGAATCATTTTCGGACTATTTGCAGTTAACGTGAGTGCAGGCGCAACGGCTACGACGGGGGGCAGGTCACGGAGAAGCCCAACCATCCACGTGGCAAAATTCCATTCGCTCCATGAGCGAGGAATCTTGCTGACGTGGAGGTAATGCTTCTCCATGGTGAAAATGCCTACGGCGTAATAAAAATATAAGTTTATTATAACCAATTTGCCTATATTATAAAAGATATAAAGAGATAGTGCGGCCCCTAAAGAAAATATTCTACTTGTCTTGGTGAAGTGAATGAATTGACAAGAAAGAGAGGGGAGCCTATGTCTAGTTTTGCTTCTAAACCTCTTGGTAATAGAGAGGGGAAAGACCCCGCCATTATTATCTTCCCCCAATGATCACTATTTTTAGCCCCATAAACAAATTAACCTTGTTTTCGCGCCCTCCCTCTTGTCTTTCTTATTGAGGATCTCTCTCTTTCACATGAAGGGGAAGATTTCTCTTATTTGTCTTTATTTCATCCGATGCCCTTGACCTTCCTTTTGACCTCCTCAATAGAAATAGATATAAGCACCTTCGATCCGCCTTCATTCATTTATATATATATATTCTCGGAGTCAAAAAATTGATGTGAAACCCTTAGTGACTATGTAAGTAATTAGGGGGTGGTTTAAGAAATCTTGGAGAAGCTTTTAATGTAGAATTTAATGCAGAGAGGCCGACAACATTTCAAAGAGGGTTGTGGGAATTATGGATGAGTTTATTTTTTTTAGGAATTCACAGATGAGTTTGACCGGTCAGTTTTTCTATGGGTTGTGATGTGGAGCATATGATACCTTTTTGTCATTTTTGTAAGGTTTATGTAAGACTTGTATCCGGGTTTGATGGTTTAGTTTTTTTGGACAGTTGGTCTCTACATTTATGTTGACTATCTGATTCCATCGATATGGATTATGTAACTTTGATTCCAAAATGAATAACAAGTTAATGTAGAATTTAATGCAGAGGCATACATCATTTCAAAGAGGGATGTGGGAATTATGGATGAGTTTATGTTTTTTTATAGGAATTCATAGATGACAGAGTTGTAAACATTGGTTCTGTATGTCTTTTGATCGAATAGTTATTCTATGGGTTGTGATGTGGATGATATGATATTTTTTTGTCATTTTTGTAAGGTCTATGTAAGACTTCTATCCGGGTTGGATGATTTAGTTTTTTTTGGAAAGTTGGTCTCTATGTTTATGTTGACTATCTGATTCCATCGATATGGACTATGAACTTTGATTCCAAAATGAATAACAAGTTACATTTTTTTCTAGTGTGAAAAAAATTAGGAGGTGGTTTGACTTGCATTGTGGAACAACCCAATCCGTACAGTTTGATTTCCGCACTCTTGATTCAAGGTCAGATGCTTCCCTTTGCGATCTGGACTTTAGAATTTTGCCATGGAGGTTTTCTATCTATAAATAAAATGGGACGTTCCTTCCTAGTTCATCGGCCGCAACTGCTTGCACTTTGGAATTCGATTGACTGATATAGTCCCCAATAAGTAAAAGGAAGTAATAGGTAAATAGTGATCGAATTTATGATGTGATAGGAGCTTTTCGATCATGCATGTTGGATGTAGGTTGGTTGGGTAGACATCAATTGGTAACATAACAAGTGGAGAGAGTGAGCTTGTATGAGGAAGAACGACTACAAGCCCCATCCGGGTAAAACATAAGCTTCATGGTAAACAATTACCTTTTACACCTACCAATACCAAGTAGTGGAGTATGGGTTCGCTCAGTTATGTGAGTAGATTCAATCTTACTCAACTAGCACAAAATAGGGTGATTTGTTTTTGGTTTGACAGATCAATAAGGAAGGAATACGATAGAGAGGCAGCAGATCAATTTTATAGGAGTGCTAGGAAGCTTAGGAATGAAAAGTCGCGGCAGCATGGACAAAGAAAGACACTGTAGGAAGTTTTACCTTGTAGCTAGGTTACATATACAATTTGACCCAGGCACATTGGGATTAAGTTAAAAAAAATGGCTAACAGTAACTTTGGTCACCTATTGTCCGTCCACTTGCACAACCCCTAAGGAATGAAAGATAATAATTGAAAGATTGGCACACATGTAAGAATCACACTATAGGCTCAAATCCCTACACCATTTGGATTTCGTTCAATGATCTGCTGCAATACCAGACGACCAAACCCCTATTTTCACTTTGTTGTATGCCCTATTCACCTTAGGATTTTAGCACCCGTATGTAGCCTTGTTTTTGGTCGTTTCAGAGTTGGTCTCTATGGTATATGAAGAGGAGAGATTTTTGCCTGTGTAAAGGAACATAAGATCAATTATTGGGTAGCTTTGCGTTGGTGGATTTACTTTACGCTTGTTTATTTCGCAGTATATTCAGTTGGAGTTGGCGTGTTATAGTTTATCCATTTGGTTCATGAGTTTATCCTTTCATTACAGTTGATTTCCTACTAGTGACAACTTGCAATACCAACCATCCCAATCTGCTAGTTTATTGCCGAGATATCTCATTAGTTAGTGGGTAACCAAGACAAAGCTGCACACCACATACACACCACTCCCCAAACTAGGGTACAGTAGGGTTTATTCATTTCAATTCCATACCCTAATCTATTCCACATCCCATAAGCTAGCCACATTGCTCCTATACCATTCCTTTGCAACGATATGGAGAGCCAAGTTCCACTCCACCAAACCTAGACCGATGAGTAAGAGGTTCATGCCAATCAACTAAACCCGCTCCTCTTTGATAAAGAACACAACATATCAACCTTATCTCATCTAGTCAAAAAAAGGTTATGCCTATCTTCTTTCCCACCTATTATCTAGGTCTAAGTGGAGATTTTACCTACACTAGTCAAGTGATCAATTCCACTTAGATCAAACAATAAGGTGGGATCAACAGTGAAGCCACAACTTCTAATAGAGGCATCCATCCACAAGAATGAATACCTTCCTTATCATCTTCATGAATAGCACTTCGAAGCATCCGTCCGACCTAAACATCCCCAATGATATTACATATGTAATATGATCGTGCATAAACAACCTCTTGCTCTCCCTATCGGTCGAGTAGGCTGAAGGAAGTCCTCAATCAATAGGCCGTTGGTCGAGCCCATCAATGACAAGCCCGACCTTTCAACAGAGGTCATCGAGAATGATCTCTCTCATCGGAAATAGGAGCAATGACTTGGTGGTCGATCTCTTAGCAATAAATCACCTCCCTCAGTCAATCTAGTGCATAAATATAGTTTCTAATGCCATATAATTGCATGGTTTTCAAGTCTGCACCATTCTAGTATTCATGTCCGAGATTCATGTTCGAATGACCGGATCATATTAATGTTCCTTTGTAACCTCCACGATCAAACCATATTCAAGTTTCCGTATAGGATAGGTGGAACGAACCTAAAAGTTATCTCCCTATTTAGGGATTATAATCACTTATTCTGTTGGTTAAGGCTTGCTTATATGAGCTTGCTTATTAAGATGATCTAGTCATTGAAGACCTTACTAACCGGGGTGAGTGTAAGTATCTTTCTTTGGGGATAGGATTTATTATGAGCTTGCTAGCGGGGTCCTCAGGCTTAGGAATGGTTATCGGGCTTAGGATGGAAGGATTTCTCTTTTGTTGGTAGGAAGAAAGAAAGATTCTATCGAACTTCTACTAGAAGGTCTTTATTGCAATTGGATGATTACAGTAGGTGGGTAACTCTATATCCACCATTGATGGAAGGAAGTCTCCTGCCAACATTCCTAATGTCCATGTTCCTTCGTTGGAAAGTGTTTCCCCAGCCTTTATGAAGGAAGAAGGAAAGAATGTCCCATCGTTCCTTCTGCTGCCAACATTATTTTTTCCCAACAACTCTATCAATGAGGAAGTATTGCGAGATATGACCATAAGGAGAGCGAGGAAGGATTTCTTTTTTGCATTGGGTGAGAAAGGAAACCTGCTATTATCTTTCCTCTATGCATATATTTGTATATAAAGAATGATCCATATCCAATGGGAAGGTGGGGACTATGTTACTGCTTACTAATGTTCGCTAACGCTAACCTTTCTTTGGGAAGGTGGGATGAGAATTGGAAGGAATGTTCATGATAGTGTATTGAATTTGAGCTGTAACCTTAAATGTTCCAAAGAAGGGAGAGATGGATGAATGTACCTTAGGTCATGGTCGAGACGACAGAAGGTAGATATGCATTTGATTGATTTAAGGAACGATATCTGGACCCAAAGGAAAGCTCCTACATAAAGTAATAAGGTTGTGACCTTTTCCACTCATGCTTTTGCTTATTCCTCTCCTAAGTGATGCCAGCGAACGAAGCGTAGAAGTCGTAACAGATAGGACTCCCATTACCCCAACAAGCGTTACTTTAGCAACTCGATCTACTAAATTGAAATACTCTCTCTCTAGTTACTGAAATGAGAATAGACAAGCCAGTACTGGACTTGAGACCAAGGTAGTCCTATTATTTCTCTTACCCAACCTCATACTTGTTGGTTAAAGAAAGAATATCTATAGCTCTATCTCTCTATAGGAAAATGAAGATATAGGGCTCCCCAAAATGAGATAAGTGGTATATCTCTCCCAGCATTAGCATAAAACACATGTCTAGGTCCATTTTGTCAATCAATGGAACTCGTCAGCTCAATCATCAAGGTCAGGAAAGGTTAAGAGGTCAGAGTCTCTCGTTATCCCTGTCGAGAATAAATCAGGACGAGCACAACGAATAAAGGAAAAGAGAAAAATACGACAAGGGGGACTGGAATGAGGAGAGAGAATGACAACCACCAAGATCCAAGAGAATGAGCAATAAATGGGACGAAGAATACGAGAGGTATGAAGGTGGTGTCATCTGATATAAGAATAAAGATAGATAGAGGCCTACTAAGATAGATGAAATGGGGATGAGATATGAAGAGAGTGGAGGGGGGTGAAGTGAGGAGTATGAGGTCGCAAGCTAGAATCATATGAGGGGAGGATATAGTTAAGGGAATTGTATTACTTGGATTCCCTCTCTTGAAACTAGGGATGTCAACTGTATGGGGATATGCGAGTAGTATCTACACTTTGAAGCAGTTTGAGTGGCCTTACAACACCTTGTCCGATGCGGCCAAGCAATTCTTTCAGTCATTCTTTATTTATATATGTAACACGCTTTATTATCTACATAATTACGCTCTTTATTTTCATTCAGTATGTCTGTGAGTGTAAGGATCAATCCATATGGTAGCCATTGGTCTTGGTTCGTTGTGTGAAGCCCACCCAATGAAAGGTAGGAAAGAGATTGTTAACACCATGTGATCTCGCTATATAGGTATTTCCCTAGATAAGTGCTATAATACTATCCCTTTCGAATAGCATGAATACCGAGATTTACGCCTTCTCAAGTAGATAAGTGTTCTCTTACTTCCTTGCCCTAAGGGGTGTTATCCCATTTAGTGTACTCCCTATATGAGTGCTTTCTTATTACCTCTCCCCGATACAACACCAAACCGAAGATATTAAACCCTCTACACTAGAGGAATAAACAATTTTATTACTTATATTACTTGGAATACAAAGCTTTATAGGTGGATATTTGCATTGGGAAGGAAGAGCCAGCGCGATCGATAAGGGGAATACTGAATTGGATCTTTTGATTCAAAGGATAGGTTAGTGATTAAGCTGCTGTAATTGCGACATATCAATAGTTATAGTGCCTATCAACTAGGATAATGCCTATAAGATTCGGTAGCACCTCTTAGCGTTGCAAGGCTCATGGTTAAAGAAAAAGAATGAAAGAGCAAATCTATCCATTCAATCCATCACCTTATAGGAAGGATAAGCTCATATATAATAGAGATAATACCTTCTGGCTTTACTATCTAGAGCATGTTTAGGAATACATGGTAAAGGTGAGAATCTATCCTCCAAGAAAGAAATATCTCCTTCCAAGAGGAGAATCTATACATTGGGGAATATTTCCAGTAATGTCCCCATTTTTGGATGCACCATAGTTCACCACTAGACCCATTAAAAACCTAATGGATCCTAGTGAAATACTTGCATTAGTGAATAAAAAGGGAAATTTAGCCTATGGTCATATGTTGTAATTAAATTAAATCACGCACAAGTTATTTAGCCCATAGTTTAGAAGATTTAATTATTATTTAATAATTGTATATGAGTTGTAGTTTCCTAAGTGGCCCAAGTGGGCACATAAGTATTACGTGGGCCTCATAAGATGTTTCCAAATAGAAATTGGAAGAAAGTAGTGTAAAGCAGGAAAGAAGGAAAGTGGTAGGAAAAGTAAGAAAGTAGAGAAAATCAGGAAAGTGGCAGGAAAAGTAGAAAGCACAGAGAAAGGTAGGAAAGTCCATAAAGCAGAAAGAAGCAGAAAAGAAGGAAAAATCACAGGAAAAGTAGAGAAAAGCCAGGAAAAACAATATGTTGCCAAAAGAAGAAAAGAAATCCAACGCAGAAAGGAAACAAAGCAAGGAAAAAGAAAGATAAAGCTGCTAGTACAAAAATTAACCAGTGAGGGCCCCTTGGATGAGGCAAGTTGTTGAAATATTGTAACTTCTAAGAATATTCTATTTGGACTTTATCATATATCCAGAGATGTTTATTCCTCCGTCGAGATGTTGTAACTAGGATTATTAGACCTCCCTAGTGGGATCGGCCCTGAGTTAGTTGTTTAGGGGTTATTAGACTCTCCTAGAAGAATTCGGCCCAGTTAGGGTGAAAAGTCAAGTAGGAGTAGAGTATAAATAGAGGAGGTGTGTTCCTCATTTATACTCACTCATTCATTCACTTGTGATTTGCGCATAGGAGAGAGAGATATATATGCAAAGGAGGATAAGGAGCTCTTTTTTGGGGATCACATCTTTGTATTTGTTGGTCATCTATATTGAGGAAGCTTTGCTGGGTTTTCTACCCCATGAGGGTTTCCCAGGATAAATTACGTCTCTTGTGTTTATGCTGTGCTTGTTGTTCTTTCAGTGATCCTGTATATCCTATTGTTGTGAAATTGAATGGAATAATGATGTTATCTATCTTAGCATATTGAATCTTAACATGCTATCAGAGCTATCCTGAAGGAAGGCAATGTATGGCACTTACGACACTTGTTTCACTTGCGACAATTTGAAAGTTAGGGTTTTGTATAGCAAAACCTAGTCATCGTGAAACTTTCACTATAAATCCATTTTGGAGAAGGTTCAGGATATGAAACTTGGATAGGATGAAGATGGAATTTTCCTGTACCTTGTGTCCGAGTTTCAGCCTCAGATTCGTTGTACTTTGTGAAATATGATCCGTACAATTTAGGGTTTCTGCCTCTTCCAAAATGAAGCCCTAAACAGGTGACCTAGGTAAAAAGGTCATATCTTGGGATAGGAAGCTCCAAATGGAATTCTGTAAAAAGTGAAAGTAAGGTAACGGACTGTAGTTTCACAGGTCCTAGTTTTAGAGGCCGAAGTTGAAACAATGACACGTGGCACTCCATACAAGATCGCTATGCTGTTTCATCCCTTAAAAAGGTCATGTTGGGAAACTGATCATATCTCTCTGATGGAGAATCCAATGAAGCTCAAACCTATGGGGTTGGAAATATGACAGGTCTGGATACCACAGGACAATGTTTAAAACCCTGTAGATCTGAAATTTCAGAGATACACCAGAAACAATACGGCACATCTAAAATGTCTCAACAGAGGAAATCAAGGAAGAGGAGGAAGAAGCTCACACTTAGGGTTTTCAATTTTTTAGGTATGGAAGGACCTGATACAATGTTGGAGACACCTGATGAAACATTGAAAAATTTGATAATGGATTTGGAATCCATTCATCATAGATATTGATCCTCCATCAAAATGTTGTGGGAGGAAGGAGATTGAAAATTAGTGTTTCCAAGTAAGAAGAAACCCTAACAAAATTGGGAGACTCATAGAGCAGTAGTGAAGGAGGTTTAAATGGAACTAATATTTATCATCCTAGCACCATGAACCTATATAATATGTTTACAAGAGATCTACCTTGGATGGTTAGGGTTTTACCCTTATATAGAAGACTACAAACAATCTCGACAGGTATGACTTGAGGAGATACAGGTATGTTTTGAAATATGTTTCATGATTAAGTTCATGATATGTTTGTCTTCATATTATTGAGGTTAGTACAATCATGATTAATTTTAGATTGTTTGATCACCTTAGTAAAAATATGAATGCATGTGAATAATAGAATACATTCATTGATTAGGGTTATGACACTTATGATTGTACTAATGCACTTGTGGTGTTGTATGAGGATGATGTTGTCCGCTAACATGAAAGGTACATAAAGAAAGACCAATCCATATGACCATGATGACATGAAGACAAAGACTCATCCATAGTCTTTGATCACATAGAAGCTCTACTTACGAGGTATGTATGATTTGTTTCTACTATGGTTAACTTATGAGATATGCAGGTTACTAGAACAAGGTCTCTAAATCATTGAAGAGAACAAAGAAGATATTGTTTGGGTATGTTAGACATAACTAAGCATGCATACTAATCCAGGTATGTTTTTCCTATATCAAGTTAGAATCCTACTTTGTGTTAGGATCTTAGATAAGTATACCTGTGTATGAAATGATCATGACCATACATGCTTAAGATTATTTAGAATCATAATGTTTTGATAATATTGAGATTATACTAATGTATGTATGAGATTGTGAGGATGACACAATGATAACACTAGTGCACACTTAAGGATGCATAGTGGTCTAGGATGGATAGAATTTCAAAGACATATAATCATGATGCTATCATAAAGGGAAAATTAGAGATCAAGAGGGGGAAACCACACAAACATAAAAGATAAGTATTTGAGTTGTTATTTGAATTACCTCTTGAATCTCTGAATAGTAAATGATATTGCTCGTAATAGTTGTATGCATATTTGTATTCCTAGAATCAGGAAATATATCATGCATAGTGTAAGCATTCATATAGAATTGAACATTATACTACTAATATGCATATGATGGGTAAGTTGGACAAGAATTCCATTGTTGCTTGTCTAGAATGAAACCTCTTTGCTGACATGCTGAGAGCTGTGCACGCTCTTGATAGTATGTTTTGGTAGATATGGAAGGCATATAGATAGCCACTGTATGCATACAGGATATGGAAAAGTGTTGTGCCAAAGTATTCGTCAAGATAGTTGCATAACTATGTGAATCATATCAGTATGCATAATAGGTTATCATGTCAACATGATTTGATTTGTAGGAAAGATCATGTAATTAACCTTGATTTGTATGATGAACACATGTTCCAAAGAACAAGTGATGGATGTTCAACAAAAAGACTTACAAATCAAAAGTACTATAGAAGGCTCGTGGCTAGAGGATTCTCTTAGAAAGAGAGAGAATCATGACGAGATGTTTGCTCCAAGTAGCTAGACAAGACCATTCTCTTAATGGTGTAATTGAAGAAGAAGTGCGAATCGAGTAAACTCCCAGGATTCGATAGAGAATCACACGATTGAAGAATGCTCTGTACGGGTACCCATGATCGATAGTCATTTGATGAGCTTAATGATCACCACGGGTGATGCTGATTTCAATTTTTGCTACAAGGTTGAAGATGGTTTCTATATACAAATGACATTCTTCTCTTAGATGGATGCAAGAAGGAACTCACCACAGAGTTCAAATGATCTTGAGGCTCATATCAGTAGACCCATCTGACGGGAGATGGCATGAATAGATATGCATAATATCACTCAATGCAGAGTGTGAATGATGTTCAGTCACAGAGGGAGAATTGATAGCTTCTTGACAAGCTTGGGCTTTACCAAAAGTAAAGCTGATCCTAGCCTTTACCTTAAGGTTATGGATGATGAACCTGTCATACTATTACTGTATGTGGATGATCTCTTTCTGACAGGGAATGAGAAACAGATCATGGAAAGCAAGAAGAAGCTAGCTACAGAATTTGAGATGAAAGATATTGGATTGATGCATTACTTCCTAGGTCTGGAAATATGGCAAGGCCCAAAAGGAATATTTATCAACCAGGGAAACTATGCTGTGGAAATATTGAAAATATTTGATATGCTAGAATGTAAGGACATGACCACTCCAATGGATTCCAAATTGAAGTTGTTGGCTAATGAATCGTCAGAATTGGTTGATGTAACTCAATACAGATAGAATATTGGGTCATTGATGTATTTGACAAATACCAGGCCAAATATATGCTTTGCTGTGAACACCTTGAGTCAGTATCTAGTGGAACCTAGACGTGTTCACCTGATAACTGCAAAGCATGTGATTAGGTACCTAAAATGTATGATAGACTTTGGTCTATTTATCTTGGAGATCATGACTTCAGATTGTATGGTTATACAGATGCAAATTGGACTGGAAGTGTCTTAGACAGAAAGAGCACATCGGGTGGATGTTATTGTCTGGGATCTTCTATGATCTCGTAGTTTAGCAGGAAGCAGTCCAGTGTGGCTCTCAACACGACTGAAGCAGAATATATAGCAACTTGCTCTGCTAGTTGTGAAGCCATATGGCTTTGGGATTATTTGACTCAGAGATGGATTCCACTGTGATCCTGTGTAACATCCAGAGTTGTATCAAGATGATATAGAATCCAGTGTTCCATGATAAGTCAAAGCACATAGAGATTTGATATTTCTATATACGAGATATGGTGCAGAAAGGAGCTATAAAGCTCGAGTATGTGAGCACTGATGAGCAAGTTGCTGATGTATTGACCAAACCTCTGTCTTGAGTAAAGTTTGAGTATTTTCGAGACAAGCTTGGTGTAGTTCAAAAGGACCCTCCTCGAAAGGAAGAGTGATATGGTCGATGATGAGGATGCCTGTACCGACGATGAGTTCGATGATGTGGATACTTGTATTGATGATGAGGATGCCTGTACCGACGATGAGGTCGATGATGTGGATACTTGTATCGATGATGAGGATACCTATCCCGACGATAAGGTCGATGATAACGACGATGAGGTCGATAAGTGGTCCTTAGAATTGGTCTAAGTTGACGAGTGGATCGTATCATCCTTGGACACATGTCCTAAAGGAGTCCGTAGAATCTTGTATCCAAGAAAGATGTTGAACCTGGAATGATGTAATGTGCGCTCCTGGACTGTTCAGTATAGCAGCGGGTGATCATTCGCAGGTCCTGTAATGATGTAATGTACGCTCCTGGATTGCTTAGTATAGCAACAGGTGATCATTCACAGGTTGTAAATCCTAGATTTGATCTAGGTCACACCCTAGTTGAAAAATTACTGGCTCCGTGGTTGTAAATCCTATATTTGATCTAGGTCACACCCCAGTTGAAAAAGTATTGGCTCTATGGTTGTAAATCGTAGATTTGATCTAGGTCACACCCCAGTTGAAAAAGTACTGGCTCTGTGGTTGTAAATCCTAGATTTGGTCTAGGTCACACCCCAGTTGAAAAAGTACTTGCTCTGTGGTTGTAAATCCTGGATTTGATCTAAGTCACATCCTAGTTGAAAAAGTACTGGCTTTGTGGTTGTAAATCCTATATTTAATCTAGGTCACATCCAATATGAAAAAGGACTAGTACTGTGGTTGGGATTACATCGTCACTAGACATGATATGGTGTCTTAAAGTGATATGGATTGATCATCCCGTAAGTGGATCAAGATTTTATCATCCTTGGAATGATGTCCTAAAGTGAGAGGGATTGATCATCTCGTAATTGGATCATGTGTGTTGCATATTATTATGCTGTTGATCAAGAGATCCAGACGACAAGGCTGTTGATCGGAAGATCCAGATGATGATGTTGTTTATCAAGAGATCCAGACAATGAGGCTGTTGATCGGAAGATCTAGATGATGATGCTGTTGATCAAGAGATCTAGACGATGAGGTTGTTGATTGGAAGATCCAGATGATGATGCTGTTGATCAAGAGATACAAATGATGAGGCTGTTGATTGGAAGATCCAGATGATGATGCCGTCGATCGAGAGATCTAGGTGATGCTGTTGATAGGAAGATCCAGATGATGATGATGTTGATCGAGAGATCCAAATGATGCTGTTGATCGAAAGATCCAGATTATGATGCTGTTGATCGAGAGATCTAGATGATGTTGTTGATCAGAAGATCCAGATGATGATGCTATTGATCAAGAGATCCAGATGATGTTGTTGATCGGAAGATCCAGATGATGATGTTGTTGTAGCTGATCAAGTGCTGTAGAAGATGAAGAGTCAGTATTGAAGATGTTGATGTTCCAGTATTGAAGATCTTGAAGGTGTTCCAGTAGCTGTTTGAGTTACTAATGATGATTGAAGAAAGCTTCCAATGATTTCTAGATGTATCATGTATCATGTTGTTGATGACTCCTTTCTCCTGCAGATGTTATAATATCCTTCTCGTTAAGGGGGAGTGTTGAAATATTGTAACTTCTAAGAATATTCTATTTGGAATTTATCATATATGCGGAGATGTTTATTCCTCCGTTGGGATGTTGTAACTAGGGTTATTAGACCTCCCTAGTGGGGTCGGCCCTGAGTTAGTTGTTTAGGGGTTATTAGACTCTCCTAGGAGAAGTCGGCCCAGTTAGGGTGAAAAGTCAAGTAGGAGTAGAGTATAAATAGAGGAGGTGTGTTCCTCATTTATACTCACTCATTCATTCACTTGTGAATTGCGCATAGGAGAGAGAGAGAGAGATCTTCAAAGGAGGAGAAGGAGTTCTTGTTTGGGGATTACATCTTTGTATTTGTTGGTCATCTATATTGAGGAATCTTTGTTGGGTTTTCTACCCCATGAGGGTTTCCCAGGATAAATTGTCTCTTGTGTTTATGCTGTGCTTGTTGTTCTTTCAGTGATCCTGTATATCCTATTGTTGTGAAATTGAATGGAATACTTATGTTATCTATATTAGCATATTGAATCTTAACACAAGTGACCACATACATTGCATCTTGAAGCCAAATCAAATTATAAAATAAGAAAGGGCGCACACACTCACATCTTTTGTCACTCTTTGATCCGGATTTATGTGGGAACGAAATAAAAGAGCATATATAGAATCAAATACAAAGATATATTGCGAAGAACACAATGATACAGTAAACACATATTCTATTAAATAGCGGAAATAGAACAGACTATAAAATAGAACAACTAGAATGGTAGTAGCTATCTCTGAGAAGAGATGTGGCCTCTATGCTCATTTGTGCCAATCTGATTACAAAAGGAGGCCAAAATGGCCTATTTATCATAAGCATGAGGGAAAGAATCCCAAACATCCAAAAACCTAACCCTAGAAGATGAACCGTCATAAAGTTAGCGGCCCAACGTGGTTAGTTGAACAGTCAACTTCCTGGGGTCATAACTTTTGCATACGATCTCCGTTTGGGGCGCTCGATAGCCCGTTGGAAAGGTATATCCGAGGTCTACGCTCAAGAATGTGAATGGGGGCATTCGTTGAGCAAGATTCCCCAAAAAACATCGTTTAGGGCCTCAAAATGTCTCCAGAAGTTTAAGACCCCAAAAACTGTAGAAAATTGCCGAAATGGAAAACAGTTTTGAGCCAGTGGAATAGGTGGGTGGCCACCGATATCCATCTGGATCATTCCTCCCTCCTTAGGAAGCAATGGTCTCCATTGCATCAAATCCCTTATCATATGTCGAGCTGTGTGTTGAGTTGAGCTACTGGTGCGACGTTTGTTGAAGCAAAAATGTTTCCTTTCTTTGAAATCTTCAGAGGGTTGTAATTGTTGTTGTTGCATGCGCTGGAGCTGTTCAACAGTTTTGGTTGTTGTGGTATCCTTGGTCTGCACTGGTGTGGATGGTTTCTTTTTGGAGGAGCACCTTGAATGCGTGACCTTGCACTGTAGAGGTACTCGAATAGGTGATGCTGCACCAAATTTTTGTTTTTCTTATTTTTGCTGAGTAGAGGGATAATGGGTAGAGGTTGTGGATGTCTCTGCGATCTGATGTTCTCCTTTAGTGGAAATTGCGAATAGGGAAAATTTCTCAGTGTGGGAGATTATCTTCCTGCCCTGCTTGGTTGGGGTAGGTGAAACTATCTCTGGTATCCGATAGAGTTTTCCTCCCAAAGTGACAATGACACTACGAGGTCAGGATTCATATACAACATGACGCTTCCACATATATGGCTGTCCTAAAAGAACATCACATACTTCAAGTGGGTCCACATCACACAATACCTCATCTTTGAAGGGCTTGATGCCATATGGTAGGCAACATTGGTGACTGACGCGGATCCCTCATCCTTGGCTTAGCCATCCAATGGTGTATGGTTGTGGGTGTGGTGTTATTAGTAGCTCCAATATATTGATGACTTTCGTTGAGATCAGGTTCTTCTGGCTGTCGTTGTCCACAACAAATTGTAGGGGAATTCCCTTCACCCACATCTGTGAGTGGAAAAGGCACTCCTCTACCTCTGACTCTTCAGGTTCCTCTGGTTGAATCTGCGTGGTTGCAACAACGACACTGGGTTCTGCATCAATGATCTACTTCCCTTTTTCTGTGGCCGTGAAATCAAGTTTTGAGTCAGAATCAGAACTGGGATATGATTCTGAAGCTTTTATCTCATCCGCTAATGACTGTTTTGAGAGATAATCATTAGTGTTCTGCCAAGGGATTTTGTGGAACTTGCACCACTTCCCGGTGTCCTTCTTTGTCTTTTCGTTACCCTTATTCGCTTGTGGTTGGGACTGCTTGTCCTTTCCCTGCCCCATGTTCTGCGAGCAAGAGTTTCCCTTGCCTTGCTTCTACGCAGGTCTGAAGTTGCGCTTGTTCTTTTGCTGAAATTTCTGCTCAATTTTGATAGCATACCGATAGGCATATCCAAGTGAAGAGATGTCCAGGAAATCCATATCTATTCATATGTACAGGTGTAGGCCATTGCGATATTTTAGTATTAGGTGTTGCTCAGAGTCCTTGATACCCAGCATTGTGCACAAGGTATGAAAGTTGTTGGTGTACTCTGACACCATTTTGTCACTCTCTTGACGCAAAATGGTCCATTTTATGTACTGGTCATCATAGTTTCTGATAGGTAATATTGTTCCTTAACAACATCTATAAAAGAGGCCCAAGTGGGATTGGCCTCAAACAATCCAGACTCGTTTGATGAGTTTTGCTCACAATAATTTTTCCACCAATTTTTGACACGGGGGACAGCTTGAGGAGCACAAAGACGATCTTTTCCCTGTCGGAAAAATTGTGGACAGAGAAATAACCTTCTAGTAGATTCAACCATTTATCTAGGGCATCGACATCGATATGGCCTTCAAATAAAGGGATATCAAAATTAACTTGTACCTTGAAGGGAGTCGCATCTCCGAAACGACTTCTCATTGAAGGTGTATTTGTCGCCATCGACATGTGTCGAAGGATTTGGGCGAAATTATCCATCATCTCGTTCCTTTGCGTGCGAGAGCTTTCTCGAGCAACAACTTGATAGGATATCCTGCTCCATCATCTCTCTTTTCATCCGCCATGGGAGGCTGTTTGGGGCGGCGAGAGTGATTTTCTGCAAGTGAAACTAGTTCGAGACCCAAGTCTCTGTATCTTGACCTCGTCGAGGACATGCACCGAGAAACAATCAAAGAGCATATTGCTCTGATACCACTGATCTGGATTTATGTGGGAATGAAATAAAAGAGCATATACAAAATCAAATACAAAGATATATTGCAAAGAACACAACAATACAGTAAACACATATTCTATTAAATAGCGAAATAGAACAGACTATAAAATACAACAGCTAGAATGGTAGTGTCTATCTCTGTGAAGGGATGTGGCCGTTGTGCTCATTCGTTCCAAGATGATTACAAAAGTAGTCCGAAAGGGCCTATTTATCATAAGCATGAGGGAAAGAATCCCAAACATCCAAAAACCTAACCCTAGAAGATGAACCATCATAAAGTTAGCAGCCCAAGGTGGTTAGTTGAACAGTCAATTTCCTGGGGCCATAACTTTTGCATACAATCTCTGTTTGGGGTGCTCGGTAGCCCGTTGGAAAGGTCTATCCGAGGTCTACGATGAAAATGCGAATGGATACATTCATTGAGCAAGATTCCCCAAAAAATGTCGTTTAGGGTCTCATAATGGCTCTGAAAGTTTAGGACCCAAAAAACTGTAGAAAATTGTCGAAATGGAAAACCTTTTTGAGCCAGTGGAATAGGTGGGTGGCCACCGATATCCATCTGGATCACTCTTGATATTTGTCTTGAGAGATTTGCTTTTCAAAGTCTTGGGAGATGCGCCCCTAACAAGATTTGGGTGATGTGCCCCATAACAACTTTGTTCCAATCTTCTTCACAGTTCCAATGCATCCATTAGATTCTAAGTTGCAGGTCTGATTCATCCCACATCCCGAAGAATTCGAGCCTCCAGAGTTGGTGCAGAGATTAATGCAAGGTTGAGGTGAATTTGTGATGAGATTCATCCAAAGAAGAGAGTAGTTGGAGTGATTGCACCCCTTGTGAGATTGTTTACGGACAATCTGTAAGGGCAGACACAAAAGGATCTCCCTAGTATGAATGGTTCAGATCTAGAACAAAACAAGTACACCAAACAAATACCTTTCCTAGATTGATTGAAATGCAAAGTAAGTAAAGGGATAACTTACCTTATGGATGCAATTCCTTTCTCCTTGTCTTATCCAACTCCTTGATCTTCAGCTGCAAAACAAGATGAAGCAAGTGGAAACAAACAAGTAGTGAAAGCATATGATAGATTAGTAGTCAAAGAATCCAATCCTAAACATTATAAAGACAATAAGTTTATGGAAATAATTTGTATTAAATGTAATTACAAAAAGTACAAAGAGAGAGGTGTTACAACCAATTCTTTGACGTCATAACTCCTTTCTAGCAATCCTAGTCTCAAATATCAAAGCTTTAGCCTCCTATGGATGAAAATGATCTCCTAGCAGAATTCCACCAGTATGTAGGTACTCTATCCTTCCTCCCTTAAAAATGTGGAGGATGTTTATATTTATAGCAAAAGGTATAGGAGAGGTTGAGGATTTAGGGGAGAAGCTTAAGGGATTATCCCACTAGGTAAGGGGATCGAATGCCACCTTTCTTGGTATGTAGGGATAAGATTCGACACAACCCAAGGTTTGAGAAGTCGCTTGAAGCTTCTCTTTATCCATTTTAACCAACAACGACACACCTTGCACATGGAAAACTAGTGTCAGTTGAAGGGTGCCGTACCTTGTGCAAGGGCATAAGGTGTCACCAAGGCATTTTGTTAATGTGCAGAGCACGTCACCTTAAGTCTGACGCACCTTGCCAGAGAATAGGGCACGTCGGGGTGACAACAAAATTTAAAGGGACATACATCAACTCTTCTTTTGGTATTTTAGCCCAGTTTCTTTAGGAATTAAGGCATTTAGAGGACACATACTTCATGATGATGAGATTTTGGTGTAACAGAATCCCCCCCAAAGCATGAAGTTGGAATAATATGGTAGGTGAAATGGTTTGTAATATGAAGGATCGAGGCAAGGATCATTGGTTGGAGTGACGAACAAAAACTCCTGCAGTACAAATGACTCTAAGATACATGTCTCAAATAAATCACAACATGGATGCCGACCAATACATTGCAAATCCATGATAATAAATATCGAGTGAACAAAATCATGGCTACTAGACACAAGGGTAGATCCACGATGAGATGATAACACAACCACGACCAATACAAAAGTGGATCCGTGTGATATGACTCAAAAAATATCTTTCGCAGCTTGGGTAAGATACATAAGTTAACCCAGGGTATTCAAGCCGAACCTGCAATGATACGAATCTAACCATGTGATTACAATGTTTTGATATCAAACATGGTAGAAACCACTTGATTACTGATCATTGATGTATACCGTTAACAAGTGCGAGGAAAATCACCATTGATGTCAATGATACCCAAGGTATCATAGTACATACCACTAAATTTGAATCAATGAGTTGAGGTTGATCACTCAGTGGGATATTTCAATCATAAGTCAATGATGTAAACTTACTGTTGAAATCAAGGTAACCTGCCATTGAGGCATCCAGGACCAAGGTAATTGATTGGTTTCTAGGTTTAATCCTTGGATGATGTGTTGAAGTCGACAAGGATAAACTGGTCCAAGGAGTGCCATGATGTTTCCCCCATCATCGACACGAAACAAGATCAGATATTTTTTGGAGTAGATCAGAATGTAGAGCAATGTTTGAGGTTGGCTTAGGGGTGACCGACCCGATAGAAGGTATAATGATTGCAGAGATTGACTTGATTAACAGACCTCTCTTGAACATGGGACGGAATGACTTGGTAGCATTGACATGACGAGAATGACACCGATACCTAATGCAAATGATGATGGAAGCATTCTTTGAATGAATAAAAGGAGAAAAATGACTCATGGGATTGGTGGGACTCGAGGACGAGCAAATTATCCAAGTGTTTGAATGAATATGCAAACGAGTGCCATGTTCAAGAGTGACTAAGTATTGCTATATTTACAAGAAAACACAAACTCTTTCCTTATCCCCATAATGATTGACAAGTACCTCTTTGTTTATTGACGAGCTTGAGGAGGGTAATAGATGCTCGGATAGCTCATCCTTTGGACGAGTCCAATCTCACATGTTTTACGAACCTGAGATAGGAGGGGTTCGTCCCTGAAAGGGACCTTCAATGTCAAATTTTAATGAGTCCAGAGAAGGAAAAATCAACTTTATTTCATATTTAGAGATTTTGAAAGAACTAAAGAAGACTCCAAATGGTTCTTTTTTGTAAAAGTTAGTCTCCTCATCCGAAAAATGATAAAACAATACGAGAGAGAACTCTTCCAATTATGATTAACCGGAGCGTTCCTTTTTCGTAGATAGTCCCACTGGTTTGAAAAGTGGGTAAACTATCACCAGAAAGAAACCTTTCAAATACTTTTACAAGTGTGAAAGAATCAAGTTCGCTTGGTGATCTTTTCCTATTTGGGGAGTCTGAAAAAAGCTTAAAGAAGGAGTCTGAGGGGGTTCCTTTTTCATGGGAGTTTTGCGAGCTCGAAAAAGAGATAAACTATAATTCGATGACTTATTCTCATAGTTTTACGAGCACGGGAAGGAACAAAGAGTGAGCTCGATGCCATTAATACTTAATTTTAACGAGCGTGATGATGGCATAAAAAATGCTCAAAGACTTGTTCACACTTGATGAAAAGCATGAAAAGTCTATGATGGACACCAACATGGTCAAAACACCACTTTTCTCTATCAACAAGCTCCAGGAACTAAGTTAGAATCCGTTATAAGGTTTTAAAACATAAAAAGGACACCAACTATAGCAAATAAACCATAAAAGAAAAATTAATAAAGGAATATTCCATTTTTTTCATATAAAAAGGGGAATAGTAAAAAATTATTTACCAATTGTTTTTACCAAGTTGGAATAATGGAGATAACCTCTTTGGAGCTTGATTTTATGATGACAATTATAGACACCTCGGTCAGCAAATCCACGCCCCGTCAATTATAGGTAGACCTCAATCTCATGCTTAAGCTTTTCAGTGGATTAGAATTTGATTTTAATGTGATTTTTTAGGTTTTTTAGGCTCATAATGAAGGGGATTGAGTGTGCCCTGGGCGACCAACTTTCCCCTTGCGGGAAGTGTATCGTAAGGGGTCTGACACACCTTCCCAATGGGAAAATCACATCGCTGACGCACTGTCCGCAAATGCGGGGTGCGTTGGCGCAGTTTAATGCCCAAAATAAAAAATGGGTCCCAAAAACTCAACTCTAATGCATTGGAAAGGATCTAACAACCATCTTATTGATGTATATGTAGACTTTGGATAGCAAGATGGTCTAGTGGAAGGAGAGAGAACACGAAATTAAAGACGCTCAAGCAACGAATGACCCACACTCCATGAATGCTTTATAGAGGTGTGGACTACTGAAATTATTTCATGTACAAGGGATGATATCCCAAGTACAACTAATTGACTATCTGATAAGGTTGTGGGAATGAGATCAACAATTTTTCAGGGTAGGTGCCCATATCTTCACATTGGATGTGGAATATATTTACTTTTTGACGGGGTTATCGAGACGTGGGGCCCCTGTTTCATTATCCGAGCCTCGGGGTAGTGACCAGTCTATCGAAAGTCTTGTTGCACAGTTCTGCACACAAGGGACACAAATGCTTGCTGGGAAAATTCCCATTAAGAACATACGGGCTCGACCTCTAAAAACTGTAGTCTTTACCATTGAGTGGGTGGCGGGAAGCAGGGTTGCTCATCAGGCCACCAAAGCTCATATGTTATACACCATTGAGTGTATGGTGCCGACAGTCTTCAACTCGTGCGAGGGACTCCTCGTAAATGTGAAGGATCAGCTCACCAAGTGCCGAAGGGGTGAGTTGAAACAGTTTGGCTATGGATCCATGTTCCACTACTGCGGCCATAGGTTGAGTTGGACGATCTCGATCCGCGAGATCTGCACATGGTTTGATGGTTAGAGGTGATGGCTCACCATGGAGGCATGGGACCTATCATTACTTATGGGACAAACTTCTTCAGGTGGATCTATGGAAAACTCCTAATGATCGAGGACTATGCATATGTGGGCACCGATTTTAGAGGGGATCTAGATCTAGCTCTTCTGGAGGGGGTGCAGTGGGGAGACATCGGTAAGAAAGAAACTCTCTTTGTTTTTATGTATTTTGTCATTTTTTATTGTTTTTGTGTAGTACTGATGGTCCGTACATGTTTTATGTAGATGTTGGCCCATCCCAGCCAGTGGGTTCCTCTCCGATCAAGAGGAGAGGAGTTCTGCGAGAGATGGAAGACGCCCAATAGGAGGCATTAGGGGAGTTAGATGAGCTGGAGGAGAACCTCCAGAGATTGACTGTTGATATTCCTGATATATCTATCGATGCTCTTCCTCGCCACTACCAGTACCTGACAGCTGGGGGTTCAGGACGATTTGGTCGGCTACTCCCTCGAGTGGCTCGGGCCATTATCTGTTATCACGAGAATCCTCAGGCATAGGCTCTATGTATTAAATCCCATTAGTTCTCTATCCTTATCACGGGCCATTATCTTTTATCACGAGCATCCTCAGGGATAGGCTCTATAACATCATTTTTCTCTATTCTTGTATTAAATCCCATTAGTTCTCTATCCTTATTTTGAATTACTACTTTATCTGTCATTTATTCAAAGTCCTCTGCAATTGCGCCTTTATCTAGGATTAAAATGATCACATTCCTCCATACTTGTCACTTATGTTCATTGGCCCGTAGTAATTACGATCATTCCGCGGAAATTAACCAAATGAAATGCTACATACTAATGGTAAAGTTATGGAATATTATATCTCTTTCATTATCTTCATTACTGTAGTCACTAATAAATATTTTTTGGGAAAACAGTAAGTTAGTCACAATGGAGTTGTATTTGTGTGGCAGAAACCACATCTTTGTTATAGGGATCACGGGAAGTCATTTCAATTTTCAATCCTTGCATGTACATGATTCCTTTCATGTGAAGCTAGGAGAGGAAATTCAATTGCAGAAAAGGAAATGCCCTACTGGATAAAGGTCCACCAACTATATCCCATGCCATGAACATACCATGACTAAGTATATTCGATTCTCAAATAAACCTAAAAGCAAGTGATGATAACTCAATCTCTTTCCCCATTCAAGTAATACCATGGAAACGATAATTTTTTTTTCCAACTCGAAGCTTTTCTAGAGCTCATTTTCATGTTCGTATTCCTCAGTATTACCTCTACGTATCAAATAGTGCATCAATGTTCTTAGATTCTAGTATTATATAGAAATGGTCCTTTTTTGTAAGTGAGAACATATTGGATATAAATATGGTGCATGTGGAGGAAAACCAAGTGAATGAGACTAGACCACAATGCAAGTGTGCCGAAATATAGGCATATGCTCTCTATGGCTTCGTTTTGTGACATCACGCCTAAAAGAACTTACTTTATAGATGAGAGATATTGGGACAGAATGATGGATACCCTGATCACTTGGATTGAATGGTTTGGATTTGGATTTTGATCAATATCCCAAATCATAGGGATGGTGAACACAATGCTACTAGGAAACCTTAGTACCAAAATATGGGAAAGTAGTATTGGGTAGTTATTACATATATAATAATACCGACACTTGTTAGAACCGATATTGGATAACATCTTTAGCGAGCTATCCATCTTATAAGAATCGATGCCGACTCTTATCAATCCACATTCACTGAACGTTCCCATTTATTGTTTTGATTGAGTCCATTTCAAACCGAATTTCTTTCTCGTGCACCTTGCTTGATGACCAGTATAGAGAAAAACATGTTGGGTTTAATCGATAACTTGTAAAGGGTTCCCACTCTACCTCATTTTCAATTTAGTGAAGATTCAAGTTTCCCAAATTGAAAAATATATGTTAAGGTTCTGCAACAACAGGTGTAAGACAAAGATATTAAGGAAAATCCTATTAATGTTTTGGTTTCGATAATGCTTCATCTATCCACTTGACACACTTGAAATTGCCACAAAATCTTCTTTAGTTGATAATGTCCAAACAAGGAAAGATTCAATAGAATAACTAGAGATTCAATAGCATAACTAGATGCACTGGAAGCTACCAACTACTGCTCACCAATCCAGAAAAATCCAAAGGCAGTTGCTCTCTATACTACTACCAATCCATACCTATAGCCAGACATGCCAAGTTAGTAACAAATCTAGCTACTAACCAAAGCAACCAAAACCATCCTATCCAAGTTTTGAGACATGTGTTAAAAATGCAGTTAAACATGCAAGACCAATTAAAGATTCATAGGTAGACCCCATTACCAAATCCAGTAAATCCATAAATCCAATTAGCTATGTAACATCAATAGTTTTAGTTGATCCCACAGTAATTGGTTATGCAGTGGGTTCATAAGTTCTAGCAGTTGTTGAAGCAGAAGTTGTTGGAGAGGTATCTACAACATCCCTTCCAGTTTGAGGTCGATAGCCAGAGTAAACCAATAAGCCATTTGCATTAGTAGATTACCTTGATTGACTAGACCGATATGATGAACTAGATCGAGACCCATCCCTTATTGGACAATCTTGGAGGCCTTCAAGCATGGACACACTCATTCGAGAGGCCATATGGTGTGTAAGTGGAAACCAACCAACCATTTTTATTTAAGAAACAACTTGACCAACCATTAGAGTTCATGCTATAAAATCTCTCCCTCATGAGGGTTATGTTCAATCACCTACTTATTTGATAGTCTTCATTATTCCTGCATCGAGTTATTCATATACCTACTTAGCCCCCTATATTCATGATTTCTAGCACATGTGAAACAACTTTTCCCTCCTACCAAGTGACCTGTACCACCACTAGGAGAGAAGCGCCAATCATACCCCAACCAACAAATATATATTGGAAATCCATCCCTATAATCACACCTACACACCAAGGAAACATTTAAACTAATAAAAAGAGTAGAGTTTATAAACCATAGAAAGGAAGGCGAAGCCTTGGTCATTTTTTAGTTTTTACAGATTTAAGCTTCTTCGGCTAGATGAACGAACTATAGGAGGGATATTTCAGCTAAAGACGCAGATAATATAGGTAGGTTTAGTTGGTTTATGCTTTTGGATACAAAAAAACACAAGCTAGGATAGCTGATGTCCTCCCTAGTTGGACATTGTGGGAGAAGAGAAGAAGGACGACCGACCTTATCTGTCTCTATTCCGTTTGCATGCATATGATTCCCCCTCTAGTTGAGGGCCAATATATATTTCACTCGACCAATCCCTACCCTCTATGCCACCATAAATGTCAATCGATCATTAAGATACAATGGTAATCTTTGCAATCAAGCAATCACTAAGGGATGGAAGGAACTCACATAATTGGGCATAAAAACCCTTAGAAAATTGTGTTTTAGGTTGGTTAAAGGGTCTTGTGTTAAAGGTTTGTTTTGGTATTTGTTTGTTAGGATTTGTTGAATAGAAATATATCTAGTTGCATGTCTTCCCACCTGATTGAATCCCTCTATAGTTGTGTTTCCTAAAAGACTTGTTTATATGTGGGATAATGAAATGATTTTATTGTTAGAGTTCAATATTCCTATATTTTGAGAATCCCTATGGAATGATATATAATGCAACCTATGTAGTTTTTAGTAGGATATATAGTATAGGATTTTTTATAGAGGTTGTTGTTGGTTCTTGTGATGAACTGTTCTTTGCCAAGAAATGGCGGTTTCATAGTTTATGTGATCGTGGTTAGTTTATTCATAGATTGATAGTTTCTATTGAGGGTTGTTCTGATGCATGTGAGGGGATAGTTTCTATTGAGGGTTGTTCTGATGCATGTGAGGGGATAGTTTCTATTTGTATCTCCATGTTGTCTTATAGTTGTGATGAATGGATTTCCTCTCATTGGATAGATATGTGTTTTTTGGAGAGAATAAATTGATGAATTGCTATGATTGATAAATGTTTCTTGTTTGATCCCATGATATTGCTATTGAAGCGTACATTTGTTTCCTGTTTCCTTAGTCTGAGGTTATGTCTTCGATTGAGAAGTGTAACATGTGGGTTTTTAAGTGTCAGTGTAGTGGGTTAAGTGTAGGGTTCAATGCACATAATATTTATGGATGTTTTTTTATGGATAGCATGGAGGTGTTTCATTGATATGTCCAAGTATAGTTAGTAAGCTAGAGTCAGCTAGATGGTAGGTTAACTCATGGGCCACTGTCTCCCCATGTTTTACACCAAGTTTTCATGTGTTTGTATCCATGTTCTTCTTGTGTTTTCTTGTTGAAATAAGGAGTAAATGGGTTTGGGTACATATAATACTGAGAATACAAATATATTTTTACGAAAGAAACAATTATTTTATGAAACAAGAGTATCATTGTAATGACATCATGAAATATGTAGATGTGAAGGAAAAGTTAAGTAATTGGGATTGTCTGAAGACAACCCCACCATTGAAGCCATGTTAAAATTAATATAAGGGTTTAGAATTAGAATGTATTACTCACTATAAACACTAACTTATGCTTTTCATCCCACGTTTTCTTTTGGAAAATTTTACTTTATGATGAATGAGATTTCCATAATAAAATCATTTAAATATCTTTCTAATTACCTGAATCATTATCCCTTATGATTTTTTTTCCCACTTGTAGTCTTGTTACCCTTGCCTTTTCCTTTAAAATATGTCGCCAGAGCTACCTTTGAAGCACTGTGACCACATTTTTTCCAAATTGCTTCCTCCACCTATCTTTCTACAAAATATTATTGCTAAGTTGGTAAAACAATAGTCCATCATCCGAAGTGATATTCAATGTCTCAATAAAATTTTAAAAGTAAGAGGGTGAACTTTTCAGGGTTATGATAGCAAGAAATTCCTCTTCCACATTCGTATAAATAGCCTTAAGTTGATCTCTAATATTTTTAATATTCAATAAATGATCTGGAAGAGAATTACGTTCTTCCATCTTAATAAAAAACAAAATATTCTTCAAGAAAAAGTTCTACCTTTATTAGAAATCTCATCAAATTTTGTAAAGTTTGCCAAATGGTGAATCCATTGTCCCCATTCTAAACTATAGGAACAATCTCATCCATAATAGAGATTTTAATGAACATGATAACCTCTCAATTATTGGAATCATATTTTTCTTCAGTATCTTTGAAAGTTTCACTGTGAAGTTCCTTTTTACAAATCAACTTATTCAAACCCTTGTACTAAAAAATGACCAGTATTCATTGTTTTCATGTTTTTAAATTATGAGCATTAAATTTCTGACTACCCTCGAGCATAATATTGGACAATGTAGCCATTGCCCCATAAAATAAAGTTCCTCGTACAAAAAAACTTAAAAGATTATGATTAATTGATGTTCACATGATATTGCATAACACCCTTATGGCTCTCTACAACTGTTAGAAGATGATTATATGGATAAATGGCTAAGGATAAAATAGTTTCCATACGACTAAAAATGGCCAGCTAAAAATCCATACGATTTTATATAACTTATTAAAACAATGACTGTTGAAAGACAAAACAATGTGTGGAAAAAATCTATGACTAGAGAAAATAGGAAGCTAATTTTTTTTTGTACGGATGCAAAACCAAATTTGTATGGCCTAATTCATTGCACTTATTAAATTTGGATGGCTTAGACTAGTGATCGCAACATTGTATGGCTCTACAAATTAATTAGTGTATGAAAGCTTAGAAAATTGGCTCTATGCTGTGCAAATTAATTTGTATGGTATATAAATATGTATGTATGTATGACCTACGAATTACAAAAAAGTTTGTATAATATGCAAATTAAATTATACATATTGTATGACCTACAAATAAATCATTCCTCCTTTTCTCTAGTTAAATAAATTACAGTACCTCGAATCGTTATTGGCAAACCAACTAGATATTCACATGCTCTTGGTTTTGGTTTCTTTTAACCTTGGCTCTAATACCATATTAAGAAAATAAACTAAAATACAAGAGAAAGAGAACCTCACATAAGAGGCGAGAGAACTGTCAAATATTTTGTTCATGAGATAAAATAGGTCTTCTTATATTTAATACAAGTGAAGAAGGGAGAGAGAACTGCCAAATATTTTGTTCATGATAGAATAGGTCTTTTGATATTTAATACAAGTGGATAAGGGAGGGACAACTATCAAATATTTTGTTCATGAGATAGAATAGGTCTTCTTACATTTAATACAAGTAAAGAAGGGACTATATTACATATCATATTTCCCAATTAACTTTATTTATTAACTTAAATCACACTTTAATATACTTTTTCATTTATTCAAATATAAACTCCTATTTACTCACATGAAAATCTGAACCCAAAATCCAACGGCATATATGTCCGATTTTTGAGGTCATGCTGTCGACAATCTGACAAGCCTCTCCTTTTTAAACGTCGGTTGACCTTCGGTGGATATCCGACAACAATACGGTCTCGTCGGATATTCGACATGACAATGTCAAATATTCGACCACAACTCTTTTAATATACACGTCGGATATCCGACACATACATGTCGGATATCTGACTACCATTCTTTCAATATACACGTCGAATATCCGACCACAATTTATTTCTGGAAGGTCGGATATTCGACAACACGGTCGTCGGATATCCGACCCACATTACTTTACAGAATGTCAGATATCCGACCACATGGCCATCGGATATCCAACCCATATTACTTTATAAACCGTTGGATATCCGAACCATATTACTTTATAGGAGGTTGAATATCCGACCCATATTACTTTATAGGAGGTCGGATATCCGATGCATATACCAACAAACAAAAGACAAAGTCCGACGACATTTTCCGTCGGTGGTATGGAAAGGTCATCGGATTCTTTGGAAGGGCCGTCGGATATCCGACCACTATGGGGAATTTAAAAAAAAATACTAGTATATTTTGCTAAACATCCTAAAATAATGACATAAGATCTGATCATATAACAATAACAATTATGGAGAGGATTTTATCCCCAACATAACCTACTTTTGTAAAATAAATTATCAAATATATAGATAGTATGTTGTAATTTATTCTATGGTTCTCATATATACAGATCTTATATTCTCTTTAAGAGTATTCTATCATACCCAATGAATTCTGTTATCTAATTTCTACATAAGTCATACTCCTGATTCCTACCAAAGTTGTATACCCTATGTGTAGAAATGATGGTCCAAAAACAGGGCGACAGAGTGCAACTTGGGATGAAGGCTGAAATGATGGATTGATTGCAAATGAATTTTGGAGGTCCAAGGATACGGGGGCTATGAGGAAAATAACCTAGTATCTTTTGAGATAGAATTGTACCCCCCTATACTACACCTTCATATATCATTGGTGACACAGACTACACATGAAAGAACATAAGTAACATAGAGACACACTTGCAAAAAGATGTGAATGCACATTCCTTCTGAAACTTATTACATAAATTCAGGTAGCAGACCATGGGTCAGGCTAGGGCTCTGATCCATTACAATCACTCAAACTTGACCCATGAACAACTTCTCAACGTAACTGATAAGATGCTAATATGGAATGCATATATTAATATGCTGAGAGCTATGGTAGTTCTAACTCCTTGTGTATATAGTATAACTACTTGGTACCTACATTCATTTGACATGTTAGACTATGGCTAACTCAGGATGGCGTATTCTGTTGAAAACCTATTGAATCTATTCATATATATGCTTTCTTATAACAGTTGTGCATCATAAATAATAGGTCATCCATTGGAGATCATGGATCCACCTAAAGCTCATCTTTGGAAAATGTTGCTGACAGTATATAGGCTTTGAGGTTTAGGCTATTCACAAGAATAGAAGTCGATCATTTGAAATCCTCTTTGCCAACTGTGTCACCTGGAGGAGGTTGAGTTGGAGGAGGATCTCATCTTTAGATGGTCCATTTACTATGAGATCAGGGGGAGGTTCCAATTCCTGCAATCAGAATTGGGGGTCCCCCTTTCTACTTTATTGTACTCTCCAGACTAGATATTCCTAGTGATTTTTATGAGGTAGGTGTTAGGATACAAGTCTCAACACTTATGGGGACATCCTTGGACATAATCCATCAGGTGGATAGATATAAATTTGACAAGTTGGCTATACATAATTTTTCTCCTTAACTTCCATCCTCATACATAGTCAACTTGGCTTCAATTTCAATTGTTGTCTTCATTGGCTTACATTCCAGCATTCAAATTTCTTCTGTAGATCATTGGACATGTCTTAGTCTAATGAACATGTCTGAATTTGTATTATAGTTGTACTTTAGTACACTTTTTTACTTTATCTAGTACTTTGGTACTTTACCTTTTGCACTTTTGGCGATTTTGTCCAAATCGATCACTCACTTATTCTATTGGAGAATTGGTCAAACTTGATCACTCTCCCACAGTTTTTTATTCGGTGTGTGATAACTGGCACTCAAATCGCCCCCTACCAACGATGGAAAATTTTTCGGCGAGGCACAGTTCCACCTCTTCTCGTTATTTTTTTGGAATTTCAACGATCTGGGTCGTCTTAACATGGGCCAAAATCCCTAGGGGCATAGTTCCATGGCATAGTTCCGCAGTAAATGGAGTGGAACTACGATTCCGCTGGTTTTATAACTGTATCTAAGGAACAAATCGCTGGAAAAGCGGGGGGATTTGAGTGCCAGTTATCCCACGCCTTTTTATTCTTATATATAGATAATACAAATGAGTGTACAACATACAGGTGTACAGATCTGACAATTCTCATTCACACTTGTATTCTTTATTTTTTACTTATTCACTTGTTTGAGTTCATTTCCATATTCCGTATTGTACCCATATTATCTATTGTATATTTTTTCTGCTATAGGAAAGTCCTATCAGGATTGTGCCACACTACCATGCCTAAATAGTAATGCAGGACTTCCATGTATGTGATGTCAAATGGTCTTTCACAGGATTTCTTTCATCTCTGCAATTGCGCCCTCACAAATTCCAATCATGATCAGGTTGTCAATGTATAATACTACAATTAGAATTACATTTTGTATGGTTCTGCCAATTCTCTCTCACTTACAAATGACACACAAGGTGAAGAGAGTTGTCCTATGTGGCCGTCCAGGGGGAGACTCAAAACCATTTTAGATTTAGTCCTCTGGGGTTCTTTACCTACCTCTTTTGACTTTTCTGTACTTTTCTAGGCATGGAGATCTCGAGTTGAGGTCTTTTTTACCCAAAAACCTCTACATGTGTTGCCAATTTCTTCTTGTATTAGAACAAACCCTCCACAAATGACCGACTCCGTGACAAGTCAACGACTTGAAGGGAACCTTCTAATAGTCCAACCTCTGAACCATTACCCATTCTCCTAGGTTTATTTCAATTTCTGTTGGTAGGCCATCTACGAAATCCAGTTCAACTAGAATCCTTGCCATTCTTTTCTCAGGACTGAACCCAAAGTTCTCTTCTAAAGCAAAATGAATTGTCTTATCGAATTTCCAATAGCTACCAGTATCTCCTTGCACGGAAATTGAAGGGGAAGGCTTGGAATTATGACCCATATGTACTGGATATGCATGGGATCTCTTCAAGGATCGAAACTGATCTTCCAGTGAGATAAAGCTAGATTGGAGGGGCCCTTGAGCTAGTCCAATTTAAGAATTGAATTAAAATCTAATTCCTCTCTAAACTCAAAATATATCCACCCTTTCACTGTTCGGATATCCATCATCTATTTCGGGATACATATCTATTTCAGGATCATCTATTTCGGGATACATATCTACTTCAGGATCTTGCATGATCTATTTCAGGATATGCAGTCCAGTCACCAGTTTGATGCCTCCAGCACCTTATCCACCTTCTTCTAGCACCCGAGAGCCACTTTCCACAGAGTTTTAGCCCTCCTAAGCTGAAAGGCGCCCTCTTCTCACCTACTGACTGAGAAGGGCGCACTTGCTCACCTACCACTGCAGATTCACTCCAGTTACATTCAGTTAGCTCCGATTCTGATTGATTTCACTCCGATTTCACTCCTGACTGACTGTTTCACCTCCGATTGACCTCCAGTTCGATTAGGTGACTTGCTCTGACTCCAGTTAGCCTCCCATGCGCCCCCACTGAGCCTCCAGATCCTATATCAGTGCTACACACTTCAGTTACATTTATTATGATCAGTTAGACTCAGCTTGACACCTGGATGACTGTTTGTTGTGATTGATGAGCAACACCGATGATTGATGAGGACTCCTAGATTGAGTCAAGCTACTCCATTCAGTGATTCGAATGACCTCCTTAGGCAATTCGAATTGCTCTGTTCATTGTAACAGTTTGTATTGTATTCTATTGTAATTCAATTCACCTTTTCTGGGATAGAGAGCACTGCTGCATGTTTTGCACAGTTTTGCACCATATTTTCTATGTTCATCTGTTGTGATTGATTTACTTGTTCATTAGATCTGCTGTGACTAATTTTACATGGTATCAGAGCCATTGCAGGGACAAGATCTCTTTTCTACAGGTGTTTATACAAGAAGATTTGACTGAATTGCTAAAAATTGCAAAAAGTTTGGCATGAGATATCTCAAGGGCATTCGCTCCTGTGCATGCAAAGCTTGAAAAATACTCCAATACCACTCCAGAAGCTTGAGTTACCACATAATTCCTGGATCTGATACATTGGACCTATTCAACATTGCTTGAAATCCAATCCCAGGTGTGATGCAACTCTCAAAGGGTGGATTGTTCGACCTTATTGTGGTTGTTTTTATGTGATTTGCAGGTTTATTGTCTCCTCCAATTGCATTCGCTACCTTCTGCATGCAAGCATTTCTACAGCAATTCCATTCGCTCTAGTCTGCATGCAAGCTTCTTCTTCATCATTTGACTCGCTCCTAGCAATGGAATACTCTTCTTCAAAGCCTATCCTCACCCCATTCAATTATTTTGATTGGAAAGATGATATGGAGATCATATTACGTTCAAAAGGATACTACCGAGTCACTCTTGGTCTTGAATTGGAGCCAAACAATGTGGCAGAAAGAACCAAACACTACAATAAGCTTGATGAAGCTTACGGTCTTCTTTGTCTCTCCATCTCCAAGGATCTTCACTTCCATCTCAGCGGATTGAAGACTCCAAAAGCCATATGGGAGCAACTTGAGACACTATTCGGCAAGCAGGATGAGCTTAGGGCTTTTCAATTAGAGAATGAATTGATTGGCCTTAATCCTGAGAATTTCGAGAGCATCAATGAATTCTTCACAAAATTCAAGAACTTGAACTTGCAATTGAAGAACAGTGGTGTTATCAAAGAGGATAAACAGTTGATCCTCTCCATTCTAAGCAAGCTTGGGAAAGATTATTCGGTATTTGTCTCCACTTTCAATTCCGGTCGGCTAACTACCCCGAATTGGAAGATGCCTACCTTGAATGCCTTCATTGAGTCTGTTACGAAAGAGCATGACAAGTTGATTCAAATGGGGTCCATAAGCTCCAAAGATTCAGCCCTATTTGTTCAAGGACCCAAGATTTCGAATGGTAAAGGAAAGCTAAAGAAGGAGAAGCCCAAATTCGAGCCTCACAAGCAAAAAGACAAAGGCAAGCAAACGGATGCACCATCCAGTTCGAAATCCAAGCAAAAGGGCAAAGAAGGTAACCAAAAATCTAAATGTACTTATTGTAACCGTGGCTTTCATCCCGAAAGTTCATGTATGAAGAAGACTATAGATCAAATGGCCCTCCTTTTGGAAAAGAACAACATAACCCTTCCTGACGGTGCAAGGAAGAAGGATCGGAATGACGATCATGAAAGAGGACAAGCACTCATGGCAACGGTTTCGAAGCCCACTCTCTTGATAGATTCGGGTGCATCAAATCATATGGCTGCAAATATTGATTCTTTTTCCTCATTCGATCCAAACAGCTCCATCCCCATCCATTTGGGAGATGACTCAAAAATTTCTTCAAAGGGCAAAGGTACGATTCATGTAGATCATGGATGCTTTCAGAATGTTCTCTATGTGCCTTCCTTAGCTTCGAATCTCCTTTCTGTGTATCAAATGACACATACTGGTGATCCAAAGAAAGTCACATTCAGCCCTAATACAGTTGAAATTTCTGATATCAAAAGTGGAAGACTAGTTGCAGTTGGAAAGGCAAACCACACTGCTAAATGTTATGAGTTTTCGCACTTTATTCCGCTTGCAAAGCCCACTGCTCTTCGCACACATGGTAATGAGGTTAGTAGGCTTTGGCATGAAAGATTTGGACATCTAAATTATAAGTATTTGCTGCTGCTATCAAATAAATCCATGGTTGATGGGCTTCCACAACTCCGTTCCTCGAAGGGAATATGCTCCGGTTGCATTATTGGGAAGCACCCCGAGCACAGATTCGACCGCGGCAAGGCTAGCAGAGCCTCTACTATTTTGGGATTGATCCATTCTGATATCAGCGGTCCGCTGCCCCATATGTCATTAAATGGTTCAAGGTATGTTTTGACATTTATTGATGATTATTCTCGCTTTACATGGGTATTCTTTCTCAAAAACAAGTCAGAAGTGCTTGGAAAATTCAAGGATTTTAAGGCTTCTGTTGAGACCACCACTGAGAGCAAGATCAAAGCTCTTAGATCTGATAATGGTGGGGAATATATCAAGTCCGAGTTGCTGCAACTTTGTGCCCAAAGCGGAATCAAGATCCAACATACAGTTCCCTACACACCCCAGCAGAACGGTGTAGCGGAAAGGAAAAACCGGTCACTGAAAGAGATGGCTACATGCATGATTGAATCAAAAGGTTTGGCTGCAAATCTTTGGGCTGAAGCAATCAATGTTGCTGCATATATACAGAACCGAGTTCCACATTCATCCGTGAAAGGTATGACTCCTTTCGAAGCATTCTTTGGTCACAAACCGGATGTGTCAAATTTGAGAGTTTTTGGCTCTACTGCATGGGCTAGAATTCCTTCTGAGAAGAGACGAGCTTTGGATCCAAAAAGTATCGAGTGCATATTGATAGGATATGGGGAAGAATCAAAAGCATATAAACTCATGGATATCAGATCTAAAAAGATATTCATAGAGCGCAGTGTGCAGTTTGAAGAACCGCTTCAAGAATTGCAACTAGTTGAGGAGAAAACTGCCGATTCACCGCCTTCACCAGAAGAAGATTCGAGCAGCGATAATGAAGGTATGAGTTCTGATATTTCTGATATTGTAGCAGCATATGATGATAATGACATATCAGGTTCGGAATCCGACCATTCAGATCTCCCTCAGTTACCAAAGTGGGCCCAAAATACTCTACAATCTGCTGGTTCTAGTCTTGGAAATCCTGCTGATCCGAGACGAACAAGAGGAGAATTTCAAAGGGCAGGTATGGCTCTTTCTATTGCTGATCCATTTCTTCCTGAGATTTGTTATTTGATGGCTGGTTCAGATCCCCAATCATATTATTCAGCCCATCGAGATCCGAGATGGAAAGATGCCATGGATGAAGAGTACAGTTCTCTTCAAAAGAACAATACATGGGAGCTAGTTTCTCTTCCACCTGGAAGAAAATTAGTGAAGTGTAAATGGGTCTACCGTACTAAAGTTGCTGCTGATGGCACTATCAGCAAATATAAAGCAAGGTTGGTGGCAAAAGGTTTTTCCCAAGTCCAAGGAGTGGACTACACAGAGACCTTTGCACCGGTTGCAAAGATGGATTCCATCCGCCTTGTTTTAGCTATTGCCGCATCCAAGCACTGGGAGGTGCATCACATGGATGTGAAGAGTGCATTTTTACATGGAGACCTTGCTGAAGAGGTCTATATGCAGCAGCCAGAGGGTTATACATCAGATCCATCATTGGTTTGCAGATTGAAGAAGTCTTTGTACGGGTTAAAACAGGCCCCAAGAGCTTGGTACGCAAAGATGGACTCCTTCCTTCTTTCTCAGAATTTCCAAAGATGCAAATCGGATCCGAATGTCTATCTTCAGCGAGTTAAAGGTAATTTGTTGGTTATTGTACTTTATGTTGATGATCTGCTTATTACCGGTAGCACACTTACTTCAATAAACAAGCTAAAAACTGCCTTAAATCTAGCTTTTGACATGAGCGATTTGGGCTTGCTGAGTCACTTTTTGGGCTTGGAGATAGCTCAAAATTTCGATGGGATCACTATATCTCAGCAAAAATATGCTTCCGACCTGTTATTGAAGTTTAATATGGCTGAATGTAAGGCAGCCCCGTTCCCATTCCTCTCAGGAATCAGTCTTGAGGAGGGAGATTCCACACCGCTTGCAGATTGCAGTATGTATCGACAGTTGATTGGTTCACTACTTTATTTGACACACTCTAGGCCTGACATCTCATATGCCGTGAGTGCCGTGTCGAGATATATGCAGCAGCCACATGAGCTTCATTGGCGAGCAGCCAAGCGGATCTTGCAGTATGTGCAAGGTACGAGACAGTTTGGCATACATTATGCTGCAGATTCTGAGCTAGATTTCATTGGTTTTACTGATTCAGATTGGGCAGGTGATAGCATTGATCGGAAGTCAACTTCCGGTTATGTTTTCATGATTGGTCATGGTGCTATTTGCTGGTCCAGCAAAAAGCAAGCAGCCATTGCACTTTCTTCAGCAGAGGCAGAGTATCGAGGGGCAGTCAATGCCTGCATTCAGGCAGTTTGGTTGCAGGGTATTCTTTCCGAGTTTGGTTTTGGTGGCACTACTTCGACTGTCCTATTTTGTGACAATCAAAGTGCTATCAAGATCTCCACAGATCCAGTTCAGCGGCAGAGGACCAAGCACATTGAGATTCATATGCATTACATTCGACAGTTGGTGCATGACCGCACCATCATTCTGCAATATTGCCCTACTGATGAGCAAATTGCAGACATCTTCACCAAGAGCTTCACTGAGAAGAAGTTCTCTTACCTCCGTTCACTGTTGGGGGTGAGTTCCATCATGGTGGAGACAGATTGATTCATTATTATGCTTTAGACTTGAGGGGGGGCTTTCTTCCCACTGGGTTTTCCCTCTTTCCTCACTTAGTTTATTTTTCAGCATTTTTTGGATTATTGTATTGGGGTGACCTTTGGTCTTAGTTACCAGGGCCCCACATTATTTTAGTTGGCACATCATAGTCTAGCTTGAGGGGGGGTGTTCGGATATCCATCATCTATTTCGGGATACATATCTATTTCAGGATCATCTATTTCGGGATACATATCTACTTCAGGATCTTGCATGATCTATTTCAGGATATGCAGTCCAGTCACCAGTTTGATGCCTCCAGCACCTTATCCACCTTCTTCTAGCACCCGGGAGCCACTTTCCACAGAGTTTTAGCCCTCCTAAGCTGAAAGGCGCCCTCTTCTCACCTACTGACTGAGAAGGGCGCACTTGCTCACCTACCACTGCAGATTCACTCCAGTTACATTCAGTTAGCTCCGATTCTGATTGATTTCACTCCGATTTCACTCCTGACTGACTGTTTCACCTCCGATTGACCTCCAGTTCGATTAGGTGACTTGCTCTGACTCCAGTTAGCCTCCCATGCGCCCCCACTGAGCCTCCAGATCCTATATCAGTGCTACACACTTCAGTTACATTTATTATGATCAGTTAGACTCAGCTTGACACCTGGATGACTGTTTGTTGTGATTGATGAGCAACACCGATGATTGATGAGGACTCCTAGATTGAGTCAAGCTACTCCATTCAGTGATTCGAATGACCTCCTTAGGCAATTCGAATTGCTCTGTTCATTGTAACAGTTTGTATTGTATTCTATTGTAATTCAATTCACCTTTTCTGGGATAGAGAGCACTGCTGCATGTTTTGCACAGTTTTGCACCATATTTTCTATGTTCATCTGTTGTGATTGATTTACTTGTTCATTAGATCTGCTGTGACTAATTTTACATTCACTAGTAAATGCAAGATGGGTGTATAACCCAACACTTTAGACCAATTAGCTTGCAACCATTGTTTCAAAGGCTCTCCTTTAACCTCCTTTCTATAAACCTACCTACTAGTCTCATTCTCATAAGGTCCTTGACCCTTCCTTATGTACATCATAACCCAACACCATTTTAATGTTTTCCTTTTTGTCCCTTACACATTTGTTCTTCTTGTGCTTCTTTGCTTTAACTGCCCCTTCTTTTGACTTAGGGATACATGCGTTGAAGTGTTAAATTCAGAGTTAAGTTAGGGTTTGAGATAAGAAATTAAAATTTTATACTTTAATGCAAAAAATAAATTTAACAAACTAGTAATGGAATACATTCATTCAATGATGAGCTTGGGTTGGAATACATTGAAGCTCAGTTTTAATTTGTATATAAAATGAATTGGTATCTAATATATATATATGTGTGTGTGTCATTTATGTTAACTAAACTTCGGTGTCAACAATATAACTACTAAGGAAATAGCTGATGGATAACCTCACCTTGGCCTGCACATGCTTCATTTCAACATCATAATTTTTCAAGTAGGGTGGAACATGCCGTGGACCAGGAATGGACATGGCATTGACCATCAAAGGAAGGAGAACAGGTATATTCCTGTCAATGTAACCACTATAGACTTTGAAAAGAAACATCACCATCAAAGGGAATTATTTAAATTTTTTGAAAGAATGAGTGCTTGGAATCAACTTCCCAGGAATTAGTCTCCCAGGTGGTCTTTACAGACACAAATTTCCAATGGGACGTTGACTAGTTCCTAACTGAATTTTATTTCCACTTGAATCATCGAAAAAGTACTTAACAGTGGCTTCAAAGTTATGATAAATCTTCAATTTCCCACATGGAAAAACAACAAGACAATTAGTGTTGACTTTGTACTAAAATAGAATGTAGACAAAATGAGAAATGCTTTAGTAAATTACATCTCTGATTCCATTCTTTGTTCTCTAATGAAATTAAAATTGAGCAGACAACACAAAATAACGTGCCATCTTTATGCAATAGAGACATCCACAAAGTTGAGCCATAAGTAACAGTCCAAGGATTAAAAAACATTTCAATAATAGATAAAAGTCTGTAATAATGAAATTCAAACACAAATCCTCAATTCCTAGTAATATCATGAAATTGTATTCAACAAAAAATTGAATATAATTGGTATCCATCTCAATTTTTTGGTAACCAAAAGTGCTGGCAATTACCCTTTTCAACACCTTGGTCTTCTCCAATGACCTATGTACAAAAACCATATCCAAACCAATGTTAACAGACTCAGAATCGGTAAATACTTGGCTGGCTTGGGACTCAGCTGACTCGGTGACTCGGATAAGACTTGGATAAGACTCGAAAAATAGAAAAAAAACTCAAACTATAGTAAATTTTGTGCATAAAAAATATACTAATGACATTTCTAATCCATATAAGTTATAAAACCACATTCTAAGCAGAAATTCATTGTATCATCTCAAAAAAATGATAATACAACATTTGACTCTCCATATTTATATGCAAAATAATGAACCGAAAAATGATTCCTTGAAAAAATTCACAAATAGTACCAAGTTCAACTACATACCTCAAAACATAAGTAGAAAATCAAAATAGACAATGTCTTCAAGTCTAATCTCAAGTCTCATGCATGACTACGCTGTTGGGAGAAGGGAGTGGGAGCGGGAAGCGAGAGCCGGAGCAGGAGTGGAAAGTAAACTATTATGGAACAACTATATTACACATATCCCAACTTCAACCCATACTACATAACATACAAAAACAACAATCCATTATACATACCCAAAAAACATAGTGCATATTGAATAAATGAATTAATGCATTATGCATAATGTTATAGAGATTTCACATCCACATAGACAATCCCTGTGCATAATAAATGCAAAACGATTGTAGTTGTAGTATGCGACACAACAATGATTACAATTACTAGAGGTGGAATAAGAAAGTAGGTTCATGTCACTTTGAATAATTCTTCTCTCCCATGTAAAATACATACTCAAAAAACATATGACAAATATAAAACTTTCAACTATCCATAAATTGGTATGATGACCAAATAAAATTACATTTAGGATGACAATGAAAATTAATTAGGGATAAAAGGTTACAAGTAATGTAACACAAGGTGCATAGTATAGAAAATTTAGATCTTATAAGTGCCATACAAAGTAATTACTTTGAAATATTCACAATGTAGTAGGATCATAGATTAGGGAGATTATATCGAAATTTACTTCATGGTATAACTTAGTCAATACTAAAAATCTAATGCTCAAATATTCTTGAACAAGGTGGTGGTTCAATTCTTATGTTGGGAATGACCAAAGTCTTGTTGGCTGAGGTTTATGTTCTATGTTTCCTTTTACCACTAAAGAGAAACTTTTGCATCACCTAAAAATTTAACATAGGTTCCATCTACAATGTAGAAAATGAAGGCGAATGTGATCGTAAATTTTGTTCATTATGACATTAAAAAAACTAGGCTTGATAGAGACCATGATGGACTTTCAATATGACCACCATGAGATGTTTATCTCAACTTTAATTTTCTAGTAAAGGAATGGGGTTACAAGGATTTGAAGCATTTCTACTAAGAAATAACCCAATACAAAATGCAGTCAAACCAAAAAATTCAACCCAAATCCAAATGTAATAAATCCCTAACTGAAACAACAACCATATATAAAATAAAGGCCAAACATAATTCCACTAAACCTCTATTATATTTAAAACCATATACAAGTTTATAGGCTTGATTGTAATAAATTCCTACCACTCAAAGAAGCTTTTGTCACCCCTAGTTCTTTCATCATCATCATATGGATCATTTTTGTAGCTCCACAACCAAACTCTCCATGGTTTCCCTATGAAAACAACTATAAAATGAAAGAAGTGTTAGGAACAATCACAACACAAAGGAAATACATACAATCACAACATTATGGAGTTAAATTACCTTCAGTTTGTTCAAAGGGAGAGAGAAATGCCGAATCCCATCTCCAAATTGTGATTGATTTCTTGTGCAACTATAAAAGTCCATTGGATGGCCAAAATTGGTCTCCAACATCGAAAATAGAACATTGCACAAGGACAAGGGATAAAGCTTTAAGAAAAGTCAATGTGAAGTGAACCATCAATAGAACATGAACAATGTAAGGTAGATAGGAAATTAAAAACATGAGGAAGTTCCACTAGTAGAGACACCATGAATAGTTATAGGGAAAATTTTGAAGGGTTTCAGGGTGGAGATATTGAGTAGGTATTAGTGCACATCATAAATGGCAGAGAGAAGAGGTTTCATGAAATAGTGAGAAGGGGCATGCTAAACAATGAAATCAAGTCTCTAGTGAAGTTGTTTCCTACCTCCACATATGAATTGACCAAGATGGATGGTGTCATATGCCATGTGGGTTGGTATACATGGAAAATTCATGTGGGTTTCTTAGGGTGGTGCACTAGTGGACTCCCTCCCTTAATAGCCTAGTGAAAAAATAACTTGTGCTCAATAATTTTGTTTAGAAACAACTAGAATTAGTTTTCTTGGTGGATTTCAAAGTAATGGCAGATGCAAAGTAGTGAACACATATGGACTTGTGATGAATGTGAATCAAAGTAAAGAGAACTAAAATAAGGAAGTAGTAATCAAGGTAGCATATGCTCAATATGAAGAAAATGATTTTATGGGGAGAATAAAGGGCTTATCTAATCAACAAGGCATTGAAAAAGATAAATTTGGTGGCCATGTAAAGAAAGAGGTAGTGGATTAGTGAATTTTGCACTCAAGAAATTATCTTGTTTGAAAGACGAATTTATTCTCATTGCATTAGAAACAAGGGTTGATTATCCATATAGATATTGGTGGCCACCCACCTAGTCCATTGGCTCAAAGACACATTTTTCTAGCTTGGCATTCTTTTACATCTTGATCTTCCGGGGCCATTTTGAGTCCCCAAACAACGTTTTTTTGGCCATGATGGTGCCAAGAAGAACATCGATGGTGTCGTCTGGGCCATAAACAAAGAATCCTTCTTGGCCAAAACTTTCATAACAAGCACCAATAAATTGTCAAAATTTAGAAAAACATGAGTGGGTTGTAGAAAGGCACCACCATAGCCATTCATTGAGCTCGTCTTTGTTTCAAGAATAATTTAATATTATCTACTAAAACGGGCCAACCACGTGAAGGTGGAATCTCTTATGGCCCCTCCCTCCCCTCACATCACTCTCAATTCCCAATACCCAATACATGTACTTGAAAAAAAAATTATGTGCAAACATGCAGATTTCATCATAAAGAAACATTTACCATTCATTGAATAAAATATAACATTCATTAAACCATTTATTCATTCAGTAGGAAAAAAATTATGCATGACATTATATTATCAAAAATAATTACACACTATTTCTTCAGTCAATTCTTTCTATTTTTTTTTCTCTTTACAAAATCAACAAGAAACTCATCTTCTGGAACTTCTTGTTCAGTTCTTGGTGCTTCATCAACTTGCCATGATGTCTGCCTAGTAGAGTTCTCGTGACGTGGATTTTGCGGCAAGGGGTCCGGATTTTCTGCAATAATGTGAAAATGTTACATTGATATATTTTAGTATTATAATGACAAGTATTTCATTTAAAAAAACATTACAAAGGTGTTTTTTTACCTGTTGTGGCCACATCATGTTCTTCATATTCCTATCTAGGCTCAACCTGTATAGTGAGACCCTCTAAATGCTATGTAGTTGAAACATGGAAAAGTACAATTAATGTTCACCATTTGCAATGCTATATTTAAAATTGTAGCATATGAATAAATCCATTACCAGGATTCGAAGCATGATCTTTGATTGGTTGTTGTCCATCCTCAACATTGAGTGGATTGTTGCTTTCCTGCTCAAAATAGAGTCAATATTTTATGGCAATTATTTATAATGAATAGTTTGCACAAGTAATAAATATTCAATAAACTATATAGATTTTATATACCTGTGCGCATTATGGATCACCAGAAGACTGTGTTTTCCCAAACAAGCTTTTTCGGCATTCAACAACGGCTCCAAAGCTATGCTGGCAGCCAAGCTTCAAGTCTTCCTCAGTGGGCACTTCTTTGAATTGGTCGGCCTGCATATTTGCATAACATCATGAATTTACCTTTTGCGGTGCAATAAAACAAAAATAATTTGCAATTTATTATTTGGATGCATTATTGGTTTTTCCATACTTACAATTCGTGCTGCCAAATTCAAATAACCACCAGGCCCAAGCTTGTGCTGACCAATTTTTTCTTGTCTTGCCTTTGTGGCATTTGATGTGTCCGACAACCTATGAAAGTGTTGAAATACGTTATATGTTCCAAATTTTATATAAAAATTAATAATAATGAGGTTTAGAATTACATTGTGGAAAGTATTGCATACCTCCCTAAGCCTAGTGGTAGCTTTCCTTCTTTTCTCAGAGCCCTCTCCTTTCCATCTTTCACTAGGGATTTCCACTCTCTTGCTGGAATCATCAGAGGGCGCTCATACCTAGGGTTCCTTTCTAGATGAACCCTATATTGGTCCCAGACAATCTTCATATGTTGTCCAGCCTTCTTTAGGACCGCGACTCGATTAAAGGTCTCGTTTCTGAACATACCAACCAAACGATTAGTGAGCTCATATTTTAAATTTTAAATTTGTTTATCCCACTTTGTGCAGATGGTGGGCCCAAATATATCAAAGGACAAATAATTTAGATGTTTATAAAAAACATCATTTCTTGCAAAACGATCATGCCATCATTAGTTGAAAAACAATGTTTTATTGGTATATTATAATCAAATTATAAACACTAAGTTGAACAATGTATAATTACTTGGGATCTTCTATATCTTTATTGGAACAAGCTCTTCTTCCACCAAAAATGTTGTCTGTATTGTACCCGCGCTAGTGACACGGGAAGATTCAGGAAATGCTGCTTTAGCAATATCAATACTAGTAGGCTTTGCATTGACCCCTTCTTCTGCACGATCTGGTGTGCGCCGGTCACTAGCGGGTGCACTCACAACTGGCCTCGGGGGTGTCGTGGAATGTGTTTCCGACTGTTCAGTCGACAACAATGGCACATGACATGTATGTGGAGTTGTTTTCTCATGTGACAACTCTCCACGAGCATTACTAGGGCCAACACTGCCTTGACCACTAGTGTGTGGTCATAGAAAATCCTATAAATACAAACCATATTTTATATGTTCACCATCATATAAAAGTAAAAATTATAAAGTACTAAATGAATTTATATTATGATTCAAGATTTTGCAACTTACTTTCAAGGCATGCGATCTCTTTACCAAAACATCAACTTTGACTCTAATCTCATCTGTCTGCGGCTGAATGAATAGAAAATGAAGGATATCCTCATTAATTTTTCTCAAGGTCTTCTCTATCATCTTAATCGGGTCTAGAGAATAACCAATGTCAACATTGTGCATCAACTCATCCACATCAAAAGCTATTGATTGCTCTGACGCTGGATCATATGCTGAATCAGGCGTCTGCAACAAAAATATATAATACATTGCTGACGTGAAATAAATAGACCGAGGAAAAAGTATATTAACAACACACATCGATCATGATAGATTCCTAAAATTACAATTAGGTTTACCTGATGCCTCGATGCTGGTGTTGTCTGATCGAAAACTGGGGACTTTCCCCGATCATCCCCCTACCAAAAAGAAGTGTAAAACATTATCATAATGAAACCGATATACACACGAAAAAGACATAACAAAAAAAAATTATGCTCCATATTATATTTGTACAGTTCTAATGAATTATACCTCCTTCCTTGAGGATCGTCTACTCATCGGATCGATGGTTATAGGGGACCTGCCCCGATCTACTAATAGGGAGGTGTCCCGATCAAAAGCCTGCATCAAAAACATAGAAAAAATCATCTAAACGAAACCAAAATACTCACGGAAAAAACTTAATAAGAAAACATATTTATTTATTTAAATTGTACAATTACAATCAGGTGTACCCGTTTCCTCAAGGCTGCTATCCTCTGATCAACATTCGGGTGGTTTCCCCGATCAACACTCTGCAACAAGTAAGATAACATTATCTAAATGAATCGAATATACTCATGAAATAACACAACAAAAAAACTTTTATTTCATATTAAATGTACAATTGCATTGATGTATACCTGTTGCCTCGAGGCAGGTCCGGTATCATCTACTGCTAGGGAGGTGGCCCTTACAGCACCATGCATAAAAACATAGACAAAATTATCTAAACGAAACCAAAATACTCACGGTAACAACATAATATGAAAACATTTTGACGTATTTAAATTGTACAATTACAATAAGGTATACCTGTTTCCACGAGGCTGCTGTCGTCTGATCAACAACTGGGTGGTTTCCCCAATCAACACTCTGCAACAAGTATATAGATAACATGATCTAAATGAATCGAATATACTCATGAAAAAACACAACAAAAATAATAATTTGTTCATATTAAATTTGTACAATTGCATCGATGTATACCTGCTGCGTCGAGGTAGGTATGATATCATCTACTGCTAGGGAGGTTTCCCTTACAACACCCTGCATAAAAAAGATAGAAAAAAATGATCTAAACGAAACCAAAATACTCACGGAAACAACATAATAAGAAAATATTTTGACGTATTTAAATTGTACAATTACAATAAGGTATACCTGTTGCCCTAAGGCTACTGTTGTCTGATCAACAGCCGGGTGGTTTCCCCTATCAACACTCTGCAACAAATATACAAATACCATTATATAAACCAAATGAATATACTCATGAAAAAACACAGGAAAAAAAAACTCTTTTTTCATATTATATTTGTACTATTACAAAGATGTATACCTGCTGCCTTGAGAAAGTTGTACTCCTATGACTAGCTGCTGGGGAGATGCCTCGATCACTACCCTGTGAAGTAAATATAGAAAATTTAAATGAAATTATAACAATAGACTAACGAAAAATCCTTAAGATGTTAAATTCATTAATAAAGGGTTGGGTAAATTGTTAGATGTACCACTCCCATAGTAACCGTGTTTGTATCTACTCGATTCAAATTGTAATTAATAAGAAACTCTTCCCCTGCAACTATTGATTTAATGGCACATACAAAAACACAGTTTCCTTCACGCCCCTCAAATATGCAGTTGGGTTGCTTAATTGTAGACCCTGGTTGTGTATTGTTTATAAACCCCACAATATTCCCTGTGGCTTTTGGCCTTCCGTCAATGTACAACATTGCTCCTTCATTTTGATTTTTATCTTTCAGCTGTAAATAATTTGCTGACAATCCATATCTGGGCATACTTCGTGTATATTGGAACAGGCGCATCCAATATTTGTAGTTGTAACAGGGTCCAACATACCCCATCAATTCTGTACATCTGCCGTAACAGACCTTTATGCCATCCATGCAAAACAACCCCAAACCATGTAATGACGATGGTGCAATTCGATATATCCTCTCGTTCACACAAAATACATGTTCAGTTGAGGAAGATCCCTGGGTACCCATTGTTTCACTAGATGTTTGTGCCTCAAGGGAACCTCGATGTTGCCTATTGTCTTCTCATCATAGGAACATGATCCCCCTTCAACGAGAAAACATTCCATGCGTTTATTGAATTTTATTCTGATCTTTTGACATCTAGTTGATATAAATCTTGTAGACCTACTGGATGTCTCACTTTCCTCTAGACTTCCTAAATTCCCCTCGCTCAAAGAAGACATATATGAAAAATACATGTTTGGTTCTACCTGCACCATGGGAAAGAAGTTCAAATAGGACCTTGTTTGGTATGCATAATTCATATTAGAAAATTACAAGGCATTAATGCATGCATTTTCCACTATCATCATACATAGTTACCATGCTTCCCCCAATCTTGAAAATCCATTTGTTGATTAGTAAGGGATTTTTCCTTTAATTGTATTTCATGTTCAAAATTGGAAAAAATGGCCAAAATTAATTTTTGAATGCCTCAAGTTCATATAAGAAGGAATCCAAAATGACTCAAGAAACAATGGATGTCAAACCTTGTTCTTGCCACAATTTGAATATATTGAACCAAACTCCAATTCAAATTCATTTACCATCTTAGTGAGAAACCTATCCACCAAAATTAAATGCATGAGTAGACTATATATCGATTACTCTATAGACTTTTGCAACAATTTTTTTTTTTATAAATCTGTATGTCTCCTTTTATCTCCTTGTATATTAGTTTTCATAGTAGGTGTACATATAATGAATGCATGTTTTGATACTTGTTCAAGCTATCCTCGTCAAGCTACACCAAATGTATATGATACTTGTTAATTTTTCTTCAAATTTGGGTTTGAATCGAGATTAATTGGCTATAAGGTGTCTTGACCTTAGTATACCTAGAATTTTGATGAGTTCCTTATGGTTTTTATAGTCATGCTTGATTGCTTGGGAACGAATGATTCTTGATGGCTCTCATTCTTATTTGAGTTTAGATGGTAACATAAACTCGCCATTTAATGGGTAGCTTGACCTATATCGTTTGAACATGTTTATATGGTTGTGAGCTCCCTTATTGTTACTCTATTGGGACTTGGGAATTCACCACATCATGTCTTCACTTGAGTTTCATTTGTACCAAGCCTAAATATTTTGAACCGATTATCTTCACTTGCTCTCAGTTACATCTAAATTTCGTTTGGAACAAATTATTGTTGCTATTCATTTTGGGTGTGATCATTTCAACCTGCCCAAACCCATGAGGCTTGACATTTGACACTACTAGCCTAGTTATATTATGGTTTCAAAATGTTATGTATGAACAAATGCATGAAACAAAAACATTATGGTCTTACCTTCAGATTCCTTCCAATTCCATAGCAAACAAATACCTATGTTAAATTAAGTTTTCTAGTGATGCACCTAAATAATATAACGTATGTGTGTCACTGTACAAGTCTCAATACCTAGAGTGTATATTAACCATAATCATCACAATCATGTCATGCACTAGAGTGTATATTAACCTAGAGTGTATACTAACCAATTGAAACAATAATGGATGAGGAATAAACTACTACATAAACTAAGTTAACCATGGAGGATTCACACCCCTTCCTCCCAACATAACACATGTCGGTTCTCCTAGCCAACAATTTTACACAAATTGACCCTATTCACATCACATATGGTATGGAAACTACATGAACAAATTTGAGGGGGAAGTCTTGCTTGGGAAAGGGATTGAGAAAAAAGTTAAAGCGAGGATCTTAAATATGCACATTTAAATGAATTATAGTATTGACCGGTACTTAAATTTAATTATAATGTATTTCATGTGGTGAACATTGGGAAATGGGAAACAATCAAATTCTTTTTGTCTCCTCTATTTTTCTTTGTGCACGATTGAACCTATGAATCTAGGATTGAGTCATCTCAAATAAGTAAAGTTGTGAACAAATGCACTCCTTAATTGTAATTTTTATTGTCTTTTTTCAACACACATTCTTATCTTGTTTTTTTTTTCCTTGGAAAAAAAGCGTAATTTTATTTCATCTACCGAGAACAAAATTACATTCTGAAGATAAACTTTTGAAGAGTGTAATGCTGATAATCGTCACATTTTTAAAGACCAGATGTCTTCCTCATGACATACCAAAATATCTTAAGCTTTTTTACATATTAGGACTAGTAACTGATGGATAACAACCAGTGAGACTATAGCAACAATTTACAAAAATATATATACAAAAATGTCCTCGTAGAGAGAAACCAGTTCTGTGATGAGCAACAAAAGACAAAAAAATATATATCCAATTGTAGCAGGAAAAGAAACATCGATCAACTCAAATCATTCTATGAATGGTCGATGATAAAATTCCTGAGCATCCCCATTGTTAAATTCTTTTTATCTTCCATAAACCCAGAGCCAACTGCAGCCCCTCCTTCGAGGCCTGGTCCTCTTCTTGGTTATTTTCCCTGTATCAATGACGGCAAGCAAAATAATCAAAAGTGTTCAAAAATTCCCTGATAGATGTCAAGATGTTTGAGAGTCTTAAATTCTGACATAGTTGAGTGCCTGAAATCCACTTAACCACATTTAGAGAATCACCAGATATTGTAATTTTTCTACACCCAATCTCAACAACATAGGTAATAAGGAATTTAAGGCTCAAAATCTCAGCATAGTTGTTGCTACCAGCCCCGATACCAAGGGACATATCAAAGTAGTGCTCATTTGAAAGAAAAAGGATGGACCCTCCCCCACAGTAATTATTCTGTGAGCCCTGTCAAAGAAAACCCATGGCTGAGTCCTGTCAATTTCCACTATCTGAATAACCCTAGATCTGTTATCTCTATTGTTTTGCAGGAAAGAAGGCAGAAGGCCACAACAAGTTGTGGCAGTGATAACCAGGGAGCAAGTTTTTCTCAGTGAAAATGAGTTGGTTGTGGGATAATTACACCCCCCAAAGAAACAACAGAGGGAGGACTCTATAACATTTTAACAAAGGTTCATTATACCACGAAATCCACGCTACATCCAAAGAACCCCCCTCCCATTTGCACATATGGTTAATCAGCCTCGAGCATTCCACCCACACTTCATTTATATAAGGACAGTGAAGAAACAAGTGACAGACAATTTCCACATCATATTTCACAACACACACCAACTTGACCCATGTTTATTCCTTTTTGGAAGGTTGTCCCAGGTTGGAACTTTATTTTCCAGGACACTCCACATGAAAATCCGAGTATTGGGAGGGCTCTTATGTTTCCACAACACTCTCCACCATCAAAACGGAATACCATGTACAAAATCTTCACTAATCCTCATATATCCACCTTTTGGAGTGTACACTCCCGAAGGATCAGCTTCCCAAATAATATCATCTTCATTTTCACAAAGGCATATATGATCTCTATTGAGTTCCCCTATATAACTGGTAATATCGAGTTCATCAGCCACATTCAAACCAAAAGAGTTGGCCAGTCTCCAAGCTTGAATGCCCGGAAGCCTCATAATAGGGTCAGCAAGCTGATAAAGGAAGACAATACCTCTCTGCCGCAAAGCATCCACCATCCAATAAGGTAACAAGTGTTGTAAAACAAAACCTACCCAAGGATGTTGACCAACCTCGACCTTTCGTCCATTTCCAATGTTCCAGACCAGTTCTTTTTCAATGACATGGAAGGAAGAGATAACAGCTTTCCATATCACAGATCCACCGGAGTGTGTCTTCACTGGATTCCTGATCCAATCATTAATCGATTTTGGAGCAATATACTTTTGAAACATCGCCTGAGCCCATAATCCTCCAGTCTTAACCAGTCTCCATCCACCCTTAACTTCCAACGCTTTAGAAAAAGAAAAGATGTTCTTCAGACCCCATCCCCCCAAATATTTGGGTGTAGAAATCCTTTCCCATCTTACCCATGGAGAAACATAAGCGTCCTCTTTGCCACTCCAAAGAAAATGAAAACATAAACGTCTAACTGAATCCAAAATTCCTTTAGGTATCCAAGAAAAATACATGCAATACATAGAGATTGCTTCCAAAACGGACTTTACCAGTGCCAATCTACCAGCCCTAGAAATCTATTTGTGACTCCAACACTCCAGACGCTTTTCCAACTTCTCAATCAACCACTTCCAATCCTGAATTTTAAAGTCATTAGGTTTCAAATTTAAACCCAAATATTTTAGCCCTTCATGCGATGTTAAATGGGTAAAGGGAAAAAACCTGTTAAAAGCAGCCACCTCCTTGTCACTGAGCAAGTTTGTATACAAGGTAGATTTTCCAAAGTTGTTTTCCATCCCTATCACCCTAGGAAAAAGATCAAGAATCTCCCTAAACTTTAGTGCATCCCTTTCCGAGCCCGAGCAGAAAATGAGAACATCATCTACGAATAGTAGATGTGTGATATGGAGTTTTGGATAAATCTGAATTTCCCTTAGAGAACCACGACTTCTGGCATCCTTGATAGCACGGCTCAATCCTTAAGCAACCAACAAAAACAACAAGGGCTATAATAGACATCCTTTCCTGAGGCCATGTCCCAAATGAAAAAAAGGTGATGCTGCCCCATTGATAAGCACAAATAAGGAAATAGTGGTAATGCATCTCATAATCCATCTAATGAAACCAATATCAAAACCAAGATGAGTAAGCAAGAACCGTAAGAAGAGCCAACTTACTTTATCATAAGCCTTTGATAGGTCAATTTTTAAGATGTCCCCTTTCAACTTCTTGGTTTTAATACTGTGCAATCCGTCCTGACCAACCCCGATGGCTTCATGAATTTGTCATCCTTCCAGAAACCTGAATTGTTCCTCATAGATAGGAGTCGAGAGAATATCCCTTATTCGCCTTGTAATGATTTTAGTGACTACATTGTAGATACAATTACACAGAGAAATAGGTCTAAAATCATTTAGAGAAGTGGGGGAGTCAATCTTTGGAATCAGAGCAATGAAAGTAGTGTTAAAACTAGTCGAGATTCTGCCTGATTGTCTAGTAACTTCAACCACTCTCAACAAATCATATCCAATGAAATCATATAGCTCTTGAAAAAATTCAATCATCCACCCATCAGGGCCTGATATTTTGTCTTTCTGAAAACTGGAGAGGACTTCTTTCAATTCTTCTTCTGTGATTTCTTCCATCAATGATCTATTGTCTTCATCTTCCACAAACCGAGGGAAAAGTTGAGCCACTCTAATAACTTCCTTGATGGAAACCTGTTCACATGCCTTGAAAAGACCTTGAAAATGATTCACCTCGACCCTAGCCATACCTTCAAAAGAATTTTGAGTTTCTCCATGATTATTTTCCAAGCTCCAAATTGTATTGGAAGATATCCTACCTTTGGCATAAGCATGAAAGAAATTAGTATTTTCATCACCACTTTCCAACCAAATAGCCCTACTCTTCAACCTGCAAGTATCCTCCTTTTCCTGTAAGAGCGTATTCCTTCTTCCCTCCAAGAGAACCAGAATGTATTTGGATTCCTGGTTCAAGAATCCACCTCCATCCCCCTCATAGACAATCGACAATTCATCTTCAATCTTCTTGAGTTCCAAATCCTCCCTTTGCCTCTTCTCAAAATCCCACCTTTTAAAAGGACCCTTCAAACGTTTGATGTTCATAGCAAATTGGAAAGCAGCAGAGTTGGGCTCCCCAGGATTGAAAGGAATCCAAACCGACTTAACCAGGTTAATGAAAGTCTGATTCTTTAGCCATACTTTATTAAATTTCAGAGGGCTAGGTGGATTGCAAAGCACATCTTTTAATTCCAGGAAAATTGGAAAGTGATCAAATATGCCTCCGCTACCAACCCGCTACCGGAGATGATAAAAACTGTCCACCAACCGTTCCTCTAGAAGGAACCTATCCAGTCTTTTAGCTACACGACTATCTCCATCACTATTGTTTTTCCAAGTTGTCCTGCGGATAGGTTCCACATCAACCAAGTTCCTTTCAACAAGTTTTTGAGTGAAAAAATCGGTAAGCGAGTCAACCTGCGCATGAGGTCCCCAAACTTCCTCCTGACCCAAGGAAAAATTTAAATCACCACCCAAAATCACATAATCTACCTTAATCAAAGATTTAATGAACAAGGTTTCCCAGAAGGGAATCCGATTAAGGTAAGGCCCATAGACATTAATAATGGTTAGCTCCACATCAATGTCTAGAGCCGAGAAATTCATACCCACAATAGGGTCCATCCCCCACAAATTTGAAGCCTTCACCTTTGCTTCATTCCATCCCAAAACCAGACCTACAGACCTACCTCTTGCACCCAAAGCCTCAAAATTCCAGCCTGGAAACCAACTTATCAACCGATTTTTAACTCTTCCCCTACTCCCATCGTCTCTTGTAACAAAAAAACACCAGGGTGCTCAATACTGACCACCCTCTTCAATGTTGATCTTTTAGAGGGACCGGCAAGACCTCTGTAGTTATAGGACACAATTTTCATTTGCGACCCTTCTTCTGGGATCACACAGCTATAAGTTCCCTTTCAATAGATTGCTGCTTCCCTTCTAGCAAGTCCGTGCATGCTCTGGACTGAGCCTTAGAAATGAAAGACTATCGACCTCTACCTTTGGCAGGTTTCATCCTACCTTTCCCGAGCCCTCCCGAGGCTATTTTTGCGGTGGAGCGAAGAGAATACCCAGAATCAGAGGAATGAGGGGGGAAGAAGGGGAGGAAAGGGATAGGATATTAGAAGGGGAATGATTAGGATCAGGGGGAGAGGAAACAACCGACAAAGGGGAAATGGATCCTTCCTTCGAAATGGGGGAACTAAGGATGGTGGGATGAGGTGATAGATAACGAGAGGAAATGGACAGGTTCTTAAGGCCTTCAACCCAATCAAGACCAGAAAAGGAAACATTCTTCAAAAATAAATTAAAGGACTGAGTAAGAGGGGGAATAGAAGTACCCGTGAAGGAGGGCACTTGAATATTCAATGATGCTTGCAGACCACGAACGTCCTCCTCTGGTTGTGCCGAAGGAAGACCACCGACCTGAACGGGCTCTTTTTCATTGCCTGTTTCCTGGGTCGACACCGCTTGAGGAGGTGGTTCTGGAGCAGAATGATTAACGCTTCCAAAAACCCCCTTTCTCTGTGAAGGAAATCCATTTAAAGTCCGAAGTGGAAATTTTCAATCTGCCACCGGATGCCCATACTCGTGGAACCTACGGCACCAAAAGGGGACATTCTCATAATCTAGCTTATGAAGATAAACATAGGGTCCCCAACATAAGTCCATTTCTTCCACAAGTCCATCCTTGACATTCATACTCACAAGAACCCGTGCTACCTTCCAATGTTTAGGTTCCATGAAGGATAAATCCGCTTCAAGGAAGGATCCCAAGATATTACCAATGTTCTTGAAGTGTTCCTCAGTCCATTAGTGAAGAGGGAGACCTGGGAGGTGCACCCATAGAGGAATGGTGTCCAATCTTTCCCTGCTAGCATCAAAGAGGGGGTCCCAAGGTTTGAGTAAGAAGGGAGCATGATCCAGGTTCCAATTATGACTCAAAACCCAAAGGGCATGGTCATCCTGAAGGAAATGAAAGGAAAACCAGTTTCTAGAAAGGGACACCACCTACAGAACATAGCCCAGCTGCTCCTTTTAGTTTGTCTTGGACCAACTAATCACTGGCAACAACGCAAAGACCGACCATATGCCTTCCCAACCAAGTTCAGTTTGGCAACCTGAAAAATCTGGTGGAAACCAATGTCTTCGCCCAACGTGTAATTTAAACCCTTCCCTTTAGTCTTCAGCCATTTCCTTCTGATTATCTTCCTGGAACATGTTTCCAAACCCTCCTCCTTCGGAACCTGCCTATAAACCGGGATCAAAACATTGCGTGAAGTCGGGCTTGGGTAGCCCCTATGTTCAAGGGTTCCCAAGAAATCCACAAGAAAACCTGACTCGCTCATATGTGCCGACCCAAGCACAGAGTTATCATGAGAAACCTGGAGCCCCTCCCCATACCTGCCAAAACCAGGGAGGAGACCCGAACCAAAACCATCCAGAAAATCATGAGACCCACTCGGTCCTGACTGAGTGGTAGGAGTAGTGAACAAAGGATGATGAAGGCTCGGAAAACCCCCAAAAGATCCACCCAGCACATCAGCAGGTAGGTCCGTAGCGAAGCTAGTTGAGAAGGGTAACCCCAAAACCTGGTCCAGAGAGGAAGAAAGGTTTATGAACTTAGCAGTTGAAAAACCCACATCGGAAGGGAGTCTTGGAAGAATCACAACCAGATACTGCCATTGACCATGATCCTACCTCATCCCGAGGTCCACAAGATGGCGAGGCCCAGATGTCTCCCGAATCCAAGTGGTCGCTGGTGTAATCAACAACCTCCTCAAATCCCATAGTAACAGGTGCAGTAAAAAAACCACAGTAAAAACCATAGAAAAAAGGTAGAAGGGAGAAACCGGTCAGAGGTCCTGACAAAACCAAGTAAAAAACATTGTTCCCAAGACCAAATGATGAGACCTACATCACCCCATCTGCATTAGAACTAGAAGAACATCATTAACGGCCGGCTGGAAGATAGCCGCAGGCTAGTCTGCCGCTTGCAAACCCTAACCGCGACCTCTGCATCCATTTTCACATTCTTCTCTTGTTATTCCCCCCACCTTGTTGTTTTATTTTATCTCCACCTTGACATTGGATTTGTTGGATAAAGTCATCGTTTCTAATGTGTTCATTTTTTTTGATAATGCAAAATTGTTCTTTCATCCATCATTATTTTTTGAAATCCTGGAAATCTAGATCTTCTTCAATTGTACTAAAACCCCTAATGAAAAAGGTCCATGGTCAAAGTTCCCATGAAATAAGTAGAACCATAAATTCTCATGAGAATCCTCCTAGATTTGGAAAATAATTGTGACTGAAAAATGGTTGTGTTTGGCCACTTATTAATTTACTCTTTATTTTTCTTCAAAAACAAGGAAAATGTCTACAATACTTAGGGCTACTGACCTAGCCTTTGTTGATTCAATCTCAAGATGTTGACGTGAAACTAGATCATCATATGTACAAAAAATTGGCCACTTGAAAGAACTCATTGGTGGTTTCTAAAAGGATTGTCTTCCACTCTTTTCAAATGCCTCTAAGTATTGGGTTGTTAACTTGTTTCCTTACATGCAAGGAAGATGTGATTTTATCCAATTAAAGACATTTATAAGACATATTCTCGGACTAAAAGGTGATTTTATCTAGTAGCTAGTATGCATTGGATATCCAATATCTAATCTAGTCATTGTTGGGACTACTGTAAAGGGGTCATGTGGTAGCCATAAGCATCTACCTTTTAGTCCCATGTATAAAACCTAGATAGTAGAAACCAATTGCAATTTAGCCTCATTCCTAAGAGGAAAATTAATCTCACTAAGGAGATAAATTAATTGGATAATATCTTGAAGGATTGTATATCAATATGAATTCTTAATCTATGTATCACAAAATATTCAACCTCCATTTATAGAGCTACAAGGGTCCTTTTCATACAGTCTCCTAATCATCCTAGTTAGAAAATATTTAATACGAACATGCTTGAGAATTGAAGATTCTTAGTAGATATTCAAAACAAGTACTAAAATAAAATAAAAGGCTAGAAATCAAATGCCATAATAGAACCATAAAAAAACTTTCAGAACAGAATGGGAGAGACCTAAGTTTAGATACAGTGGCATCCTAATTTCATAACCATTTTATTGAAGAGGAGTTATAACCTGGTTATACAACTTGTGACAATTCTAACAAAGATAAAAATGATATGTTACCCTAGATTCTTGGCATTGTGTTTATAGCTTTGTTGTCTTATCACTGCGAGCCTCTATAGAAATATGAGGATCTATAACATGTAGATCCATAGAAAAAGTGGATCTACAACATCTCCAATAAATTTTTCATTCAAAGGATAAATGAAAAATATAGGCATACGTCAGATCTGTTTTGTATTTCTTGATAGCTCTCTGCTAGGTGTATGCTACAGGTTCACTCATTAGATGATGCAATGTCTCATTACATGCTAGAATATAGGACTACATTAAATGCCTCACTACATCGCTGTACTTGATACGAAATAGACCCAAACAAGATGAATGTTTTGTAAGCCTCAATACACAAAATAAATTTGACAATTAGTGAGGGTTGAAACAAAAATTGACAATGCAAGCAATAAAAATCGAATGAGAGAAAAGAGAAAAAAAGAATCAAATGAAAAATTAAAACAGGAGAGAGGAGAGTCGAGAATGGGAAATGAAGTGGATCTTCTTGCAATTGCAAGTAGAAAGGGATTTTTGCTGGTCAAGAGATGAGGATGCACAAGAGGCTTGTTGTGGAAATTGTTGAATGTCCATATAGCCATGAACTACATTACAACCCGAGATTGTCGAAATGAAGACTGAGCAACCTTTAAAAGTTAGTTTTCCCGTTTGGATTTCCAGGGTAAAAGCTTCGTGTTCATTGTGATTAATTAGTGTCTATTATTATGGATTTCATTTCTAGAAGTTTGATTTCGGTGATAGAGCATAATCAAGATCAAAATTCATTTTCGTATAGGATCTGTGTTGGTGAAGCATGAGGGCTATGATCCTTGCGTTTATGGATTATAAGAACAAGTTTCTCGGATAACTTGAAGTGGTTTATAGAGAAGTCTCGAAGAGACCTTGAGAGATTCACTGAAATGACTGCTCAACTAGCTGGAAATTTGATAGTGAAAGAAGATGCATTGAAGAAGCGATAAGCAACTGTCCAAGAGACCAAGCAAGTCCCTTCCATTTCCACTGGGCTCACCCCAATTCACACTTTTGTTTTATTGGGTGAAAAGAGAGCTCAAGCTCACCATTGAGGACAAGCCACCTTTAAAAAAAAGAAGCAACCCCAAGGAGAAACTATTAGCCAACAATTTTCCATGTAGGATAGCATAGACCCTAACCATTTAATTTGTGGTTGGTTTTAACATATTCTTGTAACAAATGTATTACCACACCACACATTTAAAATAATTAACTTAGGGTGACAAATAATTTCAATTCCACGTTTTACAATGACCCATTTTGATATACACCACCCTATGTTTTGGTTAAACACATTCAAATGCTTAATGCCCCAATTTTTCTTTAGTTCCTTTGAAGAAAAAATAAAATATGCCTTAATCTAGTTTAGTTCATAGTTTGGAAGAGATAATGAGATAATATTGGGGAGCAACAATGCATTATATTGAAGGATATCAATAGAGAAACTCTAAACCATCACTGGTGGGAGTCATTTCCTCTTTTCTCTACATTTCTTTGTTTTAATTAAAGTAATTTGTAATGCTTAAGGTCCTAGTTTTCTTTTTGCTTATCTAAATATTAGAATAAAATTGCTTCAAAATTGTTTGGCTCCATGAGTTGGAGGAGATAATTTGGAGAGAGTGGTGGTTTTAGTCCACCATTTTCAAATCCATTCATTGTGAAAGTTGAACCTTATTTTAAAATTTTGGTTTTCTAGTTAACAATACTAATGATTTTTTATGATAATGATGATGATGAGGTATAGGACCACAATATGGATCATAAGAGGACCAAACATCAAGACAAATGGGTGCATGAATTATTATCATCAGAGGAAGATGAAATAATCGGTGCAAGTTTGAATTATGGTGACACAAATAGTAGAACCAAAGCATAACTAGCTTATAAATGGGGCGAGATATATAAAATATTCAAACATGAACATAACCTAGACATCCCAAGAGAAGATGTTGAAGACCTAGGAATCTATTAGAACATAAGGAGAAAAAGTCTCTTTAGAGAAACAACCATACCAATTCTTCTTCCATGCACAAAATTCATTTCATGGTTTCTTCCTAGGGTTGACATCAAAAACAGGTTGATCAAGAGTGTACACAATAGATCCATTGCATCCTTTCAACGTTCTAACCTCGATGTCTACTACATATTCCCAATTCCAATGGTTCATTTGACTAAGGAATGGATACCATCTATAACGCTGGACTACCACATGTTCTTGAGGAAATGGTGGGTAAAAGGAAAACGATTCAAATCAAGAGACATTGGCCTTTATGCTACAAAGTACATGAGACCACCTTAGCAAATGGTGGCAACATTAATCTCTAGATTATACAAAGAAAGGATGCCACAAAATTCTATGAATCCTTGTTGCCCCTATTGCATCAAGTGACTTCGTTGGGTGTCATTTTCAATTGGGGATCCATTCTATCTTCCAATTTGAAGTAATCCATCTCTGCTATAAGGAATACATTCTTGGGGAAACTCTCTTAAATTTACATATTTTAGACATTATATGCACAACAAATCTATTTCTAGGAATGGGGTGGAGGTGGTTACCAAAAAATGAACCAATTCATATCTATTATAAGATATTGTGAGACCATAAGTAGTCGGTAGCTATTTGACCTTATGTCAATGTGCTTATATGGCCACAAGGGTCGCACCTCCCACATGACCTTTTTAATGTTTAATTTTTTATGTTGCTCCATCCTTTTTGGAAAAGTAATTTGAATGGCCTAAAAGGGCCACCTTCTACATGACTATTATAATGTTTAGATTTTGCAAAACCTTTTTAAAGAGAAGTTGAAGAGTTTAAGAGGTTGACTTGTTTAGGAAGGTGAAGGGTTCGTCAGTGAAGAGTCACTCTTGAAGATTATAAAAGAAAGATCTTAAGAGAAGAGAGGGGTTTTTGTTGGGGGAAATTCCTTGTCAATTTTTTTGAGCAACTCATAAGAAGAAGCTTGTTCTAGGCCTATGAATTTGGATATGCTTTCGTGTCCATTGTATAAATGATTGAACTATTTATGTAATTTATTCATGCTAGGAATTCTTTGAGAATACATTTATATGTTATGAGTTTTCTGCTTCATAGCTAAGTATTTTCTCATTATTGTGTCTCTAAATTTATTTGCTTCATTGTTAGTTGCAAAAATTGAATAGAATCTGAGTGGGATCAAGCATGAAATAGGGACAAAATACAGAGCTAGGGAATTATGAGATAGAAAAATCCCCCAATTTGTTTAGTAAGTTCCCTTGTATGGTGGATGAGGCAGAAAATGAATAAGTTTTTGGGTTGGTGGAGATCATCAAAGGCTTATGATCGAGCATCCTGGTGTTATTTGTGTTTTCTATTGCTACATGTTGGCTTCAGTCTAGATCTGGTTTTTTGAATTATGGGGTGTGTAACATCATCCTCCTTTGTAGTACTCATTAGCAGATATGGGTCCAATTTCTTCAAACCTTCACGGTGATTAAGGCCAGGTTATCCGCTCTCCTCATAAATATTTAATCACCCTTGATGTGAGGCACACCATTTAGGGAATTAAATATTTTCTTGAGAATGTAGCACACCATTGTAACCCTCTGTGGCCTCCTCGACCTCCTCTGTGGCCTCCTCAACCTCCTCTATGAACTCCTCAACCTCCTCTATGAACTCCTCGACCTCCTCTATGAACTCCTCGACCTCCTTTGTGACTGTGGTAACCTATACGACCTCCTCCACCTCTTCCGCGAACTCTATGACCTCCGGTGACCTCTGTGAGCTCCTCGAACTCCTTTGCGACCTCCTTGACCTCCTTTGCGAACTCCATGGAAACCTCTGCGACCTCCTTCAATATATTTTCTTCTGCGAAATGAGAATGCTCATGTATGTCGGAGGGTTACATAAACACATTTAGGAGTTCAACATTATTTGGAATCAACAGGTTGGATACTGCATATGGGAAAGTACAAAGGGAGCCTCCTAGGAGATGATGATGGACATTAGTTTTGGGTTGGATTATGTTTGATTAAATCTAATTATTTGATATTGAGTTTATATGATGATGATTAATGTCCCTTGAGACCAAACTTTGGTCTATTGGACCTTAATAAGAAAGAAAGAAGGAAATTATTTGGTTTTGTTTAAATTTTTATCCCCACATATATATATATATAATTTCTTATAAAACTTTCAAACTAATTATTTTAAAGAAGAATAGCCATTTAAAAAGTACGAAGTAATCAAAATGTTAGATGATTTGAACTTTTTTGAGCTAAGCTACCATAATTGAAATCCAGTTATTTAATCTTTGGTAAAATTGTATTTTTTCATTGCTGAAATTGCATTTTTGAATGCATAAATAGATTTGGTGCCCTCAAACACCTATATTACACTAGGATTATGCAATCTCAACTAATATTTAAAATTTCAACAATTCATTTAAAAATTTACCAAATTTCAAGTAAAAATGGTTAGAAAAAAAAAATTGAAAATGTCAAAATTATTTAACATTTAAACTACTCAAAAAAATACTTATAAATATATAATTTTTTTTTACAATTATGTTTTCTAAACTCATTTAGTGAAAGAATATTATCTTTTGTAAAGTCTTTTGCATGGTACCATTTTCATATTATTTCTCCGTATAGAAGTTAAGAATCTCAGCCTTTTGATTTAATGGATTTGGGTTAGGGTTGGAAGTTGACGGACATATGCCCGTTATGAGGAATTTTACCTATCAAAATATGGTTAAAAGTTTTAACAAACCGTCTCAAATAACGAGTAAACAATTTGCTATGACGTATTTTTGACAGTTAATTATTTTTCAAACCATCTTTATTTCTTATTAATAGGCTTGTTAAGATATGCGTATGATTAGATAAGTAACCTGTAGTAGGTAGCATGTTATTATATATGTAATAATGGAGATTGAAACTTTCCCACAAGATTCAATGCTTTCTCAAGAATTATATAAAAAATTGGTATATGTAATAATGGAGACTGAAACTTTCCCACAAGATCTTGTTACATATATAAAATTTGGTATGTTGCATATTACTTTTCCACGTTTTGTTTGTTTCTTATGTTTATCACTTAATTGAATTCATATGCATGGTGCTAGCACATATTAATTTTGATTTGTCTATGTCATTCTTAGTAGGTTGTTTTGTTCCACCCTCGATTTTCAAAGCACACCGATCAACAAAAACATGGTAAATGAGTCTATTGTTATATTTTAATTGGAAATTAAACTCCTTAATAAAAGCATATCTTTTAATCGAAAATTAAATTCTTCAATAACAAAATTATTGTTGAATGGTATTTTTTATAGTAAAACTTCATTGTCGAAGGGTTATTTTTGCACTAAAACTTTGTGTGGCTGGCAAGATAAAAGTTCAAAACGCCGAAATTTTTTAGTTGGAAGGGCATATGTAAAATGAAATTACAACCCTGACTTGGGTCACGAAGGACTCTATCAGATATTTTTCTGGAATTTATCAAATTTTTCCCATCCTACATGTCACAGTAGATACTTTTTTTTTACATTTCTATTAGAGGGAATGTTTTTCCATTTTTAATGTTAATATAAAATTATTCTTTAATTTCAAATGGGGTTGTAAAAGAAAGTGACCCTCATTTTAAATTAGGTTGAGATGAATCCATAATGGATTTGTTATTTCCCTTTGCCTTTCTTTAATTAGTCCACTTATGGACCAAATATCGTTAATCACCTTCATATAATTGTTTAGTACATTCATAAAGGACATAATAAGATTGGTTCAAATGTATCTTTGCTTTTTTTTTCATGTGCTTTGGAAACAAACGACTGTATTCTAATACTATAACAATTTATTTGGATAGGGTTTCCATTGTTCATGTTCGGACTCACTTTGTTTGCGTTAATGTATAACATTTTATGAAGTCAAGATCTTGTGTAAGTAGATGACGACAATGCCTTTAATGTGAGTGATAATGAAAATGGTTGTGGAATATAAGTTAAGTAAGGTTGTCTTTTATCCCTTACTCTAGATTTTGATATTTGCATTAATAACTAAAAACAATTCACAAACATGTTTGGAAGAAAGTTGCACTAGCATTACTTTCGCTAGAATGTTAGATTTTTAAGATATAGTAGTATGATTTCAATTATTATATGCAACATAAACAAATAAGGATCATTGAAAGAATAACCACGCACATAAACAAATAAGGATCACTAAAAGAATAACCATGCACATAAACAAAGAGACACAAAGATTTATCCTGGGAAACCCTTCTGCACTAGACGCATGCTCAAATTGTTAGTGTCAGTCATGTTTGATTCTGGAAACCCTCCTACACCATCAATGCATGTGTCTAGTCTAACCATGCCAAATTTCAGTCCAAGCAAGCACAGATTTCAAAAAGGTCAATGTTGGCCCCGTGTAGCACATTGATTAATATATAGGTATGGTTTTTGATGCTTGAATTGTTAGTGTCAGTCATGTTTTAGTTTGGAAACCGTCCCACATCGTCAATGCATGCATCTAGCCTAACCATGCCAAATTTCAGTCCAAGCAAGCACAGATTTAAAAAATTTCAACGTTGGCCCCGTGCAGTACACGATCATGCACGCCATTTGGGTTAGCATGATACTTGTTCATTTCCTTACTGAGCTTCTCTTTGTTTCGAGAATAATTTAATATTCTCTACTGAATAGGGCCAACCACGTGAAGGTGGAAGCTCTTATGTCCCCTCCCCCCCATCACATCACTCTCAATTCCCCATAACCCGACAAAATATATGTACACAATTTGTTTTTATTGTGTTTTTTGTCATACTTAAGAAGAAATGTTTCTAATTATAACACATGCCAACATACATGCAAATGGAAAAAACATTAAGAAACAATTAATTTCTATTGAAATATTAAATCAAAATATGTAGAGTATATATATTAAGGCACACCTCATACACTTCAATGGACTTCATCATATTCTTCATCCAAGTCATCATCCGTATCATCCGATCCAGAGTAAAAATTGTAAGGATTTTCCATATCATCATCGCCATCGATGTCAGTTACGATCATCATGTCATCATTGATATCATCTTCATGGACATTGTCTGCTACATCATCTGATTCAACTAATTGTTCGACATCTTCTTCTGGAACATGATCATCTAACTAATGTTGATCATCTTCAACATCGTCTTCTTCTTAGAGACTCATTACCTTCCTCTATGTTATACTTTACCGGACTTCCCCTTGGATTGTGTCTCACAACAAATGACCAACCCCCTCTACCTGGAACCTTAGAGTAAAATACCTGTTCACATTGGCTTGGAAGAGCATAGGGCTCGGTTCCTAGCTCAAAAAAAATTGTATTAACCATGGTAAATCCATTTTCATGTTCAATAATAGTTTTATCAGGATCATGTTGATTCAATAGTAACCTGTACCATTTGACAATGAATAGAACTACCTTGAAGGAGTTAAAGTCACACTGAACAATATCTTCCAAATACCCATATTATCGATTTTCTGAGAGTTCCGGATGTCTATCACTTCTAGAGGAAACATTGGTCACCTCAAAGACTACAACTATCCCATAATCTGATGTTTTCTTCGTTTCATCCAAATTTTTGATGCGATATTTACCACCATTTCACCACATAGCCTTATGGTGTTTTATCTACAACAAGCCATACACGCAAAGATTACATCATGATCCATTTATGATTAAGTGCATGTTTATGCCCTACAGGGAAAAAAATCAACATGTACATCAATATGTGTGGTTGATTAATATGCTTGCCTGCTTATCTTTTAAAGCATATGCTAAATCGATTTCCCTTTGTGTAAGATTGGTATCTCCATTGTGATGTGCTGCTTTAACCAATGAAGCCACACCTTCCCATGATATTCCATGACTAGATTGTTCACATTGTTCAATCCATACCTTCATCCAGTAAATATTGTTTGCGATGTATAAATGAAGTGCTTCCCACTCTCGACCAACTGTTTGATGAAAATAAAAATAAAATTCAATACAAATGTATATTCACTTAACAAAGTATACACTTTTAATTGATGCATATTGAATATTAAAAATAGAATATGTATGATAAATACATAAAAATCAACAGTAAAATGTATTATATTAATTAATATCCACTAGCTAATAATTACCTTTCACCTTCCTCGATCTACCTTTCCTCTTCAAGTACTCCCCTTCGAAATTGTTATTGGAGTCCAGACAACAAATGCGACCTAAATTGAGCTTTGACGCTAATTTAGGAAGATATTCACTAATACACAACATGTTTTGGTATACCATATATCCCTCCATCATAGAACCCTAAGGACGTGCTCGTTGTCTAACCAAGCCCTTCAAAATTTCAAGTGCCTCTCAACCATCGACATGGACCTTGAGTGTACAGGTCCACACAATTCAATATCCTCAACTTGGTGTATGAGGTAGTGTTCTTGTACATTGAAAAATGCTGAAGGTAGATGATTCTAAATTTCACACATGAGACAAGGAATTTCTCTCCTCCAATACTTTATATCTTCTTTATGGATTTATTTAGATGAAAACCATCTACAAGTGATGCAAACCAATCACGAGATTTAACAAAAAAAAGATTATATTATATAACATGAATTAGTGCATAAAAATCAAATATAAGTTCTACAATGAATTAAACAAACGCTAAGCACATGCAAAAAATTGCTACTTACCTCATGTATTTCCCAAGATTATATATAACTTATTTGACATTGTTGTCGAAGTTGTCAGAGAGAGAGAGAGGTAGAACATACTGTAACAATATACAAATCGTTTCATTTTTTTTACAAAAAGTAGACAAAAAAATACCAACAATATGCACTGGAATAAAAATATATAGCAATAATTATATGCATACCATAATAATTACCTTCATGAAGATATCCCAATCATGCGTTTTCACCCCCACAAAATCACCTTTCTTTGTTATGATATTATTCATGTTCGAACAAAATCCAGTGGGAGATTTAATTTTTCGCATGACTTCTTTTACAACATTACTTTGCTGATCCGTTAACATCCATGGAAGTGAGTTTATATTAATTTGGTCTCCGTTGCTATGAAATTGAATGACGTCTTTCATTGCATGGTTTCCTTCTTGAATGTCTTTGCAAATTTTAGCAATTTTTTCTTTCTCACTCCTTCCATCCAATATTCGCCATAATGTTTCAGTCACATTCTTTCCGATATGCATTGTATCAAATAGATGAGCAATTTGTAGGTGCTCATAGTAGGGAAACCTACGGATTTGTTTAGGATAAATTTTCATTCCTCATGGAAGCCATTAATGCCTTCATGATCACGACGAACATCATGAATCATAGTTTATAAATAAATGACATAAATCAATGTCAATTATAGTAAACAACACAGAATATTAAAAATACATAACATTTCATATATGATGATTCATACATACCTTGACGATTTCTATTATATTGCAACTTCCATAGGTGGGGTGTCATTCTCTGTGGTTTTAATGCAGACTTTTGCTTCCCATTGAACAAATGTTTTTCGGTAGTTCGATACCTATGATTCTCAGAGAGGAAGTGCCTATACTCATCAAACACATCCTTTCCTAAAATTTTTGAACGACGAGATTTGATCTTAGGACCACAAACTGGACATGCAAATTTTCCCTTTGTCTGAAGACCTACATAAAGAGATGGATTATCTATGTCAATTATAATTATATATAAAATGAATGGATTATTTAAAAAAACATGCGTGCATAATATATGAACTAGTTCATAAAATTAAATGCAATTAAAGTGGAACTTATAATTACAAACCGCAAAAATGGGTTAACCCTGGGGAATCATGTATTCTCCATACAAGCATTGCATGGAATTGAAATTGCCTTTGTCGTATTGGTCTAGATACGTCATACATAGTTATGCCATTCCATAACTTTAGTAGCTCGTGAATAAGAGGTTCGATATATACATTCATATCTTTAAATTGGTACTTACCTGATTGATTTGAAAATATAAAATATATAATTATTACAACCATTTAGATATATAAACCATACACAAGATAAAAATAAAAAATATATATATGTCATTATGCAACAAAATACGACAAATGAGATGCCACTACATTAAAAAAAAAGCTGTAGACACATACGTGGAATAATCATTGCCAACATTATGTGCTCCCTCTTTATTGACAACCATGGAGGAATGTTATTGTTGATAACAAAAGTAGGCCACACCGAGTAAATAGATCTCATCTCTGCAAATGGATTGACACCATATGTTGCCAAAGAAATCCTAAGATTATGAGGTTCTTCTTTAAAGTGAGGCCATTTTTCCTCCATATATCTAAATGCAGACCCATCTGTAGGTATTTGAATAATGCCATCTTGAATTCTATTATGTTCATGGTAATCCATAAATTGCGCTATGTTTTTGGACCTGAAAAGTCATTGCAAACGTGGAATAATGGGGATATAAAAAAGAACCTTGCGATGCACCTTTTTTGTTACTTGATTTGTTCGATATCTACTGATATGACATTCTGAACATTCTGTTTCAAATTCATGATGATTATAATATATAACATGGTCATCGGGGCATGCATGAATTGCTTCATACTGCATTCCAATTTCTTTCATGATGGCATATAAATATCAATATGTGTGAGGTAAAATATTGACGGTGGTAACAAAAATTCAGCTATCAAGCTACAACAAATAAAAATAAAAATCTAGTTAATATAATATATAAATAATATTAATGAAACACATTTCATCTGTATTAATTTGACTTATGAATTAACAATAAAATTATTAGATGAACAATGATAAACTTTAACTCGATCATATATATGTGATGTAATATATTACATACCTTAACATCCATGTGACTGATGTGTTTTAAATACCATTCATAACCTTCAAGTTCATTATCAACAACATAACAGAGAGAAGATTTGTGTTGGAGCCCTCATAAAGGGGTTCATATGCCTTCTCAAGAAGAGGTAAATCATGAACATCATCAAAGTCATCATTTTCATGATCATGATCATCCATTCTAACATTAAATGTATCATGGATGAATGTATTTGTACCATCATCTTCAACTATGTTATCAGAATGATCATCTTCTTCAATATGGTCATTAACTTGTTCTCCATTATTCATAGCTCCATGTTCCTCCGGTACTTGTTCTGAAAGCACGTGCTCCATATGATATGCCATAGGATTTATTTCCTTTATAATTACACGGAACCATCAATAGATATTAGTTAATATAAGAAACATTAACATAATACATACATTTACAAAAGCAATCAATATAAAAACATATATAATGCAAAAATTACAAATGGACGATATTCATGTCCCCCCTCAGCGTGTCCATGTTCCCTACAATGTTTTCTGGCTGTTGTGATATTTATTCTTCTCCTTTTAAATCCACTGCATTGACTACATGGACAATACAATTTTCCATCATCCTTTCTTTTCAGTCCATCCCACAATTTAGCAAGCAATTGTCGATTTTGTTTGTCTGGACCAAGAATATTGTTATTTGACATTTTCTCATAAAGAGCTTGAATGAAGATTATCAATCTTAAAAAATCAAGATCCACACTTCACTATTTTTAATCACAAAAACAATTGAAATAATTGTGTATTCTTTTACGGAAAACAGTCCGTGCGAAGAATATAATTTCCGCAAACTGTCGCTTGTATAGAAAACATGTCGAAATGTTTCCATAATTTATAGTTTTTAACATTTAAAGTTCGTCGGATATCCAATGAAATTAACATAGTTACCATTATAAGATACATGTCAGATATCCGATGACACTCATCGGATATCCGATGACATTACCATAGTTACCGTTATAATATATATGTCAGATATCCGACGACTATAGTCACACTCGTCGGATATCCGACGGCTAAAGTCGGATAACCGACAGGCATCGAATATTCGACAATTCCAGGTATCAATTAAAAATAATTTGATTAAACTTCGTAATTTTAAAGGTGAAATCCGAAAACACAGTCAATTTTATCGGATTATCTCATCGGATTTTGGGTTCAAATTTTGTTGTGACTAAGAATTACCATAATATTAATGAAGGTACCCATGCCATTGAGATTGATGTCTGCACTTGCATTAAGATAATACTTTAAGGTTAAATGAGAAACATAAAAGTTGAAATATAATGTAATTTTAAAATAAAACATATCATGTATTGTTAAAATAAAAACATCATATTTCTCCTCAACTATTTTGAAAATGGAAAAGGAAAAGAAGAGGAGCTCAATGGGCTTGTGGGAAGTTGAAGCATTGGATATGCTTGGACTTCTAGTTATCCGTAGCTAAGTCATCCTCCTGTTTACCTTTTACCCACAATGGATGAGGGGTTCTTTGGCTAAGAGTGGGAGTGATGTTGTCCAAGTTATCATGTGCAGAAGAAAGAATCAACTAGAGAGGCAAAATGTACTATAACCTGTCTATCACCAAGAAATAAAGAGTGAGGTTGAAACCTTTGCATGTTGGTTTTCCCATTTGGGTTTCCAAGGAAAAAATGCCTCTATGTGCAATGATTTCTCTATGTGTGATTATTTTACTGTGTCAACTTGTTTCTTTATTGATAATGGAGATTCTCCATGTTATTAATGGTTGTTAAAGAAAAATGAGTGTGTTTGAGTGGAATTTGTGATTAGATTTGTAGGTTTACTGCATTTCTTGGTATTTCTTTTCCAATGGAGGCTCTAACATATATTATTCTCCTACAGTCATATGATCATCCAATCCTGGATATCAATGGCTTCCATTACAAATTCGTTGCATTAATTTAGGTGGTTGCTAAATTGGTTTCTTGGGTATTCTTGGAATATTGGACATTGAGGTAATGTGCTAGGAATTTTCCATTCTCCCCACATACACATGCCCTCATGTTGCTAAGCATGGGATAATGTTATGAGTTCTTTCTTAATTGATAAGTGTTTGAACCTTTGTTGATCATTTTTTCTCATTGACCATACACTGCACACCCTCCTTGGCTGAGTGTTTACCTTTTGTTGGGAGAATTAGCTAATAAAGAGGCCATACAAACTCTTTTACTTATCATAATTTTCCTCTTCAATTGGTCCATATCTCTTTCCAAACATCCATTCCTATCAATTGTTGGACCATGCACTTGTAGCAAAGGTCGATTCAAGCTTTAATTGCCATTTTTCTCCATGCCTAGGCCATACACTTCATTTCATTGAGTTGATGGCTATTTTTTTATTGTTCTCATTGATGGTAAGCATATTTGATCATTCCCATACCGTACACCTTAAGTAGGGGTCAATATATCCATTTACTACCTTGATTTCCTCATGGTTGGTTCGTACGCACTACCTAGGTTGGATGACTCATTATTTTATTGAATGATTATCTTGTTAGTTGGTATTTTATAGAGTGAACGCATCGTTGGAATGAAATTTGTATTCACATGTGATTTATTCTTCATAAGATTGTGTACGTATTAATTGTGTGTAGAAACTATCTCTCATGTGTATATATATACACACATAGGTTGTAATTCCATATCTCATTGTATTTGGGAACAAGGGAGATAGCTTCTATTAAATTGATAGTCAATGGGTGAGTTTGAAATTCAATTTCTTTGAGAGTGAGAGACTGAGTTGAACCAGTTTGAGAATTCATCTGGTGCTCAATCCTTTAAGAGCTATTAGTGTTTGCAAATTTATACTTCCGTAATGCATGATAATAATGTCGAAATGCCAGTAGCTATTAGTGTTGTTGGTCTCATATTGCTAACACTTTATGCAGAGAAATGATCTATGCTAGCAAAACGAACAAGCTATGAGCCTACTATTTTCAAATCATAAGCATTCAAGAGAGACCTTAGGCTGATGAATATATTTTCTTATTTTGTAAAAGTGATGTTCTTGGTCTCAAATAGATTTTTACAACATGCAATATTTTCTTGAAAAGGTAGTTTCCTATGAACCTTAGTAAACCATCATATCATAGCATACACAACTATATATATATATATATTATGAAGTGACACACCCTAATTAAAGGACATGACCTAACCAATGGACATGGTCTATCAACCATTGTGCCTAGTCAATTATCATGTCCCATTTTTTATAGCACCATGGAGAGACCATTATCCCATTAGATTCCCTTGGGTTCAAGTGAAAATTAATTAATTAATAAGGGAATTAATTTTTTCCTATAGTTACCTTTCGTAATTAAATCAAATCATGAAAGGGTTATGTAGGACCATAATTTCAGATATTTTAATTTTCTAATATTTGTTTATGAGTTGGAATTGATCTAGGCTAGTCAAGAGGGCACATAGGAATATGTAGACGACATATGAGTTGTCTCCCTCAAGAAATCTGGAGAAAGACAACTAAAAAGTAGGAAAAATAGTAGAAAAGTGGAAAGGTAGAAGTTTCCATATTTTGCTAATAAAGGTAGAGAAAGGATTAGTCACTGTCAAGAAATCAAGCAAGGAATCTAGGAAAGCTTTTCCTAATTTCGAATTAGAAAGGGGGGGGGGGGTAACTTCTATTCTCTCATGAAACTGTTATTAATTATTATTTTATTGATATTTTCATGAAAAAACTCTAGAAGGAAAGATAAGGTAAATGAAGAGTTATAAAAGAGGTATGAGCACCCCAGTTCACATATTTTTCCATTTTGTTCATTGTGTTGAAGAGCATTTTGCTTTTCTAGACTTGGGAGATGTGCCCCTTGTCACTAGTGGGGAGATATGCCCCTTCTTTCCATTGTAGCTAGTTGAGAAATCAGCTAGTGATTTAGGAGTTGGAAACCCTATCCATATCATCGATGGTTATTACAGGAATTCCATGCCATTTTTAGTTTTGTTTCGTTTCCATATCAGTTTTCTTATGTTCCATTTATTTCAAGTTCCATTTTCCAAGTGATGATAGCAATGTGGTATTGAAGCATCATTTGTAGTTGGGGGTTTGATATATATGTGCCATGGTTGTTGTTATGTACATATGAACTGTGTATTTATAGAACTGCATAATAATAAAATCATATTTCTATACCTTCGTCTGCAATTTATTTCTTTCTATCCAGCATTCTATTTTTCCTATGCCAAATACATTGTAAAATATGACTAGTTTTAAATTTTGACGAGATAGCCTGAATTTTGTACCTCCAAATCACAATATGAAAGTTGATACAACTAGGTAAGACAAAAATGAACCTATCCGAAGCAATAGATAAGAAAATTGTGAACTCCCAATTCCATTCAATTTTTTTGGAAATGGCCTAGTTGAGTTGTCCCAGATTTTCTCTTTGTCCTAGTTTCTCCAAATTACAGAATAACACCTAATATTTGAGTCTAGTGTATTGCATAATAGGTTGGTGCTGTAAAATTCAAGCTGCTTCCAGTATTTCACTAGCAGTGTATGATTTTCCACATAATTCCTGGGGAAATTGCCTTCGGTCATTGGGTTTATCCAAATTGGTCTTCCCATGTGTGATGTACTTGGAAAACTGCAAGCTGTTGAAGTAGAACCTAGAGTCTACCTTCCTTAAAGAATTGATGGTCTGTCAATAAGTTCTATAGGTTTTCCTAAGGCTATAGTAGACCCCAGTTCCAAGTTTGGGAAATAATAGGAAAAGTCTAGTGGTGTTTGGAGAAAGTTGAAACAATCTAGCCAGTTTTTGAAAATTTTCCTAGTGTGCCTTTTTAAAAAAAGGTACATTACAATGGTATCATAGCATGATTCTCTACACTTGTGAGATGCAAAACTAAATTTCAATTGTACGGAGAATAAAATTTTCAACTATGAGGCTTGTACCAATTGTTGAAGTTGAAGATGATTTTGAATAGTATGAGGAAGAGGAGGTAATCTACATTGACGGAGGTTTGCAGATGTCACGAGATGAGGATTATGGTTACTTTTGTGACCAAATATACATTGGATACACTAAACCCAAATTTCCAAGGATCCTTCAAGAGGAGATATCAAGAATATTTGTAGCAAGCAAAAAACATGCTTCACCGCCATTGAGAATATCTAGCTTTGGATAATCAATGGAACTTAACTCTTTCGAGTACTTCCAAAATTATCAAGCATTAAAGGAGGAATTTTGGGAAGTCTTATATTTTCAATATTACTGTGAATTTGACATACGAAGGATGATAAAGAACCAAATAATGGAAACACATATTGTTGAGAATGTGTGCAAAGAAGTGGAGCATAAATTGCAGCAAAAGGGAGCCAAAGTAAATGAACATAAGCAGATGGAGAACACAAATCAGCCATCCTATGAAAAGGATGGAACCATATACACAAATTCGCTCTAGTACAATGAAAAATTAGAGCAGAGGGAACCACATGTTTAGAAGTGAGTCTTCCAGTGTGGAGCACAAAGAGGAAGATCCTGTCAGCACAAGTCATCTACCTAGAGAGGATGAATATGTGACAAAGAGGTATGATGAAAGTTTTGAAATTTGCAGAAGTCACAGTCCATTGCCATTCCTTGAAACACCCTCCACTTCATACAATGTAAATGTTATGGAAAAAATATTCTAATGTTGACCTGTATGTCAAGAATGAAACATGTGCTATGGATCTATGCCACAAGAAAATTGCTCATAGGTGTCAACCACTGGGAGAAGAAAATTTGGTGGAGGATTTTCCATGTGAGTTACATCATTTGATGGATTCACTAAGGAAAAACCAAGATAATGTAATGGCATCCTTGAAGAAATTTGTTGATACCAATGCCTTGGTAACAAGCTGCTATTGGAGAGATTCAGGAGATGGTGTGGAAGGAGAATCCTTCCTGGGATATTTTGAAGCACTATGAGAGGCAATGGAAAATATGAAAGAGATTTACATAAACTTTCTCTCTAACACATGCCATATTCTCATGATGGACGAAATGTATCAGCATGCACTCAGGAAGGAATAAGAAGAATCAGAAAGGATCACTAGTCAATTGGAGGTCGCCTGTGATTATTTGAAGATCACACAAGAAGCCCTTCAAGAATTAAGGAAGCAGATTGATCAGCTTTGCAAGGAGTTTAGTACACCACATCCTCCATCATGCATGGAAATTGATCATGTGTACATGGTAGGAATTCCATTGGATTTGAGGGAGTAACCTCATGTGGAGATTGAACATGAGGAATATTCAGATTTGCAGATGCTTATGAAGAGCAAAGAGGAAGAAGATTTTGGAAAAGCACTTGTTGATATGCAGGACATAGAGGAGGACTTAACGATGGTAGAGATAGATAAGGAAATACCATTTGAGTCTGCAAGTAGTGGTATTTGTTTATCCAAGGATTGGGTAGACAATTACGTCACCAAAACAGAGGTTCAAGGGTGCACAAGACTTGCTTGCATCAACAAGATATTGTTTGACACACATGCCTTGAAAGAAATACCTCATGAGAAACCATTATGGGAAGAGGAATTAACTCCAAAGGAGATGGATGATCACATCCCATGTGGACCAACAAACATGGGTGTTTATTCAATCATGGATTGGATGGATGAATTCATTACACAGATGAAGACTCATGGATATTCTGAATCACCATGTGAAATAAAATCATCTTGCATTCGTGGAATGTGGGATGCAACAATGCATGCAAGAATTCAGCTTGCACATGAAGAGGTCAAAACATTGTTGGATCTAATGGCATAAGTTTTAAGGAGTATTGGAAGTGATGGGATTCCAATATGGTTATGGGATCCTAGAATCATTTGGAATGACACATTGTTCCAAGTGATCAATATGTTTAGTGGATTGTTGCATACGCAATGGGATCCTGGCATTCTGTTGTAGTCTATGGGGTTGCATCAATTACAAACAACACATTATACTAATATAGAGAAAGAGTCACATGCATACATACATCACATAATTATATAAGAGTAAGTGGGACAGCAGCAATACGCCTTATATTAATATAACCAAAGCAGAGTACAATATCAATGCAGAGATCTCTCTTATGATGTCGACTCCACAACCTATTTATACATATTATAGACGGTTATTCAGTTATAGTTGATGGTCAGTTGATTAACCAACCAGCGTGTCACGTCCCCTCCCGTCATCCCGACCCATAGAGGGAACATGCCTGCAACATGGGGGTGTGCCTAATTATTCCCCAAGCCATGTTAGTATATTCCTATACTCCATCCTAGTCCTAGCAGCATTTTCATTATTTGCATTTTCAGTCATACATGCACTTTTAGGGTTTGCATGCATTACTTAGGGTTTGCATGCATTTGCATGCATCCCAGTCATCAGTCCCAACACCTAGCCCTCAGTTAGCTATCCCCCGGAGCTTCCTTCCACTCAGTTTCAACCCTCCTAGAGCTTAGTGCGCCCTCCTTTCACCTACTGCATGATAAAGGTGCCCTTCCTTACCTACCATTTAGTTATCTCCAGTTATCTTCAGTTCTCTTCTTGATTTTAGGCTTGACTGACTCTCAACTAACTGTATCACTCCGATGGACCTCCAGTGAGACTTGACTGCCCATTCTGACTTCAGTTAGCTCCTCATGCACCCTCCACTGAGCCTCCTTCATTCAGTTAGTGTCTCCATGTTCCAGTTACAATTAGTTACACCTACCACACTCAGTTAGACTCAGTTTGACTGACGGTTGACAGTTACTTGTGCATTGATGACTCCACTGATGATGATATAGACTACTAGTTGTGCTCCGATGAAACTCCAGTGATCTTTTGATCACTCCATGAAGGTTCGAATTGCCACCTTAGGCATTCAAATCCTCATGCATTGTACTATTTATTTGTCCATATTGTGATTAATTAATTAGTGTGTGTGAAATATTTTTGCTTCTATCTGAGTTCTACTGTTTTATTCTGTTGCTCATTATACTGCATTGAACACCCTTCTTCTATTTTCTTGCTTAATCAATTACTTTCTTGTGAGGTGTACATCATCTCTTAGATCTGCTGTGAGGATTTTCACATGGTATTAGAGCATGTTGAGAGTATTGTTTATCTCCATTCTTGAGAGTTTTTTGCAGTTTATTCTCAAGATTTCGAGTGCAGCAGTTTCTGCATTTTTGCAGCAGTAGTAGTTGCAGATATTCTCTATTGTTTTTGCAGGTCTTCTACAGCTTCAATGTATTCAGAAGAAATTCCTCCCCTTTCTCCATTCAACTATGATCTTCTTTCTCCACTCAACTATGGTGAATGGAAACCACTGCTGATAACACATTTGAAGAAAAATGGTCTCTTTGATCATTGTTTTGAAAGAGAGTTCGAATCCTCTAAAGAAGAGAATGACTGGTTAGATGAAGGTGGGAGAGCTATTGCAACCATGATGTTTGCTATGCTGCAATGGATGTTATATGACCTCCCTGATATTTCATCACCAAAAGAGCTATGGGCTCACCTGGATGTAATATTTTACAGACAGAATGAAGGAATTGGTCCAAAACCTTTCGAGAGCAAGCAAAGTGATGCATTCTCCCTCCTTGATGATCTCATTGATCATGAACCAGTATCAAACACATCTCATATTGAAGTTGTTCACAAAGAAGAAGAACTTGCAGATTCTACACTCATGCTCCAAATTTCTTCTCTTTCTGTGCCAGCTCACACTCTAGATATTGCAGAAGGTCCTAAATCCTCTCTTGCACCAGAGTCTGTTGGTTTGCATCATGATCACATGAATGTTTCAGAGGTAAAATCAACCATTGGAGGTAATGAATTCGCTCTCCATGATCAATCACCTCTTATTTACTATTATATGATCATTATCTCATGCTTTTAGAAGGTTATTGAAGACTATGGCCATTTCCATTCGCTTGGGATAATTTCTCACGCACTTACTGGTTTTGATCTCACCTCTAATGGTTCAAAGGAGATCTCAAGAAACCATGATTCAAATCTTGGATATAATTTGGATTCTAAGCAATTACTACTTGGGATAATTTATCATGCATATGATAGTTTTGATATCACCCTTGCTGGTTCAAAGGATATCTCAAGAAACTATTCTTCAAGTCTTAAATCTGATTTGGATTTCAAGCAATTATTTGATGGTTCTTTTGAGCATACTCTCACCGATGATGGTTTGAAGGAGAAGACAAAAGACTATCTGCACATTCATGTTTTTTATCCTACCTCAGCTGATTCGAATCACAGGTTCAAGGATCATCCTCATGCTTTTGGATTTGTTTTCATCACATTCAATCTGAAGAGAAAGTACAAGCACATGCTTTCTGAGCATGATCCACTTCTTCCCAAGAAGAAGATACCTCCAGACATATGACCAAGCATCACACCTGCTTGAGTTTGGAGAATTTATTTTTGTGTGTGCCTTACAGTCTATTTTGAGGGGGGGTATTTTTCCCATGAGATTTTCCCCATTTCCTCGGTTTATTAACTGTTATTATTCATTGTATTGGGTGAACTTTGGTCTTAGTTACCAAGGCCCGGGATGGATTAAGGGGGGGTGTTAGGATATTCCTATACTCCATCCTAGTCCTAGCAGCATTTTCATTATTTGCATTTTCAGTCATGCATGCACTTTTAGGGTTTGCATGCATTATTTAGGGTTTGCATGCATCCCAGTCATCAGTCCCAACCCCTAGCCCTCAATTAGCTATCCCTCGGAGCTTCCTTCCACTCAGTTTAAGCCCTCCTAGAGCTTAGTGCGCCCTCCTTTCACCTACTGCATGAGAAAGGTGCCCTTCCTTACCTACCATTCAGTTATCTTCAGTTCTCTCCTTGATTTTAGGATTGACTGACTCTCAACTGACTGTATCACTCCGATGGACCTCCAGTGAGACTTGACTACTCATTCTGACTTCAGTTATCTCCTCATGCGCCCTCCACCAAGCCTCCTTCATTCAGTTAGTGTCTCCATGTGCCAGTTACAATCAGTTACACCTACCACACTCATTTAGACTCAATTTGAATGATGGTTGACAATTACTTGTGCATTGATGACTCCACTAATGATGAGATAGACTACTAGTTGTGCTCCGATGACACTCTAATGATCTTTTGATCACTCCATGAAGGCTAATTCGAATCCTCAAGCATTGTACTATTTATTTGTCCATATTGTGATTAATTAATTAGTGTGTGTGAAGTATTTTTGCTTCTATCCGAGTTCTACTATATTATTATTCTGTTGCTCATTATACTGCATTGACCACTCTTCTTCTATTTTCTTGCTTAATCAATTACTTTCTTGTGAGGTATACATCATCTCTTAGATCTGCTGTGAGGATTTTCACAAGCCATATGACTAAATTCACGATTTAATAAAATGCATAATTAATTTATACACAACGGAAATAAACATCATCTACACACAATCCATCATGCATTCAACATATCAATAACAATCATCAAATTAACACATTGCAGAACACAAAATGTACATAATTTTAACCACAGAGAATACTTATCTTTAACATGAAGCTGTCCAAGCAACTGGCTATGTGAGAGCAATGTTCCACCTAACCATAGATCTCTGTCCAACCTATATTACTTCAGATGAGAGGCCACCCCCGAGCTGGGCTGTATATCCACTAAGGAGGAATTAAACAGGCTCACTCACATCCATGGTTTCACACAAACAGTCATGCTAAGCCAACTCACAGTTGGGTTTATCAAGCATGCAAGAGACAAAGGGGAAAAATGCTAATCCAACGAGCCCAACCACAGAGCTATAATCATCTCAAGATAAACTCAAACAACCTTGGAACCCACAATACCTACCACACCCAACACAAGGAAGGTCCCCTTCTCTGCTGCATAGTCCCTCAGGCGTCCCTTCCCTCCAGTTCTCTTCAAGGTGGGCATAGAAAGGTCCAAGATGATAAATCCTTGATATTCTAGCATTCACTGGGTTTATAAAGCAATCCCAACCTCTGTTCTATCCTCTGTTTTGTCATTCACACTTGGATTCTCACAATTCAGTGACCAAATGACTCAATCCCGTAATTGGATTTTCGGGCTATCAAAACTAGGTTTTCCCATGGATTTCTGGGGATCTAACACTCTCAAATTCACCCCAAGGTTCATGTATATGGATCCCCCATCATATTTTACTATTCACACAAAATTCTGGACATTTTTGGCACTTCAAAACGTGGCTTAATTCAAAGTTGCGATTTTTGTTTTTTCTCATTGTTGGCACTGTGTAATCGATGAAAATTGAAGCTTAGATGTTCAACAATGGAATGGGAATGAGGAAGAATGAATTACCATGAGGTAGAGTGACTTGTGGGTCAAGGAAATAGATCCCATACCTGCCATATGAATTTCTGAGCTGCCCATGCTCCATTGAAGCCATGGACTGATTTCTTCAACTACTTCCTTACAACATAAATAAATGTCAGCAAGGAAAGTCAAATGGGTTCTCAAGATGACATTTGGAAACATATGGTTAAACCCCACAATCCCCCTCACCACTCCCTAGTGGATACAGATGGCCCCCTCTTATTAGTTGCTTCCATAGCCAGTTTTTGGTATTTTATTGCAATATTAATATTTACATCAATTTACAATATTCCATGGCTTAATAGCACATGGATAACATAATATCAAATATTTGTATTTTTTAAATAAAAACTAATCATCCACTAGCGAGCCTTGGGCTTGAGATCCACGCTAGGAAAACATATATCACATGTATACGATATTTACATTAAAAACCAATATATCCTAAGGGTCAAAATTGGGGTATTACATTCCCCTCCCCCTTAGAAAAACACCGTCCTCGATTTTCGCAAAACTGAACAAAAATGGGAATGCTTCTCTCATGGCATCCTCAAACTCCCATGTAGCCTCATCGAGCCTAAGGTGCTTGTTGATGTATTTGTAACTTTGGAAGATATTATCCTATGTATTACATTTGTACTTTATTGTATTCCTGATGGAGATGTATTATTCCTCCAATCAGAAATGTCGTCATTTGTATTTGCAAGTGTCGCAACTTATATTTGATGGGTTATTAGACCACCTTAGAGGGGTCGGACCAGTGTGGGTTAAAGGGTTATTATACCACCCTAATGGGGTCGGCCCAATGACATGTGGATGGGTTATTAGGCTTCCTTAGGAAGTCGGCCCAGTTATAGTAAAAGATAAGCCAAAGTAAAGTATAAATAGAGAGTGTGACTCTCTCATTTATTCACTCACTCACTCACTTCGCATTAGTGAGAGAGAGGAGGAGTGCGCACAAGTGGAAGAGGAGTAGCTGCTGCTGCAGACATCTATCTTTTGGGGATTCATCTTTGTGATCTTTGTATTGGTGCTCATTCTATATCTGAGGAAGTTGTGGGGTTTTTCACCTTCTTGGTTTTCCCTGGTGAAATGCTCTGTGTCTCTTGTCTCTTGTGTTTGATATGCTGTACATGTTGTTCTCTCAGTTAAGATCCTATATCATATTGAATTAAATGATGAAAAACTAACATGGTATCATAGCTAGCCTGAAGGAAGGAATTGTATGGCATTTATGACACTTGTTGCACTTGCGACAAATTGGAAGCTAGGGCTTGGTATAGTAAAAACCAGTAATCGTGGAACTTTCGCTATAAACCAGTTTTGGAGAAGGTTCAAGATCTGAAACTTTTATAGGTCGAAGATGAAATGTTCATGTACCTTGTTTCCGAATCTCAGCCTCATACTCATTGTACTTTGTGAGATATGATCTGTACAAGTTAGGGTTCTGCCTCTTCCATAATGCAGTACTAAACAAGTGACCTAGGAAAAAAGTTCATATATCGAGCTAGGAAGCTCCAAATGGAATTCTGTAAAACGTGGCATTTAGGAAACAGACTGTAGTTTCATAGGTCTGGGTTTCAGAGGACAAAGTTGAAACAGTGACATGTGGAACTCCGTACAAGTTCGCTATACTGTTTCATCCCATAAACAGGTCACGTTGCGAAACTTGGAATATCTATCTCTTAGAGAATCCATTAAAGCTCAGATCTATGGGGTTGGAAAGATGACAGGTTAGTCTATCACAAGCCGAAGTTTCAGACCCTGAGGTCCAAAATTTTAGAGATACATCATAAACAATATGGCATATATTTCTATCCAAACAGAATTGAATTCTGAGCACTTTCATTTTTGGATCGTCACTGTTGTGGGAAATTAGAGTTTCTGCAAAAGTTGGAATTTTTGGAATCTAAGACCACGAATGGATGGTCCTCATCAAAATTGAAATTTAGAGACCAAGATCGAATTTTTTTGTTGGGTAGAACCCCGAGCTCTATCAAACCCTAGTTTGGGATTTTGACCAGAAAACCAGAAAAACCAGAAAACCAGAATTTGACAAAAGCTGCAGATCCAAAACTCACAGGTCAATTTTGAGGGTTAAATTTTGGAGTTTTCAAAATCTGAGTACACCAGCTAGCTCACCTCAGTCATCTACATCTCCCTGTCCAGACAGAATTTTGAAATTCCAAGTTTGGATTTTTAGGGTTTCTCTGTCAAACCCTAGGCAGCGCTAGATCCAGTCTCAACAAATCAAAGTGGATTAGGTTAATCCTAGAAGAGAATGATTTGGACACCTACATAAGTGAAGAAGTTCCAGTTCCGGAGGGAGATGAGGCTAAGGATTTAAAAAAGAAGACTACAAGCAATCACCGACAGGTATGACTTGAGGAGATACAGGTATGTTTTGAAATCTATTCATGATTAAGTTTTTGATATCTTGATTAATTTTTAGACTTGTATTATCACCTTAGTAAAAATATGAATGCATGTGAATGATAGAAGACATTCATTGATTAGGGTTATGACACTTATGATTGTACTAATGCACTATGGTGTTGTATGAGGATGATGTTGTCCACTAACATCAAAGGAACATTAAGAAAGACAAATCAAGTTCTAGATCAAGAACATATGACCATGGTGACATGAAGCCAAAGACTCATCCATAGCCATTGATCACATAGAATCTCTACTTACGAGGTATGTATAATTTGGTTCTACAATGCTTAACTTATAAGATATTTAGGTTACTCGCACAAGGTCTCTAAATCATTGAAGAGAACAAAGAAGACATTGTTTGGGTATGTTAGACATAACTCGCAAACATGATAACCCGGGTATGTTTTTCCTATATCAAGTTAGAATCCTACCTTGTGTTAGGATCTTATATAAGTATATTTTTGTATGATTGATAATGATTATTCATGAAGTTATAGGTTTGAGTAATCATGGGTTTATGCATATTATGCTTCTTACTTTGATTGATGATATGACAAACTAGAAGAGTCCTATGGTCAAATAAGAATATGCATGAGTAAAAGAAGTACTCCCTATACTAACACTTGTGACAAATTACCTGTGTATGAAATTACCATGACCATACATGTTTAATGTTATTTAGAATCATAATGTTTTGATAGTATTGAGATTATACTAATGAATGTATGATTATGTATGAGATCTTGAGGATGACACAATGATGACACTAGTGCACACTTAAGCATGCATAGTGGTCCAGGATGGATAGAAGTTCAAAGACATATAATCATGATGATATCATAAAGGAAGCAAAGATCAAGAGGGAGCACACTCTAGTAGTTCCTGCAAGGAAGCAAAGATTGAGAGGGAGTCCACCCAACAACCAAACAAAGATAAGTACTTGAATTGTCATTTATTATATATATTATTACTTAAATAAAGTTGTTCAGTCATGTACATACTTATGTTCCTAGATTTAGGATGTATATTATGCATATTAGAAAAGTTTCATTAATGAACAAGATACTACTAATATGCAAGTAATGGGTAAGTGGCCTATGGTATTGTACAACATTCCATTGCTACTTATCTAGAATGAAACCTTTTTGCTAACATGTTGGGAGTTGTGCACACTCTTAACAATGTTCTGGTAGAGATGGAAGGCATTTAGAAATTTATCGTATGAATACGTGATATGGATGAATGTTGTATTGAAGCATTGGCTAAGATAATTGCATGACTGTATGAAATATGTCCTTATGTGTAAGATTTTGTTCTGAAAAGTATGAGATGTTTCTAATCATGCAATTGAATTTGAATTGTAGGAAAGATCATGTACAATCACCTACAAAAGAAGGAAAACAACATTTGTTCCAGCAACGAAGCTATCTATTGAAGATATTGAAGAATCTAAAGTTCCTAGGATTCGGGATATAGTAGTGGAAGGATGCCATGATCGAAGAATACTAGTTGGTCATGAAGAATGATGTTTGGGATGTGGTCCCAAGACCAGAAGGAAAGTATGTTGTGACTTCCAAGTGGATCTACAAGATCAAGCATGCTGCAGATGGTAGCATAAGAGAAATACAAGGCAAGGTTTGTGGCTCGTGGCTTCTCCTAGAAAGAAGGGATAGATTATGAAGAAAATTTTGCACCTGTAGCCAGATATACTTCCATCAGAACAGTACTTGTCCTGGCTGCAGTGATGAAGTGGAAGATACACCAGATGGATGTCAAGACAACTTTCTTAAATGGTGTAGTTAAAGAGGAAGTGTATGTGGAGCAGCCACTCGGTTTTGAAGACACATTACAGGAAGTCATATGTGTGCAGATTGAAGAAAGCCTTGTATGGATTAAAGAAAACACTCAAGACTTGGTACGGCAGGATTGACAGCTTCCTGTCCAGTTTGGGCTTTATGTAATGTCCCCATTCAAATAAGTGCATAGTAAGACAATCCCATCAATCCTACTAGTTTCCTAGGTTGGATGGGCACATGTGGGATGGTAATAAGGAAACTAATAAATTATATTTAGACATTAGAAGGGTTGAAGCATTTAATAAATATGATGAATAAATAAATTCAAGAGAAATTCTAGGTGGCAAGTGGTTTTGGAGACATATGGAGATGGTGGGACCCACACTAGCTTGATTTTTCAATGACACATGGCAGCTCTCTCTTGCGAATTCAAATTCATGGGAAGGTGAACACTCTTGGGTGAGTTGGTAAGTCATAACACATGGAATTGAGCATCTTAGGTCGAAATGGGATGGAATAGTAACCTCCATGGGAGAGGAAGAGTCAAATTGGAGACTAGTGGACACTTGGGCTAGATTCCCTAGTTTTATGACAACAATAATGAAGCATCTATGACATTTATGACAAAATTCAGACCTAACTTCTTACGCCTGACCATTATGACATGTCATCCCAAAAAATAGGCTCAAGAAGGCGCTCATGGAGTTGGAGGAATCTAAAGAGACTCAAATTCGAATTTGGGAGAAGATGGAAGGTTGGAACTAGGAGACAAGTGGCAAATGAGGAATATTTTCTAAATGGAAAATTATTGAATCTATTGAGAGGATTTCGACCCCTTGAAGGATAATGTTAGTTATAAAATGTATAAATCAAGTATGAGAATGGCTTTTGATGATTTGATAAAAATTGCATTTGTGAAGAGAGAGCTAGTGGATGACTAGTTTCTTGCCTTAGCCAATTTCGAGGGTGAAAGATTCCCATCCAAGTTGGTGTTTGGAGAGGCCACTCAGGTCTTTCATGGTGCTTTAATGGAGTTTGTATTTGCAGGTAGCAGCTACAGGAAGTTTCATGGTTTGGTTTAGTGCAGCACTTTCTTTCCACCGTTTCCAGTTTTGAAGGCATATTTGTGCTCCTTGAGGGAGGGCATTTTTGGTGAGCACTTGTGCTTCTTGAGAGAGCTTCTCATTATATATTTCTGATTGTAATATATTAATATCCTCTATTATTTATATTCAGAAAGTCTCAGGTCGAAATAACCACTGGTTGTATGCAAAACTATTGATTAATGAGCAAACAATGTCCATTTCCCCAATGCATTGATGTATGACACTATAATGTTGATTATTTCGAATGGATCGATGATTCTATGATATATTTGTGATCAATATACTACCATGGATGTCTTCTACAAGTTTCATGTACTGTACTTGAGCATTTGAAGCATTTTTACTCAGTTTAGTTGTATTGGGAGGTGAAATAGTGCCATTTCCCCAAGGGTCGAATTGGGGGTTTTTGCTGTTGAATGTGAGAGAGTTATAACAGTAGTAAAAATCAATTAATGGTGCATATGAGACCTTAATCACATAATTAACACATTATATACCTCTATTCATAAATTTGTGGGAGTTTGGAGGCATTTGGAAGGCCATTTGCAGTGTTACCCATGGGGGATTTGATGCACAAATTACTAGTTAAAATTACATATATTGATCAGAATACAAATCAAGTTTGCAGTAGTATTTGGAGGGCCATAAAACATCCCTGAAACTGATATTCAAGTATAAATACCATTCATACACTCCTACAGAAGCTTTGGGAGCATTTGGGTTGATTTGGAGGTCAAAACAGTAAAACTAGTCAAAGGTCGAAATTGGGAAAAAAAAGTGAAAAATTGGGCATTTTAATAAAATTTGAAAAAGGGATATTACAAGTGGTATCAGAGTATGTTCTTGGCACCTGATGGTCTTAACAAGAAGTCAAAAGAATAATCCACCACCCTTTGAACTAGTAGTTGAAGAGGTTTTTGTTGAAGAAGAGGTAGTAGAAAAAGAGGAGTCTTTTGCTGGAACCATGGGTAGAGAGGAGGATGAAAAATTAAAACATAAGGAGGAACTTATTGCAACCTTAGATCCATGTTTCTCTAAACTTTCAGCAAACATGGATAGGATAGGTGATAAATTGTTGCAAGGATTCGAATTGTTGATTAGCCAGCTTCAAAGCAAAGGGATAATAGGAGATAATAGTGGTTCACACTCAGGGGAAAAGATGAAAGGGAATGAGCATATTTTCTCAAGTACAGGACCTAATAATAGACCTGATGAATTTCAAAGCACACAAAGGCCTACTGCACCTAAATTTCTCACACCCAAAGAAGAACCCAATCTTGAATTGGATTACAAAAAACTAGTAAATGATTGGAATGATTTGAATGAAGAGTGTAAAAGAGGTGTACCACTCAGTGACTACATTGATGCTATGAAAAAGATTAATAGGAAGGGAGACAATAGGAGTCCATTACAAAACAAAGAATTAAATAGTGCTATTGGAAAAATGTCACTTCCTACTTTTGATGGTTCTTCTCAAAATTCTGCTAACACTTGGGTGCAAAAATTGGATGTATATTTTCAGCTAAATCCTATGTTGGAAGAGGATGCATTAAAAATGACCATTTTGAATTTGGAAGGAGATGCCAATGAATGGTGGTTTCATGGGATGAAAACCTTGGGTCATAATCAGGTTAAAACATATGGAGAATTTGTTGACAGGGTACTAGAAAGATTTGAACAAAAAGATCCAGAATTGCCTTTCAAAGAACTAGCTCAATTGAAGCAAACTGGGTCCCCTACTGAATATATGATGGAATTTCAAAACTTATTAGTCAAGGTGGCTGATGTATCTATGGGAAGATTAGTATTGCTGTTCACTGAAGGTTTGGATGAACCCTTAAGAGGTTTGGTCAAATCCCACAAGCCAACTACATTAAAAGATGCAATGAGCTTGACTAGGGATCTCCGAAATGTGCTTCCTAGAACGAGATTTCCTCCTAAGCCTAGATATAAATTTGAAAAGAAAACTTAGCAAATGGATGGATATGATAAGAAACCTTGGAAAAGAGAGTCATTTGAGAGGAATAAAAAAGAGGGACTAAACAGGGATGAACTTAGAAAAAAGAAACTATGCTTCACATGCTTCCAACCATGGACACCGGGGCACAAATGTACCAAAGGAAAAGCTCAATACATAGAAGTATTTTCTGATAATGAGGGGTATGATGGGGGCATGGATGAATATGGACATATTTTAGATCAAGAAGAGGCACATGAGACATCAGTAGAAGAGGAAAGACAAGAAGAAAATCAGCCTTCACCGGACAAAGCAAGAATGGCAGTGCTTTCAGCAGTACCTCACTATCATACTATCCGATGCAAAGGTGTGGTACAAGGACAAAGAACTTCAGTTTTGGTAGATGGAGGAGCCACTCATAACTTCATTGATGCAGAGATGGTAGAGAAAAGAAAGATACCTATTGAACCATTTGATGGTTTCACAGTTGTCATTCCCGGTCACAACACAATGCAATGCAAAACATGGGTTCCAAAGCTACAAGTCACTGTAGGTAACTATACTTTTGTTGATAGTTTTTATGTGGTTGATGTTGCTGATACTAATGTGGTTTTGGGAGTGCAATGGTTGTATTCAATAGGAGAGCATACAGTAAATTATCAAATTCCCGAAATGAAATTCCAAGATTCAAAAGGAGTACAAAGAGTTGTGAGAGGGCAACACACTTATCCAAATCAAGTAGTGACTTGCAATAGCATGAGATCTATATTGAGGCATGGGGATATAGAATGGGCTGCTGAATGTCATATTACATCTCCCAAGCCAACTATAAATATTGTCAAACACCCAAAGGAGATAGAGAGACTTTTGCAAAAATATGAAAAGGTTTTTAGAGACCTTCCACATGGTAGGCCACCGGATAGGGGGGTTGAGCACAGTATTGTTTTGGAGGAGGGTACTTCACCCATTTAGATACCACCTTATAGACGTCCTAAAAGGTTTAGAGATGAGATTGAAAAAGCTATCCAAGAACTCCTAGAGTTGGGGCTCATTAGACCAAGCTCTAGCCCTTATGCTTCTTCAGTAGTGCTAGTGAAGAAAAAAGATGGAACATTGAGAATGTGCATAGATTTTAGAGCCTTGAACAAAAAGACTATAAAGAATAGGTATCCTATTCCTAGGATTGATGAGCTCATGGATGAGCTACATGGGGCCAAATACTTCTAAAAAATTGACCTTAGATCAGGGTATCACCAAATTCGAATGAAAGATGAAGATGTGCAAAATACTACTTTTCGATGTCATTTTGGCCACTTTAATTTCTTGTCATGCCTTTTGGGTTAACCAATGCTCTAGCCACCTTTCAAGCATGTATGAATAGGATATTTTGCAAGCAACTAAGAAGGTTTGTTTTGGTTTTCTTTGATGATATTCTTATTTACAGTAAAACATGGGAAGAGCATTTGCAACAGTTAGAGATTGTGTTGAAAATCTTGCAAGAAGAGTCCTTATTTGCTAAATTATCAAAATGTGAATTTGGAATGAAAGAACTACTGTATCTTGGGCACATTATTGGGCAAGAAGGAGTGAAGGTACACATGGAAAAAATCAGGGCTATCTTGGAATGGCCATCACCAAAAAATATTACCGAATTGAGAGGCTTTATTGGCATATGCACCTACTACAGAAAATTTGTGAAAGGGTTCTCCAAGTTGACTTCTCCACTCACTGATTTGACTAAGAAGCATGCTTTCAAGTGGGATGAAGAGGCTGAAAAGGCCTTCCAAAAAATGAAAGAGGTAATGAGTAGTTGTCCCATACTTGCATTTCCTGATTTTACTAAACCTTTTGTTGTGGAATGTGATGCTTCAGGTGGAGGAATAGGGGTTGTCCTAAAGCAAGGCCAACACCCCATAGCCTTTGAGAGCAGAAAGTTGCAGCCTCATGAAAAAATTTACTCCATCTATGATAAAGAAATTCTGGCCATTATGCATGCATTGGCCAAATTCAGACAATACTTGGTGGGCAGCAAGTTTGTGGTGAAAACTGACCACAATAGTCTAAGAGTCTAAGACACTTTCTCACCCAAAAAGATCTAAATGAAAGGAAACAAAAGTGGGTAAGCAAGATTCAAGCTTATGATTTTGATATTGAATATGTCAAAGGAAAGAATAATATAGTAGCAGATGCTTTGTCAAGAAGGCCTTCTTTTTCTCTCATGGATATTGCTAAGGATTGGAAAAACATGCTACTAGTTGAATATGCCAAAGACAAATTTGCTTGTGATGTGTTGGATGGAATAAAAGGGGATGATAATTATAGGATTTTGAATGGGCTGATATATTATAAGGGAAGAATTTATTTCGTTCATAACTCCAAGCTCAAGTACCGAATTTTGCAAGAAGCACATGATTCTCCACTAGCGGGCCATCCGGGGATCTTCAAAACTTATAGACAGTTGAGGCAAAGATTTTTTTGGAAGGGGCTGAAGAAAGATGTTCAGAAGTATGTGAATGAATGTAAAGCATGTCAACAAAACAAATCAGAACTTACATGTCCAGCCGGCCTATTACAACCATTGCCCATTCCAGAGCAAAAATGGGACAGTATTTCCATGGATTTCATCACCGAATTGCCTAAATCCTTGGGTAAGGATTGTATCTATGTGGTAGTTGATAGGTTGACAAAAGTTGCTCATTTTTTTGCTGTTACATCATCTTTTAGTGCTGCACAAGTGGCTGATATTTTTTTCAAAGAAATCTTCAGATTGCATGGGCTTTCCAAGAGCATTGTCAGTGATAGAGATAGTAGATTCATGGGTGTTTTTTGGAAAGAAATTTTTAGATTGGTAGGAACTCAATTGACTCCAAGTACTAGCTATCATCCACAAACTGATGGACAAACAGAGAGGGTAAACCAATGGTTGGAAGGATACCTAAGAAACTATGTGGGAGGGCAGCAAAAAGCATGGGCAAAATGGCTACACTTGGGTGAGTTTTGCTACAACACCACTTATCATATGTCAATAGGAATGTCTCCTTTCAAAGCATTATATGGTTATGATGCACTTACATTTGCTGAAATTATATTTGGTGATAGTAGAGCCCCAAAGGCTAAAGATTGGGTGGAAGAGAGCCAAGAAATTTTAAAGCTCTTGAAAGACAATTTGCAGGTTGCTCAAAATCAGCAAAAACAATATGCTGATAGACATAGAAAAGAGAGAACCTTTCAAGTCAATGATTTAGTATATTTAAGGTTGCATCCCTATAAACAAACATCTCTTAAAAAGAATGGAGCAGAAAAATTAAAACCACGGTACTATGGGCCATACAAGGTAGTGCGGAAGGTTGGAGAAGTAGCATATGAACTAGAACTTCCGGAAGGGAGTAAAATCCACAATGTATTTCATGTTTCTTGTCTTAAGAAAGCTCTTGGTCAGCAAATCATCACTTCAGAAATATTTCCTCCTTTGGATGATGAAGGTCAGCTCACACTTGTTCTGGAAAAGATTTTGAAGACACGGGAAAGAAGGTTGAGGAGTAGAATCATCAAAGAATATTTAGTGCAATGGAAGGACTTACCAAATGAAGATGCCACATGGGAAGAGGAGAAGATTTTGCAGCATCCAAATTTGAAATTGCTTGAGGACAAGCAATCTTGGGTGGGGAGGACTGTAATGTCCCCATTCAAATAAGTGCATAGTAAGACAATCCCATCAATCCTACTAGTTTCCTAGGTTGGATGGGCACATGTGGGATGGTAATAAGGAAACTAATAAATTATATTTAGATATTAGAAGGGTTCAAGCATTTAATAAATATGATGAATAAATAAATTCAAGAGAAATTCTAGGTGGCAAGTGGTTTTGGAGACATATGGAGATGGTGGGACCCACACTAGCTTGATTTTTCAATGACACATGGCAGCTCTCTCTTGCCAATTCGAATTCATGGGAAGGTGAACACTCTTGGGTGATTTGATAAGTAATAACACATGGCATTGAGCATATTAGGTCGAAATGGGATGGAATAGTAACCTCCATGGGAGAGGAAGAGTCAAATTGGAGACTAGTGGACACTTGGGCTAGATTCCCTAGTTTTATGACAACAATAATGAAGCATCTCTGACATTTATGACAAAATTCAGACCTGACTTCTTACACCTCACCATTATGACATGTCAGCCCCAAAAATAGGCTCAAGAAGGCACTCATGGAGTTGGAGGAATCTAAAGAGACTCAAATTCGAATTTGGGAGAAGATGGAAGGTTGGAACTAGGAGACAAGTGGCAAATGAGGAATATTTTCTAAATGGAAAATTATTGAATCTATTGAGAGGATTTCGACCCCTTGAAGGATAATGTTAGTTATAAAATTTAGAAATCAAGTATGAGAATGGATTTTGATGATTTGAGAAAAATTGCATTTGTGAAGAGAGAGCTAGTGGATGACTAGTTTCTTGCCTTAGCCAATTTCGAGGGTGAAAGATTCCCATCCAAGTTGGTGTTTGGAGAGGCCACTCAGGTCTTTCATGGTGCTTTAATGGAGTTTGTATTTGCAGGTAGCAGCTACAGGAAGTTTCATGGTTTGGTTTAGTGCAGCACTTTCTCTCCACCGTTTCCAGTTTTGAAGGCATATTTGTGCTCCTTGAGGGAGGGCGTTTTTGGTGAGCACTTGTGCTTCTTGAGAGAGCTTCTCATTATATATTTCTGATTGTAATAGCTTCATATCCTCTGTTATTGATATTCAGAAAGTATTAGGTCGAAATACCCACTGGTTGTATGCAAAACTATTGATTAATGAGCAAACAATGTCCATTTCCCCAATGCATTGATGTATGACACTATAATGTTGATTATTTCGAATGGATCGATGATTCTCTGATATATTTATGATCAATATACTGCCATGGATTTCTTCTACAAGTTTCATGTACTTTACTTGAGCATTTGAAGCATTTTTACTCTGTTTAGTTGTATTGGGAGGTGAAATAGTGCCATTTCCCCAAGGGTCGAATTGGGGGTTTTTGCTGTTGAATGTGAGAGAGTTATAACAGTAGTAAAAAGCAATTAATGGTGCATATGAGACCTTAATCACATACTTAACACATTATATACCTCTGTTCATAAATTTGTGGGATTTTGGAGGCATTTGGAAAACCATTTGCAGTGTTACCCGGGGGGGATTTGATGCACAAATTACTAGTTAAAATTACATATATTGATCAGAATACAAATCAAGTTTGCAGAAGTATTTGAAGGGCCATAAAACATCCCTGAAACTGATATTCAAGTCTAAATACCATTCATACACTCCTACAGAAGCTTTGGGAGCATTTGGGTTGATTTGGAGGTCAAAACAGTAAAACTAGTCAAAGGTCGAAATTGAAAAAAAAAGTGGAAAATTGGGCATTTTAATAAAATTTGAAAAAGGGATATTACACTTTACCAAGAGTAAAGCGGATTCCAACCTTTACTACAAGGTTGAGGAAGGAAATCCAGTGATACTCCCACTGTATGTGGATGATCTGTTTGTGACAGGTGAGGATAGGTTGATTTCCGATAGGAAGAGGAAGCTTGCTTCCGAGTTCGAGATGAAGGACTTGGGTATGATGCAGTACTTTCTGGATATAGAGGTGTGGCAGCGTATAGATGGAATATTCCTTGGACAAGGGAAGTATGCAGTAGAGATCCTAAAGCGGTTCGGGATGATGGACTGCAAGGCCATGGCCACACCTATGACATCGAACCTGAAGCTATTGAAGGATGCTTTATCAGAGTCAGTTGATGCCACTATATATTGTCAGATGATTGGGTCCTTGATGTACCTGACGAACACGAGACCAAATATTTTCTTTGTGGTGAACACCTTGAGCCGGTTCCTGACGGATCCTAGACATGTTCACCTGATTGCTGTAAAGCATATTTTGAGGTATCTGAAGGGTACAGTTGATTATGGGCTCAAGTATGATGCGAATCAAAAGTTTAACATGGAGGGTTATGTTGATTCAGATTGGGCAGGGAGTGCTGCAGATAGGAAGAGCACTTCGGGGAAGGAAGTGCTGATCTCTTGGTTTAGCAGGAAGCAATCCTACGTAGCACTGAGTACATCTGAAGCAGAGTATGTCGCAACTTGTTCGTCCAGTTGTGAGGCAGTATGGCTAAGGAAGCTACTGTCTGACTTATTTGATCTCCAGTTGGATGCTACTTGTATCTATTGTGACAACTAGAGTTGTGTGAAGTTGTCAAAGAACCCGGTGTTCCATGACAAGTCGAAGCACATCAAGATCAATTATCAGTATATTAGGGTTATGGTGTAGAGAGGAGCAGCGAAGCTCTAGTATGTTGCGACAGATGAGAAGATTGCAGATGTGTTGACCAAACCACAAGCCATAGGTAAGTTCGAGTACATCAGAGAGAGGCTTGGTTTTCTTCATATAGAATATACTTCGAGGAGGAAGTGATGGGACACATTTGCAGGAGCCATTCCAAGCATGGTGGTAGGAGGATCCTTCCCATGGATGTGGATGTAAGAGATGTGTGATGAGCATCATGACGATGCTCCGGATATTGCTATGATGACCAGATTGATCATGTGTGATGAGAATTAGGACGATGCTGCAGATGATATGCATCAAGACGATGCTATGATGATGATTAGGTTGATCATGTGTGATGAGAATCAAGACGATGCTCCAGATGATATGCATCAGGACGATGCTATGATGATGATCAGGAAGATCATGTGATGATGATGTGCATCCAGATGATGTACTGTATGATGATGATAAATATGATCATGAGCATCAGGACGATGCTCTGTGAGAGGATGATCAGGTTGATCATGAGTATCAGGATGATACTCTATGGCCATGGACAGGTTGTGCAGGTGCATGTAATCAGTCCTAGAGATCTGAACAGGTTGTGCTAGGCACGTAAAAGATCCTCGGATGCTGTTTAGAGATCTTGTAGGTTGCAAGCCACTCTTTTAAGGTTTTGCAAGAATCGCATGTAATCGGTCCTGGAGAACCGGACAGGTTGTGTTAGGCACGTAAAAGATCCTGGGATGCTCTTTAGAGACCTTGCAGGTTGCAAGACACTCTTTTAAGGGTTTGCGAGTTCACATGTAATCAGTCCTAGAGATCCGGACAGGTTGTGCTAGGCACGTAAAATATCCTGAGATGCTCTTTAGAGATCTTGCAGGTCGCAAGACACTCTTTTAAGGTTTTGTGAAGGTCACATGTAAAAGATCCTGGGAGATCTGATAGGTTGAGTAGTAAGCTCGTAAAAGTCTTGGGATGCTCTTTCGAGGTTTTTTTGACACACGTAAACATCCCTGAGGATTCCACAGGATGGCCAGATATGATGAAGACCTACAGGAGGCTAGGCCTACAACCAACATGAAAAAGGGATGGATCTGTAGAACTTCCTATGACGAGAAGAATTGAGAGATAGCACCAGTGATCGAGATGATGAGTACAACATTAGTGATGATAATGCTCTGTGATCCAGTGACGATGATCCAGCTCTAGTATTGAGGATTTGTGCCTATATGTATTGATAACTTGTGTCAAGAGAATACCTTCCTAGTTAATAGGGAGTGTTGATGTATTTGTAACTTCAGAAGATATTATCCTATGTATTACATTTGTACTTTATTGTATTCCTGATGGAGATGTATTATTCCTCCAATCAGAAGTGTCGTCATTTGTATTTGCAAGTGTCGCAAGTATTATTGTAAGTGTCGCAAATTATATTTGATGGGTTATTAGACCACCTTAGAGTGGTCGGCCCAGTGTGGGTTAAAGGGTTATTAGACCACCCTATTGGGGTCAGACCAGTGACATGTGGATGGGTTATTAGGCTTCCTTAGGAAGTCGGCCCAGTTAGAGTAAAATGAAAGTCAAAGTAAAGTATAAATAGAGAGTGTGACTCTCTCATTTATTCACTCACTCACTCACTCACTCACTTTGCATTAGTGAGAGAGAGGAGGAGTGCACACACGTGGAGGAGGAGTAGCTGCTGCTGCATACATCTATCTTTTGAGGATTCATCTTTGTGATATTTGTATTGGTGCTCATTCTATCTTTGAGGAAGTTGCGGGGTTTTTCACCTTCTTGGTTTTCCCCGGTGAAATGCTTTGTGTCTCTTGTCTCTTGTGTTTGATATGTTGTACATGTTGTTCTCTTAGTTAAGATCCTAGATCATATTGAATTAAATGATGAAAAACTAACAGTGCTCCCATTGCACCTTTACTTGTCTGATGGCTCGGTTCCAGAGCAATGTGACCTTCTTGTCGAGGATACACATAGTATCCACTTGGAACTCTCCCTCGGGTTCCACCTGTATCACATTCCAATCAATCATATGATTAGGATCATGTACATACTTCTTAAGCAAAGATACATGGAAAAAATTATGAGCTATTATGTTAGCAGGTAATGCAATTTTATATGCAACTGGTCCTATCCTATCGAGGACTTCAAATGGACCACAATTTCTTGGTTCCAGCTTAGCACAACTCCCCAACTTTAGGGAAATTTTCCTTGGTCTCACTCTTAAGTAAACATGCTCCCCAATCTTAAATTCCTTATGCACTCTTTTCAAATCTACATAACTCTTTTGCTTGTCCTGAGCTTCCTTTAAATTCTGCCTGATCTTGACAACTTCTTGTTCCATTTCCTTAATCATTTCTGGTCCAGGCACTACCCTGTTCACTTGGTTGTCCCAAATCATTGGAGTCCTACATCCAATGCCTCAAATGGACTCATTCCCAATGATGCTTGATGTCCATTATTGTATGAAAATTCTACCAAGTGTAGGTAATCCTCCCACTTGGATGGTTTATCCATCACATACATTCTCAACATATCTTCAAGAATCTTATTCACCCTCTCAGTTTGGCCATCTGTTTGAGGATGATATGCTGTACTAAAATTTAATCTAGTTTCCAATTCCTGAAACAATCCCTTCCAAAAATTGGAAGTGAAATTTGTATCACGATAAAAAATTATTGCCTTGGGCAATCCATGCAATCTGAATATCTCTCTCATGAAGATATTTTCAATGTCATTAGCCTTGTGAGTGGACTTGACTGGAATTAAATGAGCTACCTTTGATATCTTGTCCACCACTACCATTATTGAATCATGCTTCTTCATTGTCATGGGCAGACCTATTATAAAATCCATAGAGATCACTTCCCACTTCCACTCTGGAATGGGTAAGGGCTGCAAAAATCCTGCTGGATGTTGATGATCTTCCTTCACCCATTGGAACTTTTGACATATAGTAATGTACTTAGCTATGTGTTTCTTCATACCATGCCAAAAATATTGCCTTCTTGCTGCTGTTATTGTCTTTTGATATCCTGGATCTCCAGAGTATGGCATTTGATGTATTTTATCCATCACTAGCTTCTTTAAATATGCACTATTTGGAATATACAGTCTATCTTTATAGAGGAGAATATAATCATATCCAAGCTGATATCCTGCATACTTTTCATCTATATTTCTCTGCTGCAATTTTTCTTTAATTTGAAGGTAAGTTTCATCACCGTTTTGTGCTTCAAGAACTCTTGTCTTCAAATCTGATTTGCACATACTTAATGCTGCAACATGAAATTTTCTGCTAAGAGCATCTGCAACCTTATTCTCTTTCCCTTTTACATGCTTAATTTCAAAATCAAATTCACAAAGAAATTCCATCCATCTAGATTTCCTAGAATTCATGTTTGGATGGTCAAACAAATACTTCAATCTCATGTGGTCTGTCTTAAGCTTGAATCTTCTTCCCAACAAATAATGTCTCAACTTCTTGAGAGCATGTACTATGGATGCTAATTCTAAATAATGCGTGGCATAATTCTTTTCATGCTCTTTTAATTTACTCGACTCATAGAAAATCACAAATCCTTCTTGCATGAGAACTCCACCTAGCCCTTCAATGCAAGCATCTGTGCACACTACAAAATCCTTCCTTGGATCTACTATCTTCAAAACAGGAGCGCTGGTAAGTAGTCCTTTAGCTGCTGAAATATTTTCTCACATTTTTCAGACCATACAAACTTGACATTCTTCCTCTGCAATGAAGTGATTGGATGTGCTATCTTGGAGAATCCTTCAATGAACCTTTTGTAGTAACCAACAATATCCATAAAAGATCTAACATTTGAAACATTCTTTGGAGTAGGCCAATCCATTATGGCTTGAATCTTTTCCGGATCCACTGCAATACCTTCTTCGAAAATAACATGACCCAAGTATTGCACCTTCTTTTGATAAAACTCAAACTTGCTTAAATTTGCATATAGTTGGTGTTCTCTAAGGACTTGCAACACCATCCTTAGATGCTCCTCATGCTCTTCTTCATTCCTTGAATAAACAACAATGTCATCCAAGAATACAATTACGAACTTATCAAAATATTTGCTGAAGACACTGTTCATGAGGCACATGAATGTGGCAGGTGCATTGGTAATACCAAATGGCACCACAATGAACTCATAATGACCATATATAGTTCTAAAAGTTGTCTTGTGAATGTATTCCTCCTTTATTCTCACTTGATGGTAACCATACCTCAATTCAATTTTGAAAAACACTTTAGCTTCCTTCATTTGATCAAATAAGTCATCAATCCTTGGCAATGGATACTTGTTCTTGACTGTCACTTTATTAAGATGCCTGTAATCAATACACAACCTCAAGGTTCCATCCTTATTCTTGAAAAACAACATAGGTGCTCCCCAAGGAGATACACTCGGTCTAACATACCCCTTTCCCATTAATTCTTGTAGCTGCATCTTTAAATCAATCAATTCTGGCATGCTCATTCTATAAGGATCTTTGGAAATGGGCGCTTCCCCCGGAACAAGATCGATGAAAAAATAAATATCTCTCTTTGGTGGCAATATCCAGAAACATATCTTTGAACTCCTGCAATACCTGGAAGTCTTCTATCCTTGGTCCTTGGTATTTTGTCCTCCGATGAATCTGATATATGAATTGCATATAATTGACAACCATTCTTATAAAACTTTTTCAGCTGCAAGGCTGAAATATGTCTTACTGAAACTTGCTTGGGAATTCCTCTTACTAATCTCGGTCTTGCCTCTTCACCAATGCATTCAAGTGCTTTCTCATAAAAGTCCAACTTGGCTCTATGTCTTTCCAACCAATCCATACCGATTAGAGCATCATAAGATCCTAATGGTAGTACATTTAATTTTGCATGTGTGTGGAGTCCATTCAATTCTATGGGGCACTCCACCACTACTTCGCTTACTTTTTTCTTGGTCTATGTGGCTAACTGAACTAGCCAAGACTTATTGTGTTTCATTTTTCTAAGAGAACAACCTTCAACCACTTTTGGGAAAACATAACTATGAGTAGATCCTGGATCAATCAAAACAGAAATAGATTGCTTAGCAATCTTACCTTCAACTTCCACCATTGTTGATTGGTGGTCTGCCTGATGATAATCCAATGATGCATAAATTCGAGGCGTTTCCTTTGACATATCCTCCACTATAGCTGTTCCCTATAAGTTGTGCAGACTCCTGGGGTTCTCCCTTTTTGTTGGACAATCTCTAAGTATGTGGTTTCCTCCACAACCCCAACACTGAAGTGGTCATTTTGATGTTTTATCTGCTGCTACTGCTAGTTTGAATCCACTCCTTGCTTGCTTCCCCCGTGGAAAGGTTCTGGGATGATTTTTGAATGGTGGCTTGAAGCCACGTTTCTTTTGATAAAACCTCCCTCTTGGATTTTCTTTCCATGCTAGGTGAACCTCTGATTTCCCCTGCTCTACTCATAGCAATGCATTGCCATCCTAATGGCTTCATCAAGACTTGGTGGATTAACAAACTCAATCCTATCTCTGAAAATTTGAGGTATACTCCCAAGAAAACATTGGATCTTTACCCTCTCATCTTTGATGTAATCCACATACCTCAATAATTCCAAAAAATTATGGACATCTTCTTCCATAGATTTCTATCCCAACCCGAGTTCATTGAATTCTTTCCTCTTACTGCCATAATACCTACTAGAAAGGTATTTTTCTTTGATGTACTTCTTAAATCTCTCCCAGCTGATCCTTCTTTCACTGATCCTTTTCACTTGCAAGAGGTGTTTCCACCAAATTGAAGCTTTTCAATTTAGATTGTAAATGAAACTCTAGACTTTTCATTCCCTGAGTAATCATGAATCCTGGAATATTTCTTCATCCCAAGAATCCATGCCTCTGCCTCTTGGCCAGTCTTGTCTTCTCCATCAAATGTGGGAGGCCTTGCCTTCCTGAATTCTCCCTGTGGAATTCCTTTGAATTTATTTCTTCCTTCAAGTCCGCTAGAAGTGTGTCTTGGAATTCTTCTAGAACCTATGGAGTCACAAGAGCCGCTGGAAGAAGATCTTGAGGAGGGCGTTTTATGCTTTTTCCTCACAGAACTCTTTCTTGGGCTTGGAGTCCTCCTCCTAGAATGACCTCTAGAGAGACTCTCTACATCTCTTTCCTCTTTGCCTACATCACTTGGGTTGGACCCAAGGTTTATCCTCTTCTGCATATCAGTGAGGCTCTGCAAAATAGAAACACGGAGATGGTTCTGTTCCTCTTGAGCCTTCATCAATATTTCATTGAAGCTTACCATGGTCTCAACCAAATTCTGAGGAGTTATTTTCTCCCTTCTCCCATTGGATTCAGTTTCAGCATTATCTTCTTGCAAATTTTCTCCTAGATCATATTAATCATGCTCATAAGGATCTTGAGCATCATTCATGGTCCCCATTTCCTTTGGAGACCCCTTTTCCTATAGGTTGCCTCTGCTACAACTATTTAAATCTTATCAACTGCAAACACTGTGCATTATAAAAATATTTATTAGACATCTTAGGAGTGCATATGGAAACATAAATCATCAATATTTAACATAATTAAACTCATGAAATAATTCTTAGAGCTATTATTCCTTCATTTCTTTTTCCCATTCACGCAATTATGGAAATTGCCCATATTGACCACAATTTATCAAAACAGTCACTGGCACTTTTTCGCTCTACATATCTATGATGTATGATAACCTCATTCAAATTCTGGTTATGCACCACTGTTCCCTGTTGGACAATCTTTCCAATTCCTATCTATATGTTCCATTTCGACTTCAGGTGTGGATTTTACATTACTAAAAAATGACAATTTTTATCAAAATTATGCACTTTTACATAGCTGTATTTTATTCTGAAATGCCAACTTTAGCCACTTGTAAAAACAAATCTGGGAGGAATCATGAAAACATTTATATCGGAAGAATTTAGTCCATATAACAAGGGACACTCATCATCCTTTGGATCTCTGTTACGGTGTACCATTCATATTCTATAAAATTATGGGTTTGACTACTTTTAACTTTTAACTTTTTCCAAAATTTCAAAATTTTGGGCCAAAAATGGCTATTTTCAAAAATAATCATTTCTGGAAAATCTTTGTCTGACGAAAAATTTCTGTATTAATGAGAATATGAAATTTGAATTTCAGTAGATTTCTTGGATCCTACATCTAAGGTCACTTTCATCCATTGCAAGCATTTCAAAATCCTCAAAAAGTGGCTCAAAATAGTGCTTTTTGGACTTCTTGCTCACCCCGTCTCCACATCCTTTGGAGTTTGGCTCCAAGATTCCAAAATTAATAGTGCCCCTGCTCCATGGCCGCTCCATATCGATTTTATCTCAATGTGACCTCCTACTAAGCTTTGGGACACCGATTTGTAAAAGCCATAATTTCTCATTTTACGCCAAATTGGAGCATAATGGGCTCAGGACCCTCAATGGTTGTTATACCTCTATATTTCACAGAGTCGCACTTTCACCTTTGACGACACTTCCCCAAACTACCTAAAAAACCTAGAAGGGAAAAAATGATGATGACCCATGAAGACAAACCTGTCCTGTCAGGAATCAACCTAACCGAGACTTCATATACCTACACTACTACTCCTTGCTCAAGCTTAGGGGCGCGGTAGTCCCCACTACCGCGCTATGCTCTGTCCCTTCTGCATGGTACTACCATGTTTTGCTCAGTTGCAGGGGCGCGGTAGTCCTTTTTTAGCCCTTTTTCCATGGCTTGTGGGATCTTGACCTTCGAGAGATTTTTGAGGATTGGTATCCCTGATTCGATCCTAACTCACCTTCCCAGATTAGTGGGTCTGATCCACTAGATACTCCCAAGATCCATTCTTCTCTCTTGTTGGTTAATCCTTCTACACACTATAAGAGAGAAGCCTTCCATGAGCAAGGGGGAGGAATCTTGGAGACATCAAACCTATGATCTTGAATCTTTGTGGAGATAACTAGAGGAGAAAGCACTTGGAGTTGGGAGTTGGCTTGGATATCAAGCAACCATTGTAAGTGACTTCAAGTTTGTAATAAAACATAACTTGTCTTGTTTCCCAAATCGTGTATGTTGATCTTGTTTCAATCATATGATTTGTTTCTGCTATAGATTTAGATTCTAACATATATTTCAGATTGCTAGAAGATTGTATATACTTGTACCTTGGTTCATTCTAACAGGTTCGTTCGTGAGGACTTGAAGATTGGAGCAACAACTAGGACGAGTGATTAAATCAGAGGTCAGTTAGATCTCTTCCATTTCTTCCAGCATTATGGTATTGAAATATTTGTTTAGATCTAGGAATTCAAGGTAGCATTTGTTATCTTTTTGTGTTAGTTTAGAGTCAGTTAAGTCTACTTTAACCTAAGAGAGTTTCTACCTATCCGTAGGGAAAAATATCTACAACAAAAACTGGCGACTCCGCTGGTTTGAACCCCATTTGATTGATTTACTTCACTTTCAGTCATTTTTGATTGTGGTTTTTCTTTCTTATCAAACCAGTACTGAATTTTGGTCTCTTTGACCTCTATTCACCCCTTCTCTCTACATCTTTTCTCCCTCTGTGATCAGTGAGTCCTCTGGGTCTGCAGTACCCCTAAAAAATTCATTTTTTTTTCAAAAGTTGCATTTTTTTCCACCCTTAGTAGCAGTACCGCGCCCTCATTACTACCTACAGAGTGGTAGTACTGCATACCCAATGCTCTTACCAGCACGGTAGTGTACCAGTACCACGAGTTAGCCAGTGTATACCACGCGGTAGTGTCTGCAATTTTTCATTTTTTCTTTCCTGTTTGGTTTCCTGAGTCAGTTTTTGATCTTCTCTGCCTCAGTTTGGTGTTTTCTATTGCTTACCACTATCCTGACCATTGCACAGTCATTTGTGGTTCGTTTATCTCTCAGTGTGAGCTTGATTATTTTCTAAGTTAGTGGCATTATTTGCATATTGGGTCACCCCTTCAGTTTGATTGCATTGGCTTGATCTTCCCATCACAACCAAGTTGTTACTACCATCCGTTTTCACTGGATTGTGTAAATTTTCATAATCACAACATTCTTATGAATATCATCTTTTCCATTATTGTTATTAAAATCTATATTGGAAATTGTCATTTAAGAACATTTGTGTTGCTTGGTTTGAAACGATCTAGTTATAATATCGTGCATTAGGAAGTGAACCATTCAATTTGCCACATAAATTCTCATTTTGAAGCATTATAGTTGTAGATCAGTGAAATCTGAAAGAGTGTTTATTTCAGTGTGGCTTTACCTAGAAAAACAAATCAAAAAGTTTGTTTTGAAGTGGTTTTTCATTTGTTTGTGAAAGTTTCATGCATTTATGATCGAAGAACTCTCTCTTTTCCATAGCTAGTTTTCATCGAATACAAGGCTTATTTCAATTCATTCTCACTTGCATGGTTTGGGTCATCACAACATCACTCAGTTTCACATTTATTTACTCGATTGAGTAATACAACCACTAAAATTAATCTCCCTAACTAAACCAACATTAACCTCACTTGAGGAAATCAAAAGAATTTGGTAGTTAGGCAGGACACCGGGGATAGGCATCCAAATAATTCCCCCTTGTCATTATCATCTAAGACATAGTTGTTGTCCTCTAGGGAACTAAAATCCTCTAGTATTTGTTGACACGGTCATAAACCAGTTTGTGGAGGGGCCTCTTGACTGTTTTAAACTTTCAGGGGTTAAACCACCGTGAGATTGAGAACCGGACGGACTCTATGGAATGCCGCACTCCACTTAGCCCTAAGGCAACATCGATCATTGTCTTCCTTGTGTCATACGGCCACCATACTGATAATACAAGGGTTATAAGGCAAAAGCGTCGAAAACCTTTTCCAACGTGTCATGAACGAGGTAGCTTAGTAAATTTTCTACTAGGGATCTTTTACCCAGGATCCCTTTCGGTAGAGGGATATCCTTCTCATATTGGTCTCTCACGTTGTATTGTTTGACTTGGATTTCATCACCTTGCGAAGGATACAACTTGTTGAGGTCTCCAGCTCTTAGTTAGGAAGTTTGCTTGTTATCTCATCTTAATAGAGGGTCATTTTTCTTTTTAGTGACTTCTTGTTGGCATTTTGGCCATTTTTGTTTCCAGCTCGCTTGCTGTGATGCCAGTCTTAGTATAGTTTTTTAGAGCTTACTTTTTTGGCCTACGAGCCTTGCTTTTTCTAGCTCCCCTTTTGCACACTCGATTGCATTAGGGTTTTTGAGTTCTTTGTTATGAGACTGCCCCCGGATTTTGTATATCTACCATTATGTCAGAACCACCACGGAGATCACAAAGAGTATAGGGACGAATCCCACCACCACCACCACGGACCTCTGGTCCACCTACATCACGTATTCCCGCCCCTCCCGGCCGCGGTACTGGCCAAGGGAACATTCCACCGCCGATCCGCACTACATCTTCAGTTCCGCCTGTAACTGTTACTGACAGTACTGTCTCAGAACCCCTTGCAGTTTCTACAACCACTACTACACCTGAAACTCCCACTGTCACTTCACCCACTGTTATTCCAGATATATCTTCCATAGTGGAAAACACTACAGTGGCTGAAACTAGTACTGCCCAAGATACTAGACCAGAGGCCATCATCCTCCCCAATGTCAGCACTACCCTTCCACCAGAGACTTTCTATGATGTTCCGGAAGGATCTGTTGGCACCATCGAAGGATCGGACCAAGATATATCCGAATTGATTACAGTCTCGGGCGGATACGTCGAAGTTATCGAAGAAACCCAACTTCCTGATGCACCCTTTGAACTTGACTATGGATTTATCACTTCCCAGGCGGAACCTCCGCCTGCTATCATGGCACCATCCAGTGTTCATCCACAAGAAACCGGTTCTTCCAGCAACATACCTTGTACAATATCCCTCCCCAACCTCCCTTCGAGACACAAGATCATGGCCTCCATCCAATCTAGTATGGTTAGTCTAGATAACTCCCCGTTAGTGTCGGCATAGTTTAAACATGATACAGAGCAAATGCTCTCGACGGCTTCTAGATATCCCCCTACTAACTGTCCTCCCGACTATCGAGCTCCCAACATTCCGTCTAGCACAGAGTTTCATCACTCCTATGTAGATGGTTCCAGACCTTCAGATGTTACTATACCTTTGTTCCCTCCGGACCCCAAAAACCCTTTTCAGGATACAAACCCGGACCCAGTCCTCGATGGTCCTCCTATTGTTGAAGACGCTATGGATGAAACCCCCGACACCCCTTGGTTAAATTCCCCACATTTACTGCCATCATGTATGTTTGGTGCACATTCTATGAGTGATAACCCAGTATTTTCTCTGTCCCCGCCCATCACATATGGAAGACCCCCTCCACAAATCGGCACCTTTGGTGCCATTGTCCAATCGACACTATCTCACCTTTCTAGTGTCGAAAGAACATCAAGTCATACCGCTGGATCATCCATACTGATCGGAGGTTCACCTTCGACCACTATCTACACCATTTCAGGAGGTGGACAACCGACTATTGCGATTGCTAATCCCAACAACCAACCTCCTCCCATCGGGACATCAACCCAGCCTACTGGAGGAGAACCCTTTGCTGGGAACCTCGTGCCTAGTCAACAACCTCCTCCCATAGGACTATCCAACCCACTTGTTGGAGGGAAACCCATCGGCACCATCCAACAACCCTCCCAACCAGTAGCATCTGCTCAGTTCGGTATGTACAACACACCTAGCAGTGGACAACCTCATACCGGTTTTCCAACCGGGCCTCATCTTCAACATCCCTTGTCAGGCACGCTTCCTTCTTGGGGATCTCAAATCCCACAGAGAGAGGGGTACTCATTGTTCGGAAACTGGAACCCAGCTGGGGGGAAACCTCAAATTCCCCCCAACTTGAATTCCTGCTTCCCCTACCCTTAGCTGCAACAACTCCATGGAACTCATCCCTTCAATTCCCACCTCTTCATCAAGGTGGAACCCATATTCCATGGACACCACTGTTACAGCCACCCCCCAACCTTGGAACAGGAAATCCTCCACTTACTCAAGGTAGTGGTAACATTCCTGGGACCCAACAACCCCAGGGAACCATTCCCCAACAAGGAGCAACAACCATTCCTGGGACACAACAACCCCAGGGTACCATACCCACCATCCCCACTCAGTAGAACGTCCAACAACCGGTTACCACTGTGATTCCCAGTCAAGTAATGACTTCCAACACACAACCGGTTAACCAGATGGCCTACTACCCCCAGAACTTCTAGCAGTACCCTGAGGCAAACATGTATGGGTACAACACACAGCAATATGCTATGCAGGGCCCGTTAAGCATCCCTGCACCATACGGTTACTACTCATACCCGCAGTCCAACCGTCAAATTCCTTTCTTGGCCACGCTAGATTTACCCGATTTGTCGAGGCTCATCAATGATCCTATATGGCATGAACCTCACTGGCCACCTATCCCAGCCAAACTTCCATCGAAAATTCCTAAGTTCGATGCCAAGCCCGGGGAAGACCCCAAGAACCACGTGATGACCTTCCATCTTTGGTGTTCATCCAACTCATTGATGGATGACTCCATTTGTCTACAACTCTTCCAGTGCACGCTCACCGGCACGGAAACAAAATGGTACATCGAGTTGCCACAACACTCCTTTCATGATTTTAACACCTTGGCTATGCAGTTTTTGACCCATTTCTAGCTCCCAATCCGGTATGAGACTGGAATAGAACTGTTAACTTCGTTGCATCAAACCACTTCTACGCACATCTCAGACCACATCCATGAGTGGCGTCGACGCCGTAGGCTAATCAAGGCACCCATTCCGGATCAGCTACTCGCTGATTGGTTCACAAAGTCTTTCTTGCCTCCCATAACCAGGACATTGATATGCGTGGGCTGGTCACGGAGGAACAAGCCATATCGGCAGTCCAGTATATGGATTTGGTATATACCCAATCTGGCACTTTACACGAACTTCTTCCCCATGCCACCCACATTACCAATGATCCAACCAAGCCTACCACTGAACCCCCTATCGATGGTATTGTCGATTCAGTCAAGGCCTAGCCTACCATCAAACTGATGGGACAGCAAACTCCTGCTTCCCCCACTCCACCCCAGGCTACTCAAAAAGCTTCCACCTCTCCTGCTATCTCCTCCGAAGTGAATGCAGTTCAATCTATGTCACAACCATCCGGAGGGAAGAAGAAGAACAATCGTGGAAAGTCCATGAAGACTTCTAACCAACAGGAGAATCCCAAGCCACAACCCACCCACAATGACCCGAAACCACGTCGGAAGGCTAAGTTTCCCTGCCTCATTTGTCAAGATGATCACTACACACGTGACTATCCCTACAAGAAGGAAGTCAACAAATTCGTTAAAGGATCCTCTCGTCTGGCAGTTTTAACTGACCCTTTCCCTCAGCAGCAACAACAGATGGTTTCCCAAGAAACCCCACAAGGGGGAAACCCGAACAACCCATCTCGCAGAGAGACGTCCGCAAACCGTGAAATCCTAATGATGAGTAATGAAGAGATTCACATAACCACTCATTCAAAGATGTACGAAAACCCTCCAAGTTCAACCAAATAGTCAGAGACAGCCAAAGGCAAGTCTCCTGTTGAAGATCCTTCTCCTACCCCTCCCCCTAACGACCATCTCCACATCGAGAGACTGCTTGCGGACACAATGCTACGCCCACCCAAGGGAACCATACGAAAGGAGACATTTAATCCCAACGCGCGAGCTGCCCAAAATTACAACATTGTTGAGGATTTATCTCAAGCACCATGTGCCATATCGACTCTCGAGGTTCTCCAACACTGCCCTACGTAGCGCAGAACCTTACTTTCAACACTGGGAGCAATGGACCCGGATACTTCAAACACCATCATGTTTAACTTGGAGTATGTCAAACCTTGACTTTCCCGTCAGTTAGCCTTCCAGGTTCATACAAGAATCCATGGAAATAACATCCATCGCACTGTCTTAGACGAGGGTGCCTCCACGTCAATTATGTCTTTGAATTGTTGGAGAGCTTTAAGCTCACCCGAAGTCACAACGTCTCCCACTACTCTTAGAGCATTTGAAGGACACGGTTTTCAACCTTATGGACTCATTCCCATGATTGGTGTTGAACTGGGGGGAAAAACAGTATTTGTACACATCGAAGTCATGGATGCGCCATTAGAATAAAATCTTCTACTTGGTCGGAACTAGTTTTACACCATGACTGCCATAGCATCTACTGTCTTTTGGATCGTGCAATTTCCTCATGAAGAAAAAATTGTCACCATAGATCAGCTAGATTACTGTATCCTAGACTCTCATCTGAACTCCGCCAACACCATCCTGTTATTGGATCAACCTCGGTACCATTTCCAAGACGTTGGCATTAGTCTTATGAAGGATTCTTCCCTTATTGGTGTTTTCCTGGAGCTGGGCTCCCACGTTCAGCCAGTCAACATGATATCATCGAATGTCACCCCTTTCAATGATTCTTGGGTGATACTGAGTCCCACTGAGATTGAAAACTACAGCAACTCCATGCCATTAAATGGGAACCTAGCAGCGTATGAAGCGATCCAGCCAGCCACCGATTAGGTCGATTCTTCAACCCATCACATAGTGGCACAGCTCTCGTCTGAGACCCATTCATCCCCACCACTTATCGATCCTCTCACATTGATTTTTCCCACTGACGAATCAATTATGGAGGTTATGTGTGGTGATGAACCACCATGGGGAAATTTCCATCATCGATCTTCGTTCCCCACCATCCAGACGATTGAACCCAATACAAAATCCAGCACTTCACTTGGAATGGTTCAAAACAAGTTTCCCACTTCGCTTGATGAAGTATTTTTCGAAGGAAACTTGGCCAACCTTATGGCAACCACTCCCATTGACATTTCAGTGAAGCCTGGTGTCATGGAAAATGTTCATATTGGAAAGACATGCACTCCCACCAAAATGGAGTTCTACACTACCTACTTTAAAACTTTCCGTGACGTTTTTGCTTGGAGTTATGAAGAAATGCCAAGATTAGACCCGTCTATCGTGGTCCACGAGATTCCATCCTTTCCTGGCGCCCAACCTATTCGACAGAAACTCTGACCCGTCCACCCCCGCAAGGCAGCCGCTATCAAAGCGGAAGTTGAAAAACTTTTGCGTGCTGGTTTTATCTATCCTGTCCCACTGACAGAATGGGTATCTAATATCGTTCCCGTAGCCAAGAAACAGGGAACGATTAGAGTCTGTGTCGATCACCGTAACTTGAACAAAGCTTGTCCAAAGGACAACTACCCAACTCCATTCATCAACCAGATCATTGATAACTGCGCCGGGAGTGTCATCTTTTCATTCATGGATGGCTTTTCCGGCTATAATCAGATCGAGATACTCCCAGTCGACCAGCACAAAACAACCTTTATTTGCCCATGGGGAATCTTTGCATATCGAAAGCTACCTTTCGGCCTGAAAAATGTCGGGGCTACTTTCCAATAGGCGATGTCGTACGCATTTCACGATATCAAACATATTGCAGAGCCGTATCTTGATGACCTTCCTGCTCATTCCCAGACAAGGGAAGATCATCCTGATCACTTAGGTGCTGTTTTTGCAAGGTGCCGTCGCTACAATATCCGTTTGAATCCACATAAATGCGTCTTTTGCGTTGAAGCTGAAAAACTTTTAGGATTCATAATCTCCAAAAGCGGCATACGATTGGAACTTGTGAAGGTAGAAGCTATTCTAGCCCTGCATTCCCCCACGAACATACCAGAACTTCAAAGTTTGCAGGGGCACGCAAACTTTCTACGCCGTTTTATTTGCAATTTCGCTGAGATAACAAAAGGCTATATGAGGCTTCTAAAGAAGAATACCCCATTCATTTGGGATGACGAAGCCCAACGCTCCTTTAATCATCTAAAGGTGGCCTTAACTAAAGATCATGTGATTCAACCCCCCAATTACACACAGGATTACATTCTTGATCTCGCAGCTTCAATTTCCACCATCGGTATGGTGTTAGTCCAAGAAGATAATAACGGCATAGAACATGTGGTATACTATCTTAGTAAGAGTCTTCTCGACTCCGAAACTCGCTATTCACATGTTGAAAAATTGGCTTTGGCAATAGTTTTTGCTGTCCAGAGGTTTCGTCATTACATTCTACTCCGCCAGACCACTGTCATAGTGGATTTCAATCCAATGTATTATATCCTTACACATCAAGTGCTTGGGGGAAAATATTCTCGTTGGATTTTCATCCTACAAGAGTTTGACTTGGAATTTGCCAAAGCCAAATCCAAGAAATCTTTGGTCTTTTTCGAGTTAATTTGTAACCTGCCCCGTGTTACTGAGCAACCTAAGCCCATCGAATCTCTTCCCGATGAATCATTTTTCCTCATTAGCACGTCCGACCCATGGTATGGGGATATTTTATTATATCTCCAAACCCAACGTTTCCGCCCCGACCTCAACCGCGATGAACATCGACGTATCCGACACCATGCCAAGTACTACCTTATAGTCAACGATACCCTTTACTATCGTGGTGTTGATACCATTCTTAGACGTTGTTTGACTTTAGACGAGGCCAAACACGTTCTTAATGACTGCCACGTCGGAGCATGTGGTGGTCATCTCTCTGGGATGGCTATGACCTAGAAGATACTGTGAGCGGGATATTTCTGGCCCTCGATTTTCAAAGACTGCGTTGAAACGGTTAAGAAATGTCCACCCTGTCAATTCTTTCATAGTAAAACACGCTCGCATCCTGCTCCACTCCATCCTGTTATTGCCATCGGCCCCTTTTCCAAATGGGGCATAGATTTCATGCACTGTAAGCCCACTTCAGTCGGGGGGCATAGCTATGTCATAGTAGCTATCGACTATTTCACAAAATGGGCTAAAGCGATGCCTACTTATGCTGAAGATGACAAAACAACAGCACAGTTCATATTCAACCACATTATAGCTAGGTTTGGTGTCCCACAATCCATCGTGACCGATCATGGCTCCCACTTCAGGAACCATATGATTGAAGAATTGAGCGCCAAGTTGGGTTTTCGTCATGAAAACTCAACCCCGTACTACCCACAGGCTAATGGCCAAGTCGAAGCCATTAACAAAGTTCTGAAACGCATGATTCAGCGAATTGTGGGTACTCATAAGTCCAATTGCCACTCAGCTCTTTTTTCGGCATTATGGGCATACCGAACCTCAGTGAAAATTGCTACCGAGTTCACACCATTTCAAATGGTGTATGGCCTGGAAACCATTTTACCAATTGAATGTGAAATCCCATCACTGAAGATAGCCATAGAGCTACTTCCCCATACCACTTTCGAAGAGGAACAGTTTCTATACCTAGCCAAGCTATATGAAACCCGCTAAGACGCTGCTTTAGCAAAAAAACTCATAAAAAATGCATCAAAGCACAGTATGACAAATCTGTTCAACCTTGGGTTTTCAACAAAGGCGACCTCGTACTCACATATGACCAAATGCATGATAAACTTGGAAAAGGAAAGCTAGAGTCTATGTGGTATGGCCCCTTCATTGTAAAACGTGTTTTGGAGAAAGGAGCCTATGAACTTGTCGATTGTGATGGTACGCCACTGGCACGGCCCCACAACGGGCTGTACCTCAAACGTTTCTATGCGTAGGGTCATCCTACACGAGATACTTTTTGTACATAATGTACCTAGCTTGTTTTCATTTATCTTTTGTATGCACACACGGATCTCACGTATCCATACTTACCTTGACTTGTGCTTTTATGAGTAGATGTCTGCCTATTACGGATTCGCCGACAGTGCGAGCCGACACACCCGGAACATCACTTCCACAACATGGGTAATTTATTCTCCCACTGACGAGTTGTTATCTTCAGGAGCCGCTTGCTTGGGTCCCACAACCAACAATATTGCAGAGTACCATGCAGTCATTGGACTCTTAATAGAGGTTGCTTCGCTCGGAATTGAATCCCTATCGGTCTTTCTAGACTCCCAACTCGTGGTTTCCCATCTGAATCATGTTTACACAGTCCGCAATCCTATCCTACTTCGCTTATTTCGAAGGGTACACCTCTTGGAACGATCTTTTAATTATATTTCATATCAACACATACCAAGGGAATCCAATTGTGTAGCTGATTCATTAGCTAATTACATTTTGGATTGGCATCTAGCCCATACATCATAAAATGAACACATAAGTAATTGTAAATAATCATAAAAGTAGGTCCATATATATATATCACTGCATATAAAAATGTCTTTCCCAAAATACATAAAAGTTTGTGTTCAAAAGATATAATTTGGGATTCAATCCCATACAAACATTTGGCTCTCAAGCCTACATATCGTGTACATGCCTCAAAAGATAAACACTACTATCTAAGGAGATCTAGGAGATCTATCGGCCTCCTCAGAATCCTCACACTGCTGATGGTAGCAAACTATAGCTCGAGCCACCCTATGGAGGAGTTGGCCAATACACCTAGGCACACCTACGGTATGCCACTGAAGATGCAGAGGAACGTCATCTATCCTCATAGCCGGAACCCCATGGGTTAAACCCTGTAAGTTCCGCTCTATGTATCTGACCCCTCCCGCCTCGTCTGCGTCTTCTTCCTCGTCCGAAGCAACTCAACACTCGTCACCGCCTCGACGTAACAGCGAGTATCCTGCAGGCCTCTGTGGTCCATGATCTGTGACATGCACATATATATATATATTAAAATCTTTTTTACACATTCTCAAAAACAATTAAAAATCATATATTTAAAAAATTAAAAAATACATTAATGAAGGTCATACCTGAGTTATCCCAATCCTCATCCTCCGGCAGTGCCAAGTCTATGCCCTCGCGGAAGTCCACCCCCACATAGGGGTAGTCCTCGATCATCACGATCTGTTCCTCGAGCCATGATAAGAAGTACTAACCAAAATCCAAACATTGTGGCCCCCTGAGCCGTCCTGCATACTCACTCCATCGAGCCATCCCTGGCTCGGTAGGTGGATGGGTGGGCATAGTCAGTTGTGGATGCAACAGTGGCACCCTCTCTAAGAAGAAGGTGACCAAAATGCTCCCATACCCAAATTGAGAGTTCTCTCCAGTCCTACACTTGTTCACTTGTTCCTTGAGATTGGTCAATATTGCTTCACACTAGTTGAATAGTGTCGATGCCATACAATCCACAACAAGATTCATTTGTGTACGAGATGCCTGATGTGGACTCGTACTCCCTGCTGCATGTGTGATGGTGAACAACACGGTTTTTAAAAAAAGTTCCACAATATCCTTAATGACCACCTTGCCGTTTTCTTCCCCGAACATTGACGACAGTAACGAGCAATCAAAGCATCAGTGCTCGCCTCCGAGTTCGTGAACCCTGTAAAATTCACCTGGGCCCCTCTCTTTGAGAGACCCATGAAGAAATAAATGTCCTCGAGCTCAATCTCGAGGGTATGTACTCCAACCCGGAAAGCTTGAATGTTGGGGTCCCACATTTGTATAATGTGGGAGAGAAGTTTTGCTTGAGTGCGGATACCTTTGGTTTTGAAGAATTTCAACAACCCACATTCCCGCAGTGCAGTCAAGGTTGCTTGGTCATCTTCAACCAATAAATCATCCACTTCATGCTCCCTTTCTTTCCAGCTAACCATTTTGCTTCAAACAAATTGCAAACACCTGCAAAAAGACACAAGAAGCATTCATCAACAACTTGAAAGCCTGATCTCAGTAAAAAATTTGAGGAAAATCATTTTTTTTCCCCAACTTTCGCCACTACCGCGCTTGGGGAAAACACGACTGCACAGTACTGTAGAGTACCGCGCCCTTGCTTAAGACTACAGCGCGGCACTGTCACTCAGTACCGCGCTTCCCGATACGGGGAGCGCACGGTACCGTGAAGGGCGAAAAAATCCCCTTAGGGCCTACCCAAAAAATTAATTTTTCCTACTGAAATTAAGTTTTCTACATATGAAATGAAAGAAGAGCTTGAAAGCTCTTACCTAGCGTAGACAGCTGTTGAAACGGTGCTCCGGATCTCCCGATATGAACTCTTGAAGTTTTTTCTCTTCAATGGGTGAAATTTCCTCTTTGGGAAAATGCACAAGTGAAATGGTAACTTTCCATATTTACCTCTTCCTTATATAACTTTTTCACTTATTTTTTACTCGTTATTTTATCTGGTTAAATTAAAACCCATTTCACATTGCTAATATCTGGTTCCATGAGCCTTTTTTGACAGCGTCTCCTTTAAAGATGTTCACACTGGCATTCAATTATTCATTTGACCTTCATTTTGAGCCTACTTTATCTTTTTCGTGCTCTGGATTAAAACTTGAAAAAGATTCCAAGCGCTTTTTACACCTGAGTCGTGCTTGTCAAACTTAAGTAAACGGTGTCGAGCTTAGTCAACTTTACTTGTGCTCGTTAAACGATGAGGACAGTATTCTTTTGGTTATATTTTATTCTTTTTTCGGACCAGAATAATTAAAAATTACGAAAAAGACCATCGGAGTTCTTTTTAAGCCCTTTTCAAGACTCCCTCGTTTCGAAAAGATTGTCAAGTGATCTTGTCTCTTTCACACTTGTAAAAGTATTTGAAAGGTCGTCTATTCGGTGATAGGTTACCTCTTTTTCGGCCCGTTTAGACTATTTACGAGAAAGGTATACCTAAGTCAACCTTCGACTGGGAGAGTTCTCTCGGGAATTGTTTTACACTTTTTCGGGATCTAGGGACTAAATTTATGAAAAAGTACACTTTGGAGCCTTCTTTAAGTTTTTCAGGCTCTCTCGAAGGACCCATCTTGGGACGAACCCCTCCTTTCTCAAGTTTGTAAAACATGTGAGATCGAAATCATCTATGAGATGAGCTATACCGAGCATTTGTTATCCTCTTCAAGCTCGTAAAACAACAAAGAGGTACTCGTCCATCATGTCGGGGGAAAATGGGAAACAAGTCGAGTTTATTTTGTTGGCAGCTTGTCAGTCGTCACCTTTGAACATGGCATGTGTCTGTCCCTTGTCTATTTTTGGGTATCTAGTCTTGCTGAGTTATGGTCATCATCCCGAGTCGTCTCTCTGGCCACGAGCCTACTCGTTCGGTGCCTATCCCCTGCTATCAATAATCCCTGCTGCCAGGTCCTACTTCATGTCGTTATATGTTCAAAGGGTTGCATTGTTCAGAGTCATTCATTATGTCAGACCTCCGCTGTGTCAGTACATGTTCTATTGTTTCATTGTACTATACTATCTTTCTTTCCGATTTCGTGTCGATGATGTGGGAATCATTATGGCCCACCTTCGACAAGTCTATTCTCGTCGACGCCAAATCACTATCTGAGAATTGGACTTAGGAATCAACCACTAGTACCTTGGTACCTGCATGCCTCAATGGAAGGTTTCCTCGTGTTCGACAATAGGTTTACATCATTGGCCTCTGACTAAATGATCTCTTGAATGCTTGACATCAACTCATTCAATCGCATTTTGTTGAGATGTACTATAGATACCTTGGGGATCATCGTCATCATTGGTGATTCCCCTCACATTTGTTAACGATTCACATCATTGACCAGTAATCAAATGGTTTCTACCATGTTCGACTTCAACACCTTGTAATCAGATGGTTAGATTCGTATCATTTGCAATCGAGTAGAAGACCCCGGATGCACCTTTGTACTTTGATTGTGTCTAGGTTGTGATAGAGATGTCCTCTTTATTGTCACGCAGATCCACTTTTGTATTGGTCGTGGTCGTGTCATTACTATCTCATGGATCTATGCTTGTTCATAGTAGCCATGATTTGTCTACAGTCTATATCATCTCAGTACTCATGGATCTGCAATGTATTGGTCGGCAGCCATGCTTTGAGTCAATTGTTTCCGAGAATGGGGATGCCCACCTCGGTGGTATATATCCGACATTTTGTTTCTGTTTCAGCTCCTCATTGCTCCCCTCGATGCTATCTTCGCACAATATTTGTAAAGTCTTTTGGCCATCAGTCTCTTCTAACCTCACACTTTAGGGGGCATCTGTTATACCTCTATATTTCACAGTGTCGCACTTTCACCTTTGACGACACTTCCCCAAACTACCTAAAACATCTAGAAGGGAAAAAATGATGATGACCCATGAAGACAAACCTGTCCTGTTAGGAATCAACCCAACTGAGACTTCATATACCTACACTACCGCTCGTTGCTCAAGCTTAGGGGCGCGGTAGTCTCCACTACCGCACTATGCTATGTACCTTCTGCGCGGTACTACTGCATTTTGCTCATTTGCAGGGGCACGGTAGTCCTTTTTTAGCCCTTTTTCCATGACTTGTGGGATCTTGACCTTCGAGATATTTTTGAGGATTGGTATCCCTGATTCGATCCTAACTCACCTTCCCAGATTAGTGGGTCTGATCCACTAAATACTCCCAAGATCCATTCTTCTCTCTTGTTGGTTAATCCTTCTACACACTATAAGAGAGAAGCCTTCCATGAGCAAGGGGGAGGACTCTTGGAGACATCAAACCTATGATCTTGAATCTTTGTGGAGATAACTAGAGGAGAAAGCACTTGGAGCTGGGAGTTGCTTGGATATCAAGCAACCATTGTAAGTGAATTCAAGTTTGTAATAAAACATAACTTGTCTTGTTTCCCAAATCGTGTATGTTGATCTTGTTTCAATCATATGATCTATTTCTGCTATAGATTTAGATTATAACATATATTTCAAATTGCTAGAATATTGTATATGCTTGTACCTTGGTTCATTCTAACAGGTTCATTCGCGAGGACTTGAAGATTGGAGCAACAACTAGGATGAGCGATTAAATCAAAGGTCAGTCAGATCTCTTCCATTTCTTCCAGCATTATGGTATTGAAATATTTGTTTAGATCTAGGAATTCAAGGTATCAGTTGTTATCTTTTTGTCTTAGTTTAGAGTCAGTTAAGTCTACTATAACCTAAGAGAGTTTCTACCTATCCATAGGGAGAAATGTATACAACAATGGTTCTTTCATGGCCTTCGTTAATGGCCTTAGAACATCATAGGAATCATCCAATTCTGATTCCGCATGCTCCTGCTATCCAAAAATCTAGTTTCAGACTCTATACTTTTTTTTGGGAACCTGCAATCTTTAACTTCTGCAATCCGCAATCCACAATCCACACCTTCCGTAATGCGGGACTCGAAAATGAGGAATGCCAAAGTTTCCACTTCGGAAAGTTTCACTTTCGCAATCCACACCTTTTGCAATCCACAATCCATACTACAGGAGTCGGAAGTGCGGAACGCCAAATTTTCAACTCCGAAAAATGTCACTTCCGCAATCTACAATCCGTACTGCAGGAGTCGGAAATGCAGAACGTCAAATTTTCATCCTCCGAAAATTTCACTTCCGCAATCCGCAATCCATACCGCGGAACTTAGAAATGCGGAACGCCAAATTTTCAACCTCCGAAAATGTCACTTCCGCAATCCGCAATCCATACTGCGAAACTTGGAAATGCGGAACGTCAAATTTTCAACCTCCAAAAATGTCACTTTCGCAATCTGCAATCCGTACTGCGGAACTCGTAAATGCAGAATGTCAAAACGCAAATTTGAAAAATTTCATCTCTGCAATCCGCAATCCGCAATGCAGAATTGCAGCAAAACCTCTTCTACTCCTGCAACTTTCAGAGCTCATATATCCCTCATCCCTTAACCTAGTAAGGAAAGTCCGGTACCGTTGGAAAGATCTTGGAGAGCTCTATGCAATGGTGGGATCCCCTACCACACCTGATAACTTCGATTTTGTCATTTTTCCAATCAAAATGTCGACCAAACTTCATCAATATCTCTTTAAACATTCTGATATCTTCCTGTAAACTCACAGTTGGCCCAAGTAGCCCCAATGCTGCAACATGGGATTTGATACCAATCTGTGACGTCCTCTCCCGTCATCCCGACCCGCAGAGGGAACATGACCACAACATGGGGGTGTGCCTAATTCTTCCCTAAGCCAATTATGACTAAATTCACGATTTAATAAAATGCATAATTAAATTATACACAATGGAAATAAAAATCATCTACACACAATCCATCATGCATTCAACATATCAATAACAATCATCAAATTAACACATTGCAGAACACATAATGGACATAATTTTAACCACAGAGAATACTTATATTTAACATGAATCTGTCCAAGCAACTGGCTATGTGAGAGAAACGTTCCACCCAACCATATATCTCTATCCAGCCTATATTCTTTCAACTGAGAGGCCACCCCCGAGCTGGGATGTGTATCCACTAAGGAGGAACTAAACAGGCTCACTCACAACCATGGTTTCACACAAACAGTCATGCTAAGCCAACTCACAGTTGGGTTTATCAATCATGCAAGAGACAAAGGGGAAAAATGCTAAGCCAGTGAGCTCAACCAAAGAGCTACAAGCATCTCAAGCTAAACTCAAACAACCTTGGCACCCATAATACCTACCATACCCAACACAAGGAAGGTCCCCTTCTTTGCTGCACAATCCCTCAGGCGTCCCTTCCCTCCAATTCTATTCAAGGTGGGAATAGAAAGGTCCAAGCTTCTAAATCCTTGAGATTATAGCCTTCATTGGGTTTATCAAGCAATCCCAACCTCTGTTCTATCCTCTGTTCTATCATTCACACTTGGATTCTCACAATTCGGTGACCAAATGAATCAATCCCGTAATTGGATTTTCGGGCTATCAAAACTGGGTTTTCCCATGGATTTATGGGGATCTAACACTCTCAAATTCGCCCCAAGTTTCACGTATATGGATCCCCCATCGGATTTTACTATCCACATGAAATTCTGGGTGTTTTTGGCACTTCAAAACGTGACTTAATTCAAAGTTACGATTTCTGGTTTTTCTCATTGTTGGCATTGTGTAATCGATGAAAACTGAAGCTTAGATGTTCAACAATGGAATGGGAATGAGGAAGAACAAATTCCCATGAGGTAGAGTGACTTGTGGGTCAAGGAAACAGATCCCATACCTGCCATATGAATTTATGGGCTGCCCATGCTCCATTGAAGCCATGGACTGATTTCTTCAACTACTTCCTTAGAACAAAAATAAATGTCAGCAAGGAAAGTCAAATGGGTTCTCAATATGACATTTGAAAACATATGGTTCAACCCCACAATCCACCTCACCACTCCCTAGTGGATACACATGGCCCCCTCTTATTAGTTGCTTCCATAGCCAATTTTTGGTATTTTATTACAATATTAATATTTACATCAATTTACAATATTCCATGGCTTAATAGCACATGGATAACATAATATCAAATATTTGTCTTTTTTAAATAAAAACTAAGCATCCACTAGTGGGCCTTGGCCTTGAGCTCCATGCTAGGAAAACATACATCGCATGTATACGATATTTACATTAAAAAACAATATATCCTAAGGGTCAAAATGGGGGTATTACATGATGAATTCGATCTGACCTCAGTCGGAAGAGGACCTATTCGACTAGTTGACTAGGCTCCTCCAACATATCCCCCACCAACAAAGCAATTCTTCATCCCAAATATATCAAAATCGTAACTGAAAACTGAAGCAAAATTGATGGTCACTGTTATTTATGGTAGTGAACTGGTGGAGGCAGTTTCTGGTGCTGAGTTGACACAAGCTTCTACAATGGTTGGAGCTGAGGAAGCAAGGTGTTGTTTGAAGTCCCCCCATGTATGAGCAGTCATATGCATATCTATACTTAGTGCAGTGAGGTTAGAAAGTCGAATGATTTTTACAGGAATAACCAGATGTTTAATGTTGCAAAGGTCTAGTCCCAAGAGTAAATGTTGTTGGTGGGATGCCTGGAGAAGACTGTTGATATATGGGCTAATGGATTCGACCTATGCCTTGGCCTTCTGAGCTTGAGTAGCCCACTGTGCTTACTTTTCTTGTAATTCTACTAGTTGACTTTGCTCCATTTGGATTTGTTCGTCAAAGTTTGGAAGAGCATTGGAATCAGCTATGGATTTTTGTTGATATATTTGTGCTAAATCTATCTGCATCTTTCTCATGTCGATGAAAATTTGAAGAAAGGAACTATACCAATTGGAGAGGACAATGATTGACTGCTATTCTTGGTGAGCATATTATTTGAGCCGCCTATGGTGATCAAGAAATAACTGGTACTGATTGGAAAGCAGAGTGAATGTTTGCTTGATATCCTCTTAGTCTTTCTGTCGAATGGAATCTTGATACAATGAGACTAGGGATCCGACTAAACTAGTAATTTATGCTAATGGATTTTTGGTCAGGGGTGCTTGAAGAGTCGATGCAACCTGTAGAATCAATTCTTGACAGGTTTGTAGTACTTTGGTATGTTCGTCTTTCATCCTTTCATCCTCATGTTTATCCTCTACCCAACATTTTTGTTTTTCCCTGTGGATAACATCCATAAGTTTATTTAGCTCATGGTCCTTGGATATGGAAGGATCAAATGTAACCGACGGTTCTTCAGGATTCTTGGTGAGTCTTATTTTTGCCTTGGTTGGCTTCTTATTATTCGTTTTAGTCTTATTTTTCTGCAACCCATCAGCTGGAGCAATACTGGGATTTGTTGTTGGTGATGGGGAGGTAGGTGCTTTTGGTGGAGTGTTCGACTTGGGCGAGGTGGTCGTTTCAGGAAGTGAAGTCGACAGAGGAGGACCATTCAACTGATGAAAATTAGTCTATTGCGGACTGCCATTTGGTTGTTCTAGGATAGTCGATTCAGGGGGTGGGGTTACTTCAAAAGAAATGGTTGGCTTGTGCTGATTGGTCGAAGTAGTGGCCGAAGTCGACTTAGATGAAATGATCAACTTAGGTCTAGCGACTTATTCAAAGGATTTGATGCAAGGGTAGACGACTAAGGGGCATCATTTAACATTTCCAGATTAGGTTGTTTTATTGGTGAATCATGGATAGTAGGTGATTGAGGCAGTGATGGACCGCCGATGCGTTCGAAGCGAGTGGTAAAAGTAGAGAGGGGCGGTAGATTCGATGGTGGCAAAAAATATTGTTCATTAAGGGTTACTCCTAGTGGAGGAAGTACATGAATTTCAGGCGTATCTGTAGCATGATGGACAGTGCAGGTGGCAACAATGGTTTTCCAATTAGGAAAAATATTGGGGATATTGGCAACTAACTTGTGGAAGTCGAGATCTTGCATAAGACTAGGTCGTGACAGAGCAGTTTCCTCGATAATGGTCGGAGATAGGGGAGGTTAATCGTCAGATACTTGCACAAGGTCGTCAACTTGATATGGATTACTGATTTTAGCCTTCTTTGCTGGTGTTGAAGTTACCTATGCTGGTAAGACACAATTTACGAGACTTTGGTCGATGTACTCGTTAACGGTGATGTGGCATGCGACCACTTTATGAATGATCTGTTCTTCCTCCTCATGGAGTTCTTGAAGGTCGTCTTAGGTTGGGGCCGTTAATATCATTTTTCATTTTGCTGATCCTTTTGTTTTGAAAAACTCCTGCTTGTTGAAAAGGGATTCAACTACTATATCGAGCTGTTCTTTAGTGATGTTGACTGCTGCTCATCAAGGACATCGTCGTCGGTAGCTTCTTTCGACGAATAATCAAGGTCTAGATGGGTGGTCGACTTTTCCTCTTTGCACTTCTTTGGCCAGGGAATAATGGTGAGAAGATTTTATTCTTCCTCTCGAGGCCCAAAAATTTGAAGGTACATCCCTGCCTCGTAAACTTCTTCCTATTCACTTTCGGTAAAAGGTTATTGTAGCTGGTTTGCGACCTTGCATGTCGACTTAAGGATTTGATGTATAGTGTTCGACTGAGCAGTGATGTCTGCAAAAATAGCCTGGATGGAAGGGTAATATTCTAACTCAGCTTCATTACCTGCAATGCTTTGCATATACCAAACTTTGGTGAAGTCGAGTCCGAGTTGAATGTGGACAGTCGGTGGTAGACTACGACGAACTTGCTGGGTAACTCGCCACCATGAGCATCCTGTTTTAAGGACTTGAAACAAATTTTCAAGCCACATTTTGGCCGTTGCGGGTCCTTAACTACATCCACGAGGTTGGGAAATATCGAATTTTTGCATTCCTGCTGGGTAGCTTTAAGTAAAGGAAACATGGCCGACTGGTGTAACTCGATACATTGCTATCCATATTAACAAAGAGGGATATTGTATTGTTGCACCATTTTCCTGACATTTTTCACAGGTCGATCGAACTATACCTGCTAAGTATTCTGCCCAATGGATTTGATGACGTCCAACATATTCAGTCGGATGTTGGAAGACCGACCTGTACTAGTTAGACAGATGGATATTATGATTGCAGCAAACTTATAGTTATTGTATTGGATTTTACTTATAACCAATCCTTTGGAACTTTTCCCTTATGGTGACCCTGTGAATTCTTCGATGAGCATGGGATTAAGTCTGACCGGAACCTTAGGTCCCTTGCATGGAAGCCCCTGTGACATTGGAAATGAGTTCAACATTAATCTCAATGGGTTGGTCGAACCATAATTTCCCATTGTGATATTGACTAACGACATATTGGGAAACTAAATCTTTGAGGCCATTGAATCTATCCAACAATGGTGCTTGCAAATAATGCTGAATTTTTGTAGTAGACAACCTATTATCTGTGTCATTCCATTTATCATTTTGTAAACCCCAATTACGCATGTCCTTCCAATAGCGGCTCCATTGGTGTTCCTCGGTGCGGTCCTTGTGAATTCTTAGGAGGCAGGCTTTCAACGATGAAATTGCACAGTCCTCAGCATCATGAAAGTCCTTTTCAACAAGATTCATAGACCTGGTTATGGTGGTGGTTCTTTTTGGGGCCATCGTATGTGCAACTTTGAGTGGAGTAGCCAAGTTACTGACGATGTCCGAAATTGGGGCCAGATACACTTGTTCAATTTCTTTACAAAATTGATCCCAATCTTGTTCAATGGTCATATTTATAGCAGGAAAATCCGTGGTGCATTCATGTCGATTAGGTGATTGCATTACTTGCATATTTTGTGGAAGACAACTTCTTGGTACATGCAAGGATCCTTCTTGATCATGTTTCGTTCAAATTTCTTCATACGACCTTCGGCGGGGTCGGTCATGCTAATGCCGATGATAGTTTGGTCGGCTTATTCTTGAGTGTTCTTTTGGTCGGTATTGGGTGGCCTTTATTTGTTGGTCTGAAGTGGATTTATTTTTGTAGTTGACTCACCTTAGGTGTCTTGGTCCATGCTCGTTGTTCCAATCTACTTTTATTTTGATATGTGCCCTCCATTCATGTGTTGATGCCTTTTTATATGAGTTGTATTTTGAGTGAAATTTAGTTTGAAAATAACTACTTTTTATCTTGACAATTGTAATTAAGCATGGGTAAATGAGTAATTAGTTTACAAACCTGGGGCGCGATGATCGACCAAATGGGATGGTCTCCTTTCAGTCGGTAGCATGCCCATTTTAATTTTGCACTTTTGGTAACTTTGCCAAAAATTATCTCGTATAACATTCTTAGTCGTGTCGGTCCATTGTGAGTAATTTTGTCAACTGATGCCATTGTGTCTTGAAACAAAATATCATTAGATAAGTTGTTATGAAAAGTCATGTAATTTTCCCTTGTTTCCGCTTGTATCCTCCGGTCAGTTGCCATTCTATCTTCTGTCTTCTAAAATCGACGCAAATTGTTGACTTGGCTAACTTATGTTTCTTTGTGTTGCGAATGAGGACTTGGCCTGGCGTTTTTTCAGCTTGCGTTGTTAGTTCTGATTATCCAAGTTGTTTTGAAAAAGAACTTGCCCCATTCTGGTGCATATCATACAAGCTTGAATTTGTTATGCATATTTTATTATGGATAGGTTGAATTATATGCGGTATCTTCCTGGTCAGTGCGATGCTCGACAGTTTCCCTTTGTATGTTCTGTTTTTTTTATGGGCGCTCTTTTGAACCACAAATATAGTAAAGAAGTTTTGTGTCATTGTTTTAGGAATGACTTCAACATACCAACATTCCTGAGCTTGTGTTTCATAATTTTTTTGCACCATATATCATTGTTTCGGAGTGTCAAATGCTGCAACGATTTTTCCATTCACTCAATTCTATCTTGTAATTCTTGATCGTTGGTGTGATCTAGATGGATATAGGTGGCCACCCACCTACTCCACTGGCTCAAAACTGTTTTCCATTTTGGCAGTTTTCTAGTAATATTTCTACGGATTTTCGGGTCCTAAACTTCCGGGGCCGTTTTGAGGCCCTAAACGACATTTTTTTGGTGATTTGGAGAATACATTTGGCCCTAGTCGAAAGTTGTAAATCTCGGATAGACCTTTCTAACGGGCTATCGAGCGCCCCAAACGGAGATCATATGCAAAATTTATGACCCCGAGAAGTTGACTGTTCAACTAACCACCTTGGGCCGCAAACTTTATGACAGTTCATCTTCTAGGGTTAGGTTTTTGGATGTTTGGGATTTTTTCCCTCATGCCATTATGATAAATAGGCCCTTTTGGCCTCCCTTTGTATTCATCTTGTCACGAGTGAGCATAGCCGCCACATCTCTTCTCAAAGATATAGTGACCACCATTCTAGCTGCTTTTATTTTACAGTTTGTTCTGTTTCATTCATTTAATAGAATCTGAGTTTAGTGTATCACTATGTTTCTTGCCATACTTATGCTCTTTCATTTCATTCTCACATAAATCCGGATCAGTGGTATCAAAGCATTATGATCTTGTGTTTTCTCAGTGCATGTCCTCGACGAGATCTAAATATCGAGAGCTGGGTCTTGAACTAGTTGAGCTTGGGGAAAACCCCTCTCGTCGGTCCAAGCAGACTCACATGGAGGGGGAAGAAAAGAGAGATGACAGAGCAGGAGATCCTATTACGCTGTTGCTCGAGGAATCCCTCACATGACAAAGGAACGAGATGATGGATAATTTTGCCCAGATCCTTTGAAGAATTCCGACGACGATAGATGCACTTTCAACAAACAACCATTTAAGGGGTGCGACTCCATTCAAGGTACAAGTTAACTTTGACATTTTGTTATTAGAAGGAAAGATAGATGCATATGCTTTGGAGAAATGGTTAAATCTGTTAGAGGGTTACTTCTCCGTTCAAAAATTTTCTGTCAGTGAAAAGATCACATTCACACTCCATAGGTCCCACCTCCATGTCAAAGACTGGTGGGATGGGTAGTGCGAGAGGCAAGCAGGAGAAGAGTCTGAAATATTTAGGATAGACCCCACTTGGGCAGCTTTTGTCAATGCCGTCAAGGAGGATTTCTACCCAGTTGGAAACTATGATGACCAGTACACTAGGTGGACAACTTTGTGCCAGGAGAGAGACCAGACAGTGCCAGAGTTTACCAACATGTTCCACACCCTACGCTCCAAAATGGGTATTAGATACTCTGAATGACACTTGGTCCTAAAGTACCGTAGTGTCCTGCACAAGTACATTAAGACGGAGATGGATTTCTTGGACATATACTCACTAGGGGAATCTTATAGGTATGCCGTCAAGGTTGAGCAGAAGTTTAAGTAAAAGAATTATTAAGTGGGATTTTGGGTCTACAAATCAGTAGGAGAATCCTGAAAAAGGTGGACCTAATTCATAAGGGAAAGGAAAGAGCAAGGATGACCAAATCCCCAACAACCATCCCAAGCCGCATGCGAAGAAGGGTAATGGGAAATTGAAGAAAGAGACTGGAAAGTGGTGCGAATTCCACAAGATCCCTTGACACAATAATGATGAATACCACTCAAAACAACCCCTGTTGGTTGAGATGAAATCCCCAGAAATCAGACTCCGACTCAGAATCTGATGTAGATAAATAAAGGAGAAAGCAGATCATTAACGCAGAAATCGAGTGCCACCATCGCAACCAAAAATATCCAACTAGAAGAGCCAGAGGAATGGGAGCTCCTCTTCCATTCTCAACTATGGGTGCAGGGGACTCCACTCCATTTAATTGTTGATAGTGGTATCCAGAAGAACCTCATCTCAGTTGAGTTTGTCAAAAGATTGAAGCTTCTGATGGTTCCACATCCCCAACCATACAATATCAGTTGGTTGATCTAGAGACGATACATTTGCGTTAGTCAACAATGCCGCCTCTCCTATAACATCAAGCCCTTCAAAGATGAGGTAATGTGTGATGTTTCCCAACTTGAAGTTTGTGATGTTCTTTTAAGACAATCACATATGTGGAAACATCATGTTGTGTATGAGTCTAGACCTCATAGTGTCATTATTAATTTGGGAAAGAAACTCTATAGGATACCAGAGACACTTACCACTACTGCAATGTCCCTCATCACAGCTAAGCAGTGAAGGAAGGTAATCTCCTAGACAAGGAAATTCGTCCTCTTCATGGTTCGTTCTGAAGGAGAACGAAATATCACAGCAACATCCACCACCTCCTCACAAAGCCCCTATGCACAGCAGAAACATGTGGACAAGATAGTGGAAGCATACAAGGACATCTTCACCACAACTACCAAGGTGCCAATACATTGCAAGGTAAAGCATCCCATTGATTTGATACCTGGAACACCTTTAACTAACGGGCCAGTATACAGGTGTTGCCTCATGGAAAATGAAGAAATCAAATTGCAGATTCAATATTTAATCCAAAAGGGTCACATTCGACCCAACTCCTCACCTTGTGGGATCCCAATTGTGTTGGTACAGAGTAAATATGGGACATTGAAACTCTATATTGACTACTGAGCTCTAAACAAGATCAAAGTCTGGAATTGGTATCCCATTCCCTGGATCGACGACCTTCTTTACCAGCTCAAGGGTGCCAAATATTTCAACAAGATTGATCTCAAGTCTAGCTATCATCAAGTGCCAATTGAGCAGACCGATGCTTGGAAGACTGCCTTCAAATATCGGGAAGGACTTTTTGAGTAGTTGGTCATGCCTTTCGGATTGAATAATGCTATAGAAACCTTCATGAGGATGATGGACGATATCCTATGGCCATTCACCAATTCTTTTGTGGTCGTATATGTAGATGACATCCTCATCTACAACAGAACATGGCCGAAAAATTTGCAGCATATCCACCAGGTCCTCATCACCCTATGACAACACAAGTTATACGACAATCTAGATAAGTGATCATTTGGCATGGAGAGGGTTCAGTATCTTAGATACATAGTGTAAAAACATTGTGTTCATGTGGATCCAGCCAAGATCCAATCCATTCACGATTGGCCAACCCTGACAACTCTCACAGAGCTTCACAGATTCCTAGGCCTTGCCAACTTCTATCACATATTTGTGTTGGGATTCTCTAATATTGCTTGGTCCCTTATCTAGGTGACAAAAGGGGGATCTAAGGTGAAGTTAATTTGGTCCAAGCCACAACAAAAAACATTTGAGGAGCTGAAGCAACGCTTATGTTTGGTGCCCATCCTTTCCTTACCAGATTTGCAACAACCCTTTGAGATTGAGACAAATGCTTCAGATTATGCTGTTGGTGCATTCCTCACTCAGCATGGCCATCCAGCGTCATATCACAGTGAGACACTTTTAGATGCAGTCCGTAAGTACCCCACCTATGAAAAGGAGATGTATTCCATTGTCCAAGTGTGCTTCCAATCGAAACATTACATCCTAGGAAAATAAATGGTCATCCACACTGATCACAAGCCCCTGCAGTTCATGCAAACCCAAGGAAAGTTATAGAATGACCACCACCATAAGTGGTCCACTTACTTGCATAAATTCCACTTGAACATTAAATATAAGAAGGGAAGCACCAATCGAGTCGTTGATTGCCTCAGTCAACCTCCAATAGAAGCACTGACCACGGTGCTCAACTCTTGTGGCCACGAGGCCTCCAGGTGGCCTCAACTATATAGCTATGATTGTGAGTTTTATCCCAACTATAAAGCCCTATGTGCAAGCACACCCATGGCAGACTTTCATCTCCAAGAAGAATTGCTATGCCACCTGGGCCATCTTTGTGTTCCTTCAAGTGAGCATGCGAATATGATTTGGGAAGTGCATTACAGTCGGGTGGCAGGGAACTTCGACATCGAAAAGATAGTGGCCATATTGCAGAAGTATTTGTATTGGCCCAAGCTCAGACAAGATGTCGGCCGATACATCAGATCCTGCACTCCTTGCGCCATCGCGAAACCTTCCATCAAAAAGCAGGGGTTGTACACCCCTCTTCCCACTCCCGATGGACCCTGGGAATCCATCTCCATGGTTTACATGTCCAAACTACCTTCAACTAAGCATGGTAATGACTACATCTTTGTGGTTGTGGATCGCTTCTCTAAGATGTCCATTTTGATAACTTGCAAGAAGAATGTCTCTGCCAAAGCCACCACTAAGCTCTTCTTCGAGCGTGTTTGGGTTCATTTCGGGCTGCCACAAACTATCATATGATATCGGGACAACAGGTTCCTAAGCACTTTATGTTCGAGCCTATGAACATTGATGGATACCAATCTCACTAAATCGACTTCCTTCCACCCCCAGACCGATGGACAAACATAGGTAGTCGACAGGATCATTGTGCATATTATGAGAATGTACAATTCTAAACATCCCCGCACATGGGATGAGAGCCTTCCTTATGTTCAACATAGCTATAACATAGCTCTTCATAGCTCTAACGGCCACAGTCCTTTTCAAGTGTTCCTGGGGTTCCAACCATTGGCCCCAATTGATGTATCTTTTCCCATTTCATCCACATAGGAGGAATCTACCCATGCTCAGACTGAAGCTGATAAGGCCACCAAATTTGTTGAATGAATCTAACACATCCGCCAAAAAATCCACAAAATTTTGGAAAAGGCCAACACTAAGTACAAGCAGCGACATGACCAGCATTGGGTTCCACACTAGTTCCAGGTGGGTGATAAGGTTTGGTTTCATTTGTAGAAAGAGAGGCTCATAGGACCCCATCGCAAGCTTCGTCCACTTCGATATGGGCCATACACCATCACCAAGGCAGTTGGGGACAATGCCTTCGACTTAAGAATTCCTCTATTCCTTGTCCTGCACCCAGTATTCAATGTGGAGCTCCTTCGCCCATATTTTCCACCATTGTTGGACACCTCAAAGGTGGCAGAGCAATTGAAACCTTCAGAGCTTAATCCCGATTGCATGGAACAAACAACTATTGATCAGATCATGGACACACAGGTTAAGGGAACCCACCAGTAGAAGATCCAACTATATAGGGTTGTAAAAGCAGGGAAACTACTCCACCAAGGAAAGTGCCTCACCAAGAGTCAAGTTCAGCAGAAGTTTCCCCATTTGATGGGAGCACTCAACGCAATGGAGACAATTGCCTCCTAGGGGGAAGGACTGATTCAGATGGATATAGGTGGCCACCCACCTATTCCACTGGCTCAAAATAGTTTTCCATTTTAGCAGTTTTCTAGTAATATTTCTACGGTTTTTCGGGTCCTAAACTGCCGGGGTCGTTTTGAGGCCCTAAACGACGTTTTTTGGCGATTTGGGGGGCCAAATAGTTGCCAACAACATACAACTAATCCTGGTCAAAAGTTATAAATATCAGATAAACCTTTCTAACAGGCTATCGAGTTGATCCAGGTGGATATTGGTGGCCACTCACCTTTCCAACTAGGTCAAAACAGTTTTTTGGCAATTTCGGTAATATACTATTTTTAGCAGTTTTGCGGGTCCTGAACTTCCAGAGCCATTTTGAGGCCCTAAACAACGTTTTTTTCGGCATCGAATTATCAAGCAAATATGGGTACTGCGCATCTACCTTTTACGCCTGCCAAACTCAAGATTTGCAGACCCCTTTTGTAGGCATTGAATGTTAGGATATTCAGACACTTAGGAGTTAGTTAAGATCAACTTGTGTAATATATCCGTTAGGGATAGTGTGTTTCTTTAGTATGCATTAGTATGCATTTGTAAATACTTAATCCGGTGGTCACGATATGTTTCCGACATAGAGTGATCCGACGGCTCAACTTCTCTTAGATCAAACCTAACCTTGATCCGTGGCTTAACACCCGATTGGTCCATGATCTCTATTTAAGGAGCATGGAGAGTCATTGTTTAGTTGATCAATTATGACAAGCTCATTTGTAACTTTCTTTTTTTGCATAATAAATTGTCCAGTAGAAGCTATTTGGTCGAGGCCGTGGAGTGTTTCCCTCAAGAGGGTTTAAACCACATCAAAACATCGGTGTGTTGATCTGTGATCTGTTTGTGTGAAGTGGTTTCTCTTGATGTTCGGTCCTTTGGTAATACCCTGTATACCCGAACATGGTATTAGAGCTTTTATGAAGTGCCGCTTCCGGTTATGATCTAGATCTTGAACTGTTGTTGCTGAAACTCGAAAGGGTTTCTAGTTCTAGTATTTCTATGCATTTTTGGGCTGTGGGAGGTGTTCCATTGCATCTGGAGCATCGTTTCCATTGGGAAATAGTTTTTGTTTGATCGAAAACGGTTCCCAGTTGCTCCAGAAATGCGTATTTCATCAGATCTGAAGGTATAATGTTACAGTGACGCATTTTTTTATTTTCTTTTTTTAAAAGGAAAAAATCTCATATTTCATCATTTTTTACTGTTAGATTTTTTTTGAGTTCAGATTGTTTCTTTCCCGTTTGCGTCTTTGCCGTGCACCTTGAGCGATCTCGGCAAATCAGAAACAGAAAGGGAAAGGGTTTTTCTCGGCTGCGTATGCTCTTTGCCGTGCACCTTGCACGATCTCGGCAAATCAGAAATAGAGAGAAAACGTAGACTTTCCAGGCAAGCTAACAAGATCTAACTCCACAAGTGTGGAAAAGTTTTTTTGTTTTGATTTGTGGTTTGTTTTGCAGAAAAAAGGGTAAGCACGCAAACCGAACAAGAAGAGTAAAAAAAAAAAAAAAAACCCTTTCCTCATTTCCATATTTTACATACCTTTTAATCTAACTCACTTGGTTTAAAGTTGCTTTATTCCTTAATAGGTCTTGAGTTCAAGTCTTAGGAAGTTACTTTTAAAAGAAAAAGTGCATGCAATTTCTATTTTCAAGTTATTTTATTGTAAAAGTGCATCTCACTTAAATAATAAAAAATAAAAATACAAGTGAGTCACTTAAGTTTTTATTATTATTGTTGCACTATTTAAAAGTAATATCATTGTAAAAGTGAAATCACTTATTTTACAAAAGTGGTTCATTTAAAGCAACTTTCTTGTAAAGTGATTGTCAAAAGGTTCATCTTGGGAAGAGGGGGGTTCTTTTTTTTGCTGGACATTCTCTAGCTACCACGTCACTATTGGGGACATCTTCAACAGTTTCTTTGTTCAAGCATAACTTCATCATACAGAGTTAGTTTTCAGTGCCATTTTTTTTTAAATCGCCTATTTTTTTGAGCTCTTCACATCCAGACTATTGGTTTCTGCTTTTATAGCCATTAATTTACAAATATGGATGCCCCTTGTGATATTCTACTAAACAGTTCCAACTATTTCTCATGGAAATCTCGTATGGAGGATGTTTTACGAAGTAGGGGACTTTTCAGAATTAGCTCAGGGAAAGAAAAAGAACCCACTGATGATGATACGAAAATAAAATGGGCAAATAGATGTGATGAAGCTCGTGGATTGATTGGGATGTCAATCTCTACTGATTTGCGATTCCACATATCTGGAATTGATAAACCTAATGCTGCTTGGGACAAGTTGGAATCTATGTTTGGTAAAGGCAATGAAATTTGAGGTCACCAACTCGAAAATGAGTTGATTTATTTAAATCCAAGTGACTTTTCATGCATTCAAGATTATTTATCTAAGTACAAAACTCTTAAACTCTTATGTGCAGAATGTAAGATTGAGAGGGAAGACAAACAATGCATTTATCATATTCTTTCCAAACTTGGACCTGCATATTCTGTTTTTGTATCTACATTTTACTCCATGAAAGCATTCTTGAATGTAGCTAGCTATCAAGAGCCTAGTATTGAATCCTTTTGTGATTCCTTGATTAGAGAACAAAATAAACTCATTCATCTTGGAATAATCAACAATGCAGATACATCTAGGAAAGCCTTATTGTCCCAACAGAAAGAAAAGTCCAAGCCTCCCAAGAAATAAAATTTTTGCAATAATAAGTCAAGCAAGGGTCCAAAACCCTCTCAGTCAGCTCCTTCTTTAAAAAATGACAAAGGATCCAAGCCAAAAGGAAAGAAGACTGAGCATCATTGCAACTATTGCGGGAAAGATAATCATGATGAATCTAAGTGTTTCAAGAAGATGGCAGCCTTGGAAGCAGCAATGAAGAAGCACCACATTAGCCTAGATTCGCCTTCAGAATCTGCCTCTCATGGACATGCACTTTGTGCTTCTGGTTATTCTTATAATGCATCTTCTTCTTCTACTTCAAATGAATGGCTCATTGATTCTGGAGCATCTTATCATATGGCTAAGGATCAAGCCATCTTTTCTACTATGCATGAATGTAACACCAAACAAATATTTGTTGGTGATGATAGATCTCTAAGTGTTGTAGGATCTGGAACAGTTCCAGTAGATAATGGTCATTTTAGTGTTGTACTATGTGTTCCAAGAATTTCCTGCAATTTGTTATCATTCTATCAGATCACTCATTCTGGTGAAGGTAAAACTGTGACCTTTACACCTCACCAAGTTGTAATCAAGGATTTTAAAGATCCTCAACAAGTCCTAGCTACCGGAATTGTTGATGATATTACTAGGTTTTACAAGTTTAACAACTTTGGGTCATCACCTTTCCCTTCAGTTTTTGTTGCTCATAGTGATAAATTGAGCAAACTTTGGCATGAGTGATTTGGTCACTTAAATTATCTCTCATTGCAACAACTATGTAAAGAAAATATGGTGACAGGTCTTCTGATGGTATCTTGCAGGGATGGTGTTTGCTCCGGTTGTGTACTCGAAAAACATCATTGGGACAGTTTTGACAAACGTGCCTCTTGGCACGCATCGGTTCCCTTGGAGCTTGTGCATAGTGACTTGTGTGGTTCTCTTCCATCTGCTTCATTTTCTAGGTTCAAATATTTCTTAACTTTCATTGATGATTACACCAGACGCACTTGGGTTTATTTCCTAAAACTTAAGAGCGAAGTATTTAACATGTTCTTGGCCTACAAGGCCCTTGTGGAAAAACAATCTGGTCATCAAATTATTAAGTTAAGATTTGACAATGGAGGAGAATATGTTAACAATAAGTTCACTACTTTCTGCACTGAACAAGGCATCCAACAACAACACACTGTTCCGTATACACCACAACAAAATGGTGTAGCTGAGTGGAAGAACCGCACTTTAAAAGAAATGGCTAATTGTATGATCCAATCTAAGGGACTACATCTTCAATTTTGGGCTGAAGCCATTAATTGTACAAATTACATAGTTAATCGCACCCCCACTAAAGCATTACAAGGTATAACACCGGAAGAAGCATGGAGTAAAACTAAACATGATGTAAGTCACTTCCGTGTGTTTGTTAGTGAAGCATGGGCTCACATTCCAGATGAAAAACGGAAAGCATTGCAGCCTAAAAGTGAAAAGTGCATATTTGTTGGATATTTTGAAGATGTAAAAGGTTATAGAATTGTTCCACCACATTCTCATGATATAATCATTAGAAGAGATATTAAATTTGATGAAAATCTCTTGGCCTGCGAGCCTAACTCGGCAATTGTGCCATCTTTGGCCTGCGAGCCTGATTCGGCGTTTGTGCCTTCTTCTTCTTCTTCCAACTTCCTTGACAGGTTTCCAACTCCAGTTATTGATGATGACAGTGAGGATGAAAATCCACCTCCGCCTGCTCATGTTCCTCCAGTTGCACCAGCACAAGTTCTTCCTCGATGGGTCCGTTCAACATGTGAAGTAGCTGGTGATCTTGCCGGTGATCCTAGAGATCAACGTCGAACACATTCTCAGTTTCAGCGAGCCTCTTCTCTTTTGGATCAAGTTTCCAAGAATCATGATCCAGAAACTTTTGCAGAAGCTTCAGGGAATCCAGATTGGGATGCAGCCATGGATGAAGAATATCGTTCCTTAATGGCGAACGATACTTGGGATCTTGTACCTCTTCCAAAAGGAAGAAAACTTGTCAGATGTAAATGGGTCTACAGAACTAAGTATGCATCATATGGAAGCGTTGAAATACTTAAGGCAAGGTTGGTTGCCAAAGGTTTTTCCCAAGTTGAAGGGATTGACTGCAATGAAACCTTTGCTCCTGTCGCAAAAATGAACTCCATCTGCCTTGTTCTTTCCCTTGCAGCCTTACACAACTGGGAAGTCCATCAAATGGATGTCAAGTCTGCCTTCTTACATAGTGATTTACAGGAGGAAATTTACATGGAACAACCTCCTGGCTATGTTCAGAATAACTCTAGCCTTGTCTATCGCCTTAAGAAATCCTTATATGGCCTTAAGCAAGCTCCTAGAGCTTGGTATGCCAAAATGGATAACTTTCTCCTTGACACTGGTTTTTCTAGATGCCATTCTGACCCCAATGTCTATACCAAGAAAGTAGGAAACCATCTCATCATACTTGTTCTATATGTTGATGACCTTATTCTTATTGGTAGTGACCCTAAGCTTATAACCCATGTGAAATCCAGTCTTAAACAAAATTTTGAAATGTCAGACTTAGGACATTTGCATTATTTTCTTGGTCTCCAAGTCCTACAAACCAAAGAAGGCATATTTCTTTCTCAGTCTAAGTATGCTTGTGACCTTCTTCATCGCTTTCACATGGAAGATTGTACACCAGCCCCTTCTCCCTTCCAGTCTGGCGTCAAACTTTCTGCCACTTGTACTTCACCTGAAGTCGATGCCACCTTGTATCGTCATCTTGTTGGTAGTCTCTTATACTTAACTCATTCCCGTCCTGACCTTTCCTTTGCCGTTGGTCGTGTTGCCCGTTATATGCAGACACCTCATGAAAGTCACTGGAAAGCAGCTAAAAGAATACTTCGATATATTCCAGGTACAATTCAGTTTGGGATTCATTACAGTACAGGGGGGGAACCTTTGTTGGTTGGTTTCACTGATTCAGATTGGGCCGGTGATCCTGATGATCGAAAGTCTACTACAGGTTATGTTTTCAGTCTGGGATCTAGACCTATTACTTTGGATTGTAAGAAACAACAAGCTCTTTCTCTTTCTTCAGCAAAGGTGGAATATTGAGCAGCAGTTAATGCCAGCCAGGAAGCTTTATGGCTTCGACAGATCCTTTCAAAGTTTGGATTTGAGCAGCAACAGCCTAATCCACTTTGGTGCGACAATCAAAGTGCCATCAAGCTTGCCAAAGATCCAGTTCTACATCAACGTAGCAAACACATTGAGCTACATATGCACTTCATCAGAAATCTTGTTCATGATCGTGTTCTTGAAGTGCTCTTTTTCCCTGCAGATGATCAAGTTGCAGACATCTTCACCAAGTCTCTTACAGAAGCGAAGTTTTTTAAACTTCGATCTATGTTAGGAGTTCAGGAACTTGTCATTAAGGGGGGATAGGCTCTAATGCCTCCTTCCTTCTCCTAAAAGTGTCACTTTTGTAAATCCTTCAATCCTATCCCAAGTTGTTCTTAAGGGGGGATGTTAGGATATTTAGACACTTAGGAGTTAGTTAAGATCAACTTGTGTAATATATCCATTAGGGATAGTGTGTTTCTTTAGTATGCATTAGTATGCATTTGTAAATACTTAATCCGATGGTCACGATATGTTTCCGACATAGAGTGATCCGAAGGATCAACTTCTCTTAGATCAAACCTAACCTTGATCCGTGGCTTAACACCCGATTGGTCCATGATCTCTATTTAAAGAGCATGGAGGGTCATTGTTTAGTTGATCGATTATGAGAAGCTCATTTGTAACTTTCTTTCTTTGCATAATAAATTGTCCTGTAGAAGCTATTTGGCCGAGGCCGTGGAGTGTTTCCCTTAAGAGAGTTTAAACCACGTCAAAACATCAGTGTGTCGATCTGTGATCTATTTGTGTGAAGTGGTTGCTCTTGGTGTTCGGTCCTTTGGTAGTACCTTTTATACCTGAACATTGAATAGATCTTTCCAAGGAGCTATTGTACGCCCCAAATGGAGATCGTATGCAAGAGTTACGACCCCGGGAAGTTGATGTACTAACTTACACAAACCGGGCCATCATGACTTTTGGCGCTTCGTCTCCTAGGGTTAGGTTTTTGGATGTCTATGGTTTTTGACATTCCTGTTTATTGTAAAAGGCCTTCAGAGCCTCATGGTAACCATCTTGTTCCAAATGAGCGCAACCGTCACATCTATTCCCAGATATAAGCCGCCACCATTCCAGCAAGCTTGTTTTCCGCTGCATTTTACAGTTTTAGCTTATTTCCTTATTGAATAGAAAACCAATTTTACTGTAACTCTGTTATTTTGTGTTAAGAATCTGATAATAATCTGTATACATTTCATTCTACTCATAAAATTTGGATAAGTGGTATCAGAGCGGTCTTCTCCTTGTCGTCTTAGTGCATGTCCCCAACAAGGTCAGGGTACAAAGAATTGGGTCTCGAGCTTGTTTCTTTTAAGGACAAAATCTCTTGCACTCCCAAGCGACCTCTCATGGAAGGAGAAAAGAAAGATGACGGGAGAGGATATCCTTTCAAAATGTTGCTTGAGGAATCCCTCACGCAACAGAGGAACGAGATGATGGATAGTTTCGCGCAAATCCTTCAGCGACTACCAACAAGCGAAGCATCTTCCTCGAGCGGAGGCGCCGCCCCCTTCAAGGTACAAATCAACTTTGATATTCCTATATTTGAAGGTCAGATAGACGCAGATGCTATAGATAAGTGTTTGAATCTACTAGAAGGGTATATTTTTGTCCATAACTTCTCGAATAGAGAAAAGATTACTTTTGCACTCCTCAAAGCCGTTCCCCGTGTCAAAGATTGGTGGGAAACTTTCTACGAACAAAAGGACACAGAGGAACCCTCATTATTTTCAGTCACGACCACCTGGGTATCCTTCAAGGATGCTATTAAGGAACAATACTACCCTATTGGAAGTTATGATGACTTGTATACCAAATGGACCACACTGCGACAAGAAAGAGACCAAGCAGTGCTAGAGTTCACAAATATCTTCCACACCTTGCGCACCAAGATGGGTATCAAATATTCAGAGCAACATATGGTGCTCAAGTATCGCGGTGGTCTGCATAGATACATCCTGACTGAAATGGAATTTCTGGACATCTCTTCCTTGGGTGCACCCTACCAATATGCCGTCAAAATCGAGCAGAAGCTCAAACAAAAGACATGGCAATTTGGGCCTGGGAACCCCTCACAGCAGAAGACAGGAAAGGGCGGCCCTAATCCACAGAATAAAGGACAGAGCAATGATGGACAGTATTAGGACAACCATTCCAAGCCGCAAGCAAAGAGGGACACCGAAAAGACAAAGGAAGATACTAGGAAGTGGTGTGACTTCCATAAGATCCCTTGGCATAACACTGCTGACTGTCGCTCAAAGCAATCGCTAGTGGCCGAAGTGAAAGCATCTAAGTCAGATGCGAATTTTGAGTCTGAGTCCGAACCAGAAAGGGGAAGATGGATCATTGACGTGAAACCCATTGCCACCATTACTACCACCAAGCTCCTGCCTGATGAACCAGACGAGACAGAAGAAGGAGAACGCCTCTTCCATTCACATATGTGCATAAAAGGCATCCCGCTACACTTCATCGTTGATAGCGGTAGCCAGAAGAACCTCATCTCAACAGAGGTAGTCAAGTGCCTGGCCCTTCCGACAATGCCGCACCCACAACTCTACACCATTGGATGGCTCCGAAAAGGAAGCGATCTTCACGTTAGCCAACAGTGCTGACTATTGTACGACATCAAGCCCTTCAAGGACGAGGTATTGTGTGATGCTGCTCCTCTCGAAGTTTCAGATGTTCTTTTGGGCCAACCTTATTTATGGAAAGGTCATGCTGTATATGAGTCTAGGCCTCGTAGTGTTATTATTTCTTTGAATAGGAAATTGTACAGGATACCCGAGGCAGTCCCTCCTAGTGCTATTTCCTTGATATCTGCCAAGCAATGCAGGAAGGTCATATCTTTGACCAGGAAATTTGTCTTCTTCGTGATTCGCTCTCAGAGTGAGAGAAATATTGCAGCCACATCCAGGGCCTTCGCGACTAATCTCTCCATACAATAGAAGCAAGTGGATAAGGTGGTGGAAGAATACTTAGATATCTTCTCCTCTCCTACCGAGGTACCTCTGCACTGCCAAGTCAAGCATCCCATCGATTTGACCCCAGGCGCACCGCTAGCCAATGGGCTCGTCTATCGCCGCTCTTTGTTGGAAAACGAGGAGATCAAGAGGCAGATCCAAGAATTGCTCCACAAGGGGCACATCCGTCCCAGCTCATCACCTTGTGGGAGCCCAATCGTGTCGGTGCAGAAGAAAGATGGGACCTGGCGAGTCTGCATTGATTACCGGGCCTTGAATAAAATCACAGTCCACAATCGGTACCCAATTCCCCGAATCGACGACCTCCTTGATCATCTCACGGGGGCCAAATACTTCAGCAAGATTGATATGAAGTCTAGCTACCATCAGGTCCCAATAGAACAGACAGATGTATGGAAGACTGCATTCAAGTCAAAATAAGGTATTTTTGAATGGCTGGTAATGCCCTTTGGTTTAAAAAATGATCCAACAACTTTTATGAGGATGATGGATGATATCTTATGACCTTTCACCAATACTTTTGTAGTGGTGTATCTGGATGACATCCTCATCTACAGAAATACTTGGGCGAAACACTTGCAGCATATTCAACAGGTTCTGCACACCCTGTGGCAAAACAAACTATATGCAAACTTGGAAAAATGCTCCTTCGGCATGGACAGGGTCCATTACTTAGGATACATCATTGATCGACATGGTGTGCATGTGGATCTAGCCAAGATCCAGATCATCCGTGACAGGCCATGCCCAACCACACTCATTGAACTTTAGAGCTTCTTGGGCCTCGCCAATTTCTATCGCCGGTTCGTGCTGGGATTCTCTCATATCGCATGGGCCCTCAACCAAGTAACTAGGGGTGGCGGTAAGGAAAAATTTGTGTGGGGCCTACCCCAAAAACAAGCCTTCGATGAATTGAAGAAGCGTTTGTGCTCATCGCTGGTACTCTCATTACTGGACCTGCAACATCCCTTTGAGATCAAGATAGATGCTTCAGATTATGCTGTGGGTGCCATTCTCACTCAACACGGCCAACCCCTGGCATATCATAGTGAGACACTATCAGATGCTGTCTGTAAGTACCCTACTTACGAAAAATAAATGTACTCCATTGTGCAAGCCTGCCGCCAGTGGAGACATTACATTCTTGGGAAGGAGACAGTCATCCACACTGATCACAAACCACTATAGTTCATGCAGACCCAAGGGAAATTGCAGAATGACCACCATCAGAAGTGGTCCACATACTTACAGTAGTTCCACCTCAACATCAAATATAAAATAGGGAGTACCAACTGAGTTGCTGACTGTCTCAGTCGACCTCTAGTCGCGGCACTCACCACAATGCTAGATTCATGTGGCCACGAGACCTTTGGATGGCCCCACCTCTACGAGATAGACCTTGATTTATCCACAACCTACCAAATGTTGGGCACCAACTCAGTGGTCGCTAATTTCCATCTTCAGGACGGGTTATTGTGCTGTCTGGGCCATCTCTGCGTTCCATCAAGCGAGCACGCGAATTTGATTTGGGAAGCTCACTACAGTCGGGTGGCAGGACACTTTGGCATCAAAAAGACAGTGGAAGTGCTAGAGAAAATTTTCTACTGGCCGAAACTTTGACAGGATGTCGGCAAGTATATCAGGTCCTACAGCGCTTGCGCTATTGCCAAACCGACCACTAAGAAACAGGGCCTGTACGCCCCTTTTCCTACTCCTGAAAGGCCGTGGGAATCCATCTCAATGGACTACATGTTGGGCCTTCCTTCCACTAAGAGGGGGAATGACTGTGTTTTTTTGGTTGTTGATCGCTTTTCCAAGATGGCGATTCTAGCCACCCGCAAGAAGAACATCACAGTAGAAGCCAATGCCAAGCTCTTCTTTGAATGATTCTGGGTACATTTTGGGATCCCTCAGACCATTATCTCAGACCGTGACAGCCGGTTCCTCAGCTCACTCTAGTGGAGCCTCTAGTCACTGATGGATATGAAGCTCACCAAATCCACTAGCTTCCACCCCCAAACAGACGGCCAAACTGAGGTTGTCAACCGGATGGTCGTACATATCCTGTGCATGTACAATTCAACACACCCCCGCACATGGGATGAGAGGCTTCCCTATGTCCAACATAGATACAACCGAACCCTGCACAGTTCAACTGGCCACAACCCCTTTCAGGTGGGGTTGGGATTCCAACCATTGGGCCCCATGGATGTTGCACTTCCCCTGGCGACCACCTCAGCCGAATCATCCCTAGAAGTTGACAAAGCCACCCAGTTCATTGAATGGATCCAGCATATCCGCCAACAGGTCAAGATATTCTACATAAGTCTAATGTCAAGTACAAGCAGTGCCATGATCAACATTGGGTGCCACATAAGTTTCAGGTGGGCGACAAATTTTGGTTGCATTTGCAGAAAGAATTCCTTACAGGGCCCCATCAGAAGCTTCGTCCACTCCATTATGGGCTGTACATGATCACGAAGGCAGTGGGTGACAATAATTTTGAGCTCAACATTCCCCCATTCCTTGGTCTACATCCAGTCTTCAATGTGGCTCTCCTTCGACCATATTTTCCACCATTATTAGACACCTTAGAGATAGCAGAGCAGTTGACACCAACAGAGCTCAACCTTGACTGCCTGCAACAGGAATCCAGTGATCATATTGTAGACACACAGATCAAGGGCACTCGACATCAAAGGATCCAACTTTATTGAGTTGTCAAAGCAGGGAAACTCCTGCACCAGGGCAAGTGGCTCACCCGGGGCCAAATTCAGCAAAAATTTCCTCATCTGATGGGGGAACTCAACGCAATGAAGACCATTGCTTCCTAAGGAGGGAGGATTGATCCAGGTGGATATTGGTGGCCACTCACCTTTCCAACTGGCTCAAAACAGTTTTTTAGCAATTTCGGTAATATACTATTTTTAGCAATTTTTCGGGTCTTGAACTTCCAGAGCCATTTTGAGGCCCTAAACGATGTTTTTTTCGGCGTCGAATTCTGAGGCAAGTATGGGTGCTGCGTGCCAAATGTCTCTCTATGCCAAGCTTAAGATTTGCTGAACCTTTTTGTGGGCATTGAATAGATCTTTCCAACGAGCTATTGTACGCCCCAAAAGGAGATTGTATGCAAGAGTTACGAACCCGGGAAGTTGATGTACTAACTTACCCAAACGGGGCCCACATGACTTTTGGTGCTTCGTCTCCTAGGGTTAGGTTTTTGGATGTGTAGGGTTTTTGAAATTCCTATTTATTGTAAAAGGCCTTCAGAGCCTCATGGTAACCATCTTGTTCCGAATGAGCGCAGCCGTCACATCTCTTCCCAAAGATAAGCCGCCACCATTCCATCAAGCTTGTTTTCCGCTACATTTTACAGTTTTAGCTTATTTCCTTATTGAATAGAAAACTAGTTTTACTGTAACTCTGTGATTTTGTGTTAAGCATCTAATAATTATCTATATTCATTTCGTTCTGCTCATAAAATCCGGATCAATGGTATCAGAGCGGTCTGCTCCTTGTCGTCCGAATGCATGTCCCCAATGAGGTCAGGGTACAAAGAATTGGGTCTCGAGCTTGTTTCTCTTGAGGGAAAAAGCTCTCGCATGACCAAGCGACCTCTCATAGCAGGAGAAAAGAAAGATGACGGGATATGAGATCCTTTCAAAATGTTGCTTGAGGAAGCCCTCATGCAACAGAGGAATGAGATGATGGATAGTTTCGTGCAAATCCTTCGGCGACTACCAACAAGTGACGCATCTTCCTCGAGTGGAGGCACCGCCCCCTTCAAGGTACAAATCAACTTCGATATTCCTATATTTGAAGGTTAGTGTAACATCCCGAATTTTCATAAAAATTTAAAACTTTTGAAAACAACATTAAATACGATAATTATAGTTGCGGAAAATAATAATTGTTAGATTACGAAAGCAATGATTAAAAAGTCATTAGTACTAAACATAATTTAATTTATGTATTAGCAACATTGTGATAACATCAACTTTAACACACAATTGAAAAACATGATTATTGTAATAATTGTATTGACAAGTAAAAAATATGATGCGATACTTTTAATTTGACATGATACTGATAGTTTGCTTTTTGATGTCCAAGGGTGTCCTACGAGGTACCATGGAGTTTACTTAGCTACAACGCTAAAGCATTTGAAATGTTCTATGTGCAGACGACAGGTAAGAAGTTCCATGACTGCGTAAATTAAGAGTACGTGTGTAATTCAATTCAACGTCAAAAATAGATAGAATGTATGAAATCTGTTGCGACTCACAAAAAGCATGTAGGTATGAATTACATGGTTATATTTACTGCTTTCAAGGGCTGTATTATAACTCAACAATGTTTAGAAACAAAGTCATCTATTAAAACCATCAAACTGATAAGTTCGTCGATGTTGTAGCTGGCTTTGTCGTCATTTTAAGATAATTAATTATCTTCATAGTACTGATGTAGTAAATTGCACCGCAAAATCCTTAATTGTTTACAATGAGAAAATATGGTAAGAAGTACATAGCTTTCAAGTAGTTTTCATGCTAAATATTTATCATTGGATTTATTTGAATATCTACAATACAAACTATCCATTCATATAATTGCAATAATGAAATTATAAAGAAGTATGGACAAAATCACAAATTACAAAGTAATATTTAAATCTCTTACGTTTTGACTATGCTAAATCATAATTTTACAATATTTAACTATATGTAATACTTATAAGCCTTAAGGGCTTATATATATAGTAACATTCATTATATAAACTTGCATATGAATGAACACTATGTTAATTATCGTGACTATGATCATACTAACAACTACTATAAAAACAATATACTTAACATTATAATCTACGAATCTAACCTGGGAACTATATAAACTTTAAAATGTTAATAAACGTAACATAATGTTTCTATAGTGCGACATAGGCTTGGAACTATATATATAAACATTGATCAATAAATAAAATGCTAACACTAAAGTCTTAACGTCGTGAATCAAGCTTGCAGACTAAATTGTTGAAATATCTATGGTACTGACTGACATTAAATGCCGAATGGACAGCTTGTTGATTGTCATGCGTTTCGAGCTGGCATTCGTGATCTTGTTACAGTCCAGCATTAATGGCCATCCACTAACTGTGGTGACGAGGACTAACAAGCTTCCACGTAAAGCAACTTCGTTCATAAGGTGACTGCAAAGGTTCCTGTATGACACTTTATGCTAGCACTCCTCCGAGCTGGTTGTCGATCTATCCATTGTGTACAATATGTGGCAAGGCCGTGCTTTGGGAAATGAATGAACAATTAAATTTAATTGTTGTTCGTTCCAATGCAATTGTGTTGGCACGTTTGTGGTTGTCGATTTGTAGTGAATCTGGAGCATTGGATTACAACCCTAACGTTTCGTCATGGTGTTGATTGATAGAAGTTAATGTGTTTCATTATTCACTATTGTTTTGGTCTATGAGGTCGACAGGTTGCCGGATTCTAGGGTTATTAGAGAATGCAAGAGGATTCGACCTCGTAACCTGTAGGTTTAAGGTGATAGTTGCAGGTTTTGTTCCTCTGCCAAAGTGTTGTCAAAACTTGTTGTGTCTCAGGTTTGAAATAATGTCGAGTTGATAGGTTAGCTGTTTCATTTTTGAGTTCTGAGTGGAAAAATACCTTCTTGCAACAAGAGTAATGGTACCCTGGTCTCGTCCTAAGCAAGGAGCTCGTCATTTTAAAGGTGTATGTGTAGAGCTCAGTCACCGGATGCAAAAGGGTAAGTGCCTTCATAACTCAGTAATGTTTGTAACGTTCGCTTTACAGCAGGAAATGTATAATGTCTAACCTTTGAGCGTTTAAATGGAAGGTATCAGTTTCGAAAAGAAAAACGTGAACTAGGGTTTGGAAATGAATGGAAATTCTCCATTCCTGGTAAACTTCGGGTCTTCAAACCCTCGTAGGTGCTCTTTTGGTCTTGGTTGATGTGGTTTTTCAACAAATGAGTAACCAGTCTTTCCATGCTTCGGCGTTGTCTGTCAGTTGAGAATCTATGAAGATTTTTATGGTTGAAGTGAAAACTATACAGGGAATGACCCTCGTCTATTTAAATGATACTTTGTCTTTTACTTTTGATGTCTAGTTTCCTCAAAAAGGAGTTGTAAAACTCGTTTTTAAGAGTGGGGATAAACCCTGTGTGGTTTTCGTTTTTGGAAATGTAAAGTCGACCTGTGCAATGATGCTTCCTTTGTGAAGCTGGAACCTATGTTGGTTCGAAACTCAAACTTGGAAAATGTTTTGGTTTTAAGTTTGATGAAATGACAGTTGGAACCAAAGCTTGTTAACTCTGTGTGCTAAATTTTAACTCTCGGCAATGGAAAAAAAGTTGTATTTATTCTTATTCATCTTATGTTATAAGTTTGAGTACTGTGTAGATAACGTGACTGTCGAGCTATGCAAAAATCTATATGCATTTTCGTAGATGATAAACTCTGTATATTGCAAATGATGGAATGGTTTTTCTTTTCGTTTGTAAGTGGAAAAGAACAGGGCCACACCCAAGTTCTAGTCTTGTCTTCGAATATAAAAGATGTTTTAAATAAAAACTTCCAGAAAGGACTTTCGAGCCAAAACTGGGTTTTGACCTGTAGCTTGTGTAGATCGTGTTTGTTTATTTATGCAAAATGATGATAAGGATATAGTAATACTACTAGGATTGATACGAAAACTAGTTTTGAACAATACATAAAGATTGTAATATATATAGAAGTAAGATGAATGAAAACAAAATAAGGTTTACATTATTTTCATTCTCTGATAGAAATAAAATAATTAATGAAATTGTTATAACAGGAAATGAAAACAATGTGTGTGAAATGTGAAAGCTGTGTGATGACTGTAATTTGCAGCTATGTCCATAGATAACAATTTTATTTATTTGCAGCAATACTATTTATATTACAGATATGATGTATGGAAATTTGAATTTCATTTATTTCCTATGTAAGTAATAAAAATAAGAAAAACACAATGTAATTATACAGAAAATAAACCATATTTGTTTTTCATGAGACAATGAGATATTCTATAATATTTTAGATACCATACAGTAAATTCTACTATTGTTAATTATAGGGCAGAAAACGATAAACATATAAATTACTATACTTATCTATCGAATCAGTGGCAGTTTGCCTATCTAATCGTCTATGCTTAATTTGCTTCTCTACACTAAAGTACGATGCAAATAACAGCATGTGGAAAAATGTAGAGATTGGATTTTCAATTCAGAATATCATTAAACTTTGACATTCAAACTTTAAATAAAATCAGAGATCAATTCTTCTTCAAAACATAGATTACTAATTTTACTTAAACATAACTATTAACTGAAACAAAGTAGAAAACTGTAAAACCTGGATTAATCTGTAGGGAAACAAACAACCCAAGAAGACTGTTCCACCCAACCAATTCCTGAATACAGCTAAGTACTTGCCTTAGGACCCTCGAGCCTATTCACTGAACCACCAGGAGGAAGAAACTGTAGGAATTTAGGATCTCCACTTGCAGTAGCACTAACTGTCGAATCTTCAAGAATTAGTAGTCCAAAAGACCTGCACCAGCACCTCTGGTTCTTCTTAGAAAAATAGTATGCAGACTTATGATTGCACTCACAACTAGCCTCCCTATTCAAATCTCTCAGTGATCACCTGATGTACATGAGGAATATTTCTGCAGAAAATATTGTGTAAGAGCTGCCTGCTCAATTCTAATTTTCCTTATGTAGGCTGCCTAGGCCTTTTCAGCTGTTACTTGGTCATTAAATGAGTTGCCTACCCACTCCCACCACCTGGGGGATAATGCCACATTATTAGGGGTAGTTGTCCCATAACCAATAGCTAGTGGTGTAGTGCAATTGCTTCCATCTGTCCCATACCTTCCAACAGCTTCCATTCCTCCTAGTGGGTCAGTGAACACTCATTTAACAATTCCCTTGGGTGTTTGTCTCCTACTAAATTTATTTAAATAATAATAATCAGCAATTACATTCATCCTTGACCAAACTTGGTCATAATTTCAAAACTTTGAAATTAAAATTTAACATAAAATATTTTGCAAATAAAATAATATTTTCAGAATTTGGGTAGGTGACATGGTGAGACAGCTGACGCATGGTTGTCCGGTATGAAGAAATATTTTCAGATTTATAACTATTCATAATCCTTGAAAGCAAAAATGGCTATATATAACCTGACCAGAAAAGCAGATATCTGGTGGAAAGACATCAAAAGAGTGAGAGGCATTAAGGATAAAGATGTAAACTGGAGTACTTTTAAAAGATATTTCAAGAAGAAATTTTTATCTAAACAATACTATGAAGAAAAATCCAAAGAGTTCTACGATTTAAAGCTGGGAGGTATGAATATGAAAGAAATGAATAGTAAATTTCTGAATTTACTAAGATATGTACCATACCTCATAGAAGAAAAATCGAAGATTCAAAGGTACTTGAGCTGTTTACCTTTCAACATTAAGGACAGAATCGAGTATGATAGTCCAAAAACCTTGGAAGAGGCTATGCGAAAAGCAGTTTTCTGTTATGACACCAATCGGAAAAGAGAAGGAATGACAAATTGGAAAATTCATAAGCCCAGTAATTTTGAGCTGAAAAAGAAAAATTTCAGATTCAGTGGAAATTCCGGTTTCCAAAAGAAAAATTTCAAGAATTGGAATTTTCAAGGGAATAACTTCAGAAACAGTCAACAACAGAATTTTACAGCACCCATAAATGCTCCTAATAACAACAGAACCAGTGAAAAAAAGGCACCTATCAAGTGTTTTGAATGTCAATGTCCTCACTATGCATCAGAGTGTCCCAAGAGAAAGCAGACAACTAACAATATTCATTCTATTCAGACTGAACCGACTGTTGGAGACTTTGCAAGAGAGCTTCCTAGAATTAATGTAGCAATTGACAACAGACAAGCAGATCATCAGATCTCCACGGTAGAGATTGAAGGTATGCTACAAAATCATCCTGTTATTGTTTTAATTGACCCAGGTGCTAGTTTAAGTTATATATCTCCAAATATTGTGGAAAGTCTTAAATTGAAAACATAAAAGTTCAGTAAATCTTGGTTGGTTAGACTAGCAACAAGAACAAAAAGGAAAGTATCATATTTCATTGAGAATTGTACTTTATTTTTCAAGCAGTTAAAAACCCAAGTCAAGTTAAATGTTTTACCCTTAGGGTCATATGATGTTATAATTGGAATGGACTGGTTAGAAGCCCATCATGTCATTTTGAACTGTTATGACAAAAGTTTTACATGTTTAAGTGACGAAGGAAAAACTGTAGAAGTCAAAGGTATTCCAAGAAGAGCAACCCTTAGACAGATTTCAGCCTTGCAAGCCTTTGAAAGCAGTAAATATAACTGTGTAATTCATACCTGCATGCTTTTTGTGAGTCGCAATAGATTTCATACATTCTATCTACTTTTGACGTTGAATTGAATTACACACGTACTCTTAATTTACGCAGTCATGGAACTTCTTACCTGTCGTCTGCACATAGAACATTTCAAATGCTTTAGCGTTGCAGCTAAGTAAACTCTACAGTACCTCGTAGGACACCCTTGGACATCAAAAAGAAAACTGTCAGTATCATGTCAAATTAAAAGTATCGCATCATATTTCTGACCTGTCAGTACAATTATTACAATAATCATGTTTGTCAATTGTGTGTTAAAGTTGTCGTTATCACAATGCTACTAATACAAAAATTAAATTATGTTTAGCACTAACGACTTTTTAATCATTGCTGTTGTAATCTAACAATTATTATTTTCCACAACTATAATTATCGTATTTAATGCTATTTTCAAAAGTTTTAAATTTTTATGAAAATTCGGGATGTTCCATGTGGTATCAGAGCTCATGTTCAAACTCTAGGCCTGAAAAAGTTCCAAGAACACGCAACATAAAATTTTATTTCAGCATAAATTTTTACTAATTTGAAATTCTAATTATGATGTTATACATAAATTATTTTAAGTTACAGGTATGGAGAACTCAGCTGAACAGTTAGAAGACAGATTTCAGCCAAACAGCCATAGCACGGGACATCACTATGCAGAAGAAGGCAACAGAGAATTGAATGACAATTCGTCATAATTGTTACGTGTGTTCCACGAGTTAAAAGCAGAAATCAGATCAGTGAAACAAGACAATGAAAGAATTCTGAAAGTGCAAGAAGAGTTAAACCAAGTGCTGTTTGAACAGTGCCCAACTGAGGAACAAGAGAGAGATAATAAAGATATCTCCAAAGTTGAAGATCTGCCTCAAGCTAATAAAAGTAAGAAAATGAAAACCAGTGATGTGCACAATAGTTCAACCTCATCAGGAGATGCTATTGAAGTGCGTAAAAATAAATGTAACTACACAAGTGATAGCAGCGAAGGAGATTTCAAACCCAGAAGGAAAAATTATGAGTATGAGCAAATCTCTGGGGAGTTCAAAAAGATCAAACCTCCAACGTTTAATGGAGAAATTGAGAAGGGTGAGATAGCTGAAGCATGGTTGTCCGGTATGAAGAAATATTTTCAGATTTATAACTATTTAGAATCCTTGAAAGCAAAAATGGCTATATATAACCTGACCGAAAAAGTAGATATCTGGTGGCAAGACATCAAAAGAGTGAGAGGCATTAAGGATAAAGATGTAAAATGGATTACTTTTAAAAGATATTTCAAGAAGAAATTTTTATCTGAATAATACTATGAAGAAAAATCCAAAGAGTTCTACGATTTAAAGCTGGGAGGTATGAATATGAAAGAAATGAAAAGTAAATTTCTGAATTTACTAAGATATGTACCATACCTCATAGAAGAAAAATCGAAGATTCAAAGGTACTTGAGCTGTTTACCTTTCAACATTAAGGACAAAATTGAGTATGATAGTCCAAAAACCTTGGAAGAGGCTATGCGAAAAGCAGTTTTCTGTTATGACACCAATCGGAAAAGAGAAGGAATGACAAACTGGAAAAGTCATAAGCCCAGTAATTTTGAGCTGAAAAAGAAAAATTTCAGATTCAGTGGAAATTCCGGTTTCCAAAAGAAAAATTTCCAGAATCGGAATTTTCAAGAGAATAACTTCAGAAACAGTCAACAATAGAATTTTACGGCACCCAGAAATGCTCCTTGTTATACCTCTATATTTCACAGTGTCGCATCTTCACAATAAAACCATTTGACGATACTTCCCCAACTGCCTAAAACAACCAGAAGGGAAAAGTAATGAATGACCCATAAAGACAAATCCTTCATGTCACCTGACAAACCCAACTAAGACCTATTTATCAACACTACCGCTCCTTGCTCAGGCTTAGGGGCGCGGTAGTCCATACTACCGCGTTATGCTTCTTTCCTTAAGTGCGGTACTACTGCCCTATGCTCAGGTTTAGGGGTGCGGTAGTCTCTTTTTAGCCTTTTTTCCATGACTTGTGGGATCTTGATCTTCGAGAGATTTTTAAGGATTGACACCTCTATTTCGATCCTAACACACCTCCTTAGATTAGTGGATTTGATCCACTAAACACTCCCAAGATCCATTCTTCTCTCTTGTTGGTTAATCCTCCTACACACTATAAGAGAGAGGCCTTCCATGAGCAAAGAGGGAGGACTCTTTGAGATATCAAACCTATGGTCTTAGATATTTGTGGAGATAGCTAGAGGAGAAAGCACTTGGAGCTGGGAGTTGGCTTGGACATCAAGCAGCTGTTGTAAGTAACTTCAAGTTTGCAATAAAACATAACTTGTCTTGTTTCCCAAATTATGTGTCTTGATGTTGTTTCAATTACATGATTTGTTTCTATTGTAGATCTAGATTCTAACATATATTTCAAGTTGCTAGAAATATTTATGTGCTTGTACTTTGATTCATCCCAACAGGTTCATTCGCAAGGACTTGAGGATTGGAGCAATAACTAGGACAAGCGACTAAATCAAAGGTCAGTTCAACCTCTTCCATTTCTTTCAGCAGTATAATCTTGAAGTGTTTGTTTGAATCTAGGAATTCAAGGTAGCATTTGTTATCTTTTTGTCTTAGCTTAAAGTTAGTCGAGTCTACTTTAACCTAAGAGAGTTTCTACCTATCCGTAGGGAGAAATATCTACAACAAAAACTGGCGACTCCGCTGGTTTGAACCCCATTTGATTGATTCATTTCACTTTCAACCATTCTTGATTGTGATTTTTTTTTCTTTCTTTTCAAATCAGTACTGGATTTTGGTCTCTTTGACCTCTACTCACCCCTCCTCCCTACATCTTTTCTCCCTCTGTGATCAGTGAGTCCCCTGGGCCTGTAGCACCCCTGGAAAATTCAATTTTTTTCTCAAAAGTTGGGCTTTTTGCACCCTTTTCAGTAGTACCGCACCCTTATTACTCCCTCCAGAGCGGTAGTACCACGCCCCGTGCACTCCTTACAGCGCGGTAGTGTACCAGAACCGCACATCATCCTGTAGAAACCATGCGGTAGTTCTTGCATTTTTTTATTTTTTCTTTCCTGTTCGGTTTTCATAGGTCATCCCTGACCTTCTCTCCCTCAGATTGGTGTTTCCTGTTGCTCAGTAGCATCCTGCCACTTGCACAGTGATTTGTGGTTTCTTTACCTCTTGGTGTGAGTTTGATTATTTTTGAGTTAGTGGCATTATTTGCATACTCGGTCACCCCTTCACTTTGATTGCATTGGCTTGATCGTTTCATCATAACCAAGTTGTTATTACTATCCTCTCTCACTGGATTATGTAATCTTTAAATCACATTGTTCTTATAAATATTATATTTTTCATTATCGTTATTAAAATCCATATTGGAAATTGTCATTTGAGAACATTTGTGTTGCTTTGGTTGAAACAATCTAGTTATATTGTTTTGCACTAGGAAGTGAACCATTCAAGTTTGCCACATAAATTCTCGTTTTGAAGCATTATAGTTGTAGATCAGTGAAATTTGAAAGAAGTGTTTATTTCAGTTTGGCTTTACTTAGAAAAAGAAAACAAAAAGTTTGTTTTGATGTGGTTTTTCATTGTTTTGAAAATTTCATACATGGTGATCGAAGAACCCTCTCTCTCGTGTAGCTAGATTTCATTGAATAAAAGGCTCATTTCGATTCATTCTCACTTGCATGGTTTGAGTCGTCACAACATCACCAAGTTTCACGTCCATTTACCTGATTGAGTAATACAACCACTAAAATCTACACTCCCTAATTTAACACACCATAACCTCGCTTGAGGAGAAAAAGAATTTGTTAGTTAGGTAGGACACCGGGGATAGGCATCCAAATAATTCCCCCTTGTCATTATCATATGAGACATAGTTGTTGTCCTCTAGGGTACCAAAATCCTCTAGTATTTGTTGACACGGTCATACACCAGTTTGTGGAGGGGCCTCCTGTTGTTTCAGGGGTTAAACCGCCGCAATATCGAGAACTAGACGGACTCTGTGGAATGCCGCACTCCACTTGGTACTAAGGCAACATCGATCATTGTCTTCCTTGTATTCTCCGAACACCATACTGGTGATACAAGGGTGATAAGGCAGAAGCGCTGAAAACCTTTTCCAATGTGTCATGAACGAGGTAGCTTAGTGACTTTTCTACTAGGGCTCTTTTACCTAGGATCCCTTTTGATAGAGGGATATCCTTCTCTTATTGGTCTCTCACGTTGTATTGTTCGACTTGGATTTCATCACCTTGCGAAGGATACAACTTGTTGAGGTCTCCAGCTCTTAGTTAGGAGGTTTTGCTTGTTATCTCATCTTCATAAAGGGTCATTTTTTCTTTTAGTGATTGTTTGTTGGCATTATGGCCATTGTTTTTCTCAGCTTGCTTACTATGACACCGATCTTAGTATAGTTTTTAGAGATTTCTTTTTGGCCTGAGAGCCTTGCTTTTTCTAGCTCCCCTTTTGCACACTTGGCTGCATTAGGGTTTATGAGTTCTTTTTTACGAGACTGCCCCCAGAATTTGTATTCCTACCAGTATGTCCGAACCATGGAGATCACGAAGAATATAGTGACGAAGCCCACCACCACCACCACAAACCTCTGGTCCACCTACATCACGTATTCCCGCCCCTCCTGGCGGCAGTGCCGGTCGAGGGAACGTTCCACTGTCGATCCGCACTACATCTCCAGTTTCGCCTGTAACTGTTACTCACAGTACAGTCTTAGAACCCCTCGCAATTTTTGCAACCACTAATACACCTAAGACTCCAACTGTCACTTCACCCACTGTTATTCCAGATATATCTTCCACAATGGACAACACTATAGCGGCTGAAACTAGCATTGCCCAAGATACTAGACCGGAGGCCATCATCCTCCCTGATGTCAGCACTACCCTTCCACCAGATACTTTCTACGATGTTCCGGAAGGATCTGTTGGCACCACTGAAGGATCCGACTAAGATATATCTGAATTGATTAAAGTCCCGGGCGGATACGTCGAAGTTATCGAAGAAACCCAACTTCCTAATACACCTTTTGAACCTAACTATGGCTTTATCGCTTCCCAGGCGGAACCTCCGCCTGCTATCACTGTGCCATCTAGTGTTCATCCACAGGAAACTGGTTCTTCCAGCAACATACCTTGTACGGTATCCCTCCCTAATCTCCCTTCGGGACACGAGAGCATGGCCTCCATCCAATCTAGTATGGTTAGTCTAGCTAACTCCCCTTTAGTGTCGGCACAATTTAAATGTGATACAGAGGAAATGCTCTCGATGTCTTCTAGATACCCCCCTGCTACCCGTCTTCCTGACTATCGGGCTCCCAACGTCTTGTCTAGCACAAAGTTTCATCACTCCTATATAGACGGTTCCGGAACTTCAGATATCACTATACCTCAGTTCCCTCCGGACCCTGAAAACCCTTTCCAGGATACAAACCCGGACCCAGTCCTCGATGGTCCTCCTATTATTCAAGAAGCTATGGATGAAACTCTTGACACCCCTCGGTTAAATTCCCCACATTTACTACCGTCAAGTATGTTTGGCGCACATTTTATGAGGGATAAGCCAGTATTTTCCCTATCCCCGCTTGTCACATATGGAAGACCCCCTCCACAAATCGGCACCTTTGGCGTCATTGGCCAATTGACACTATCTCACCTTTCTAGTGTCGGAAGAACATCAAGTCATACCGCTGGATCATCCATACTGACTGGAGGTTCACCTTTAGCCACTATCTACACCATTTCAGGAGGTAGAAAACCGACTATTGGAACCACTAATCCCAACAACCAACCCCCTCCTAGCGGGCCATCAACCCAGCATACAGGAGGACAACCCTTTGTTGGGAACCCTGTTCCTAGTCACCAACCCCCTCCCATAGGACCATCCAATCCAACTGCTGGAGGGAAACCCCTTGGCACCACTTAAAGCGGGACAATTCAACCAACACCTTCATTTGTCCCACCGACTCAACAAGCCCCTTTACTTGGAGGCCAACCCCTTGGTGCCATCCAACAACCCTCCCAACCAGCAGCATCTGCTCAGTTCGGTATGTATAACACACCTAGCAGCAGACAATCTTACCCCGGTATTCCTACTAGGCCTCATCTTCAACATCCCTCATCAGGCATGCTTCCTTCTTGGGGATCTCAAATCCCACAGAGTGTGGGGTACTCATTATTTGGAAATTGGAACCCAGCTGGGGGGAAATCTCAAATTCCCCCCAACTTGAATTTTGGCTTCCCCTATACTTTGGATGCAACGACTCCATGGAACCCATCTCTTCAACCTCCACTTCTTCATCAGGGTGGAACCCATATTCCATGGACACCATTCTTGCAGCCACCCCCTAACCCTAGTACGGGAAATCCTCCACCTACTCAAAGTAGTGGTAACATTCCTGGGACCCAACAACCCCAAGGAACCATTCCCCAACCAGCAACAGCAAACATCCCTCGGACACAACAAACCCAGGGTACCATACCCACCATCCCCACTCAGCAGAACGTCCAACAACCGGTTACCACTATGATTCCCAGTTAGGTAATGACTTCCAACACACAACCGGTTAACCAGATGGCCTACTACCCCCAGAACTTCTAGCAGTACCCTGCGGGAAACATGTATGGGTACAACACACAGCAATATGTTGTGCAGGGCCCCCCAGGCATCCCTACATCGTACAGCTACTACTCATACCCGCAGCCCAACCACTAAGTTCCTTTCTTGGCCACGCTAGATTTACCTAATTTGTTGAGGCTCATCAACGATCCTATATGGCATGAACCTCACTGGCCACCTATCCCAGCCAAACTTCCATCGGACATTCCTAAGTTCGATGCCAAGCCTGGGGAAGACCCCAAGAACCATGTGATGACCTTCCATCTCTGGTGTTCATCCAACTCATTGATGGATGACTCCATTCGGCTACGGCTCTTCTAGTGCACGCTTATCGACACGGCAACAAAATGGTACTTCGAGTTGCCACAACACTCCTTTCATGATTTTAACACCTTGGCTATGCAGTTTCTGACCCATTTCCAGCTCCCCATCCGGTACGAGACTATAACAGAACTGTTAACCTCGTTACGTCAAACCACTTCTACGCACATCTCAGACCATATCCACGAATGGTGTCGACGTCGTAGGTTAATCAAGGCACCCATTCCAGATCAGCTACTTGCTGATTGGTTCACAAAGTCATTTTTGCCTCCCATAGCCAGGGATATTGCCATGCACGGGCCGGTCACGGAAGAACAAGCCATCTCGGCTGCCCAGTACATGGATTTGATATATACCCAATCCGACACTTTACATGAACTTCTTCCCCACGCCACCCGCATCACTACTGATCCAACTAAGCTTGCCACTGAACTCCCTATCGACGGTATTGTTGGTTCAGTCAAGGCCCATCCTACCATTAGATCGATGGGGCAACAAGCTCCTGCTTCCCCCACTCCACCTCAGGCTGCTCCAAAAGCTTCTACTTCTCCTGCTGTCTCCTCCGAAGTGAACGTAGTTCAATCTACATCACAACCACCCGGAGGAAAGAAGAAGAACAATCGTGTAAAATCCAAGAAGACTTCTAACCAGCAGGAGAACCCCAAACCTCAACCCACTCACAACGACCCTAAACCATGCCGTAAAGCTAAGTTCCCCTGCCTCATTTGTCAAGACGATCACTGTACGCGTGACTTTCCCTACAAGGATGAAGTCAACCAATTCGTTAAAGGATCCTCTCGTCCGGTAGTGTTAACTGACCGTTTCCCTCAATAGCAACAGCAAATGGTTTCCCAAGAATCCCTAGAAGGGGGCAACCCGAACAACCCACCTCGTGGAGAGATGTCCGCAAACCGCGAAATCCTGATGACGAGTAATGAAGAGATTCACATAACCACTCATTCAAAGACGTATGAAAACCCCCCAAGTTCAAACAAACAGTCAGAGACAGCCAAAGGCAAGTCTCCTCTTGAAGATCCTTCTCTCACACCCCCCCTAACGACCATCTCCACATCAAGAGACCACTTATAGACAGAGTGCTATGCCCACCCAAGGGCACCATACAAAAGGTGACATTTAATCCCAGTGCGCGAGCTGCCCAAAATTACAACATTGTTGAGGATTTAGCTCAAGCACCATGCACCATGTCGACTCTCAAGGTTCTCCAACACTTCCCTATGCAGCGCAGAACCTTACTTTCAGCACTAGGGGTAGTTGACCCGGATACTTCAAACACCATCATGTTTAACTTGGAGTATGTCAAACCTCGGCTTTCCCATAAGTTAGCCTTCTAGGTTCATACAAAAATCCGTGGAAACAACATCCATCACACTGTCTTAGATGAGGGTGCCTCTACGTCGATTATGTCTTTGAATTGTTGGAGAGCCTTAGGCTCACCCGAAGTCACGATGTCTCCCACTACTCTCAGAGCATTTCACGGACACGGTTTTCAACCCTACGGACTCATTCCTGTGATTTGTGTTGAACTGGGGGGAAAAACAGTATCTGTACACATCGAAGTCGTGGATGGGCCATTAGATTATAATCTTCTACTTGGTCGGAACTGGTTTTACGCCATGACCGCCATAGCATCTATTGTCTTTCGAATTGTACAATTTCCTCATGAAGGGAAGATTATCACTATCGATCAACTAGATTACTGTATCCCAGACTCTCATTCGAACTCTGCCAACACCGTCCCATTATTGGATCAACCTTAGTACCATTTCCAAGACGTTGATGTTGGTATTATGAAGGATTCATCCCTTATTGGAGTTTTCCCAGAGCTGGGGTCCCCCGTTCATCCATTCAACATGATATCATCAAGCATCACCCCCTTCAATGATTCTTGGGTGATACCGAGTCCTACTGAGATTGAAAACTACGGCAACTCCATGCCGTTAAATGGGAACCTCGCAGCATATGAAGTGATCCAGTCAGTCACCGATTGGGTCAATCTTACTACCCATCACATAGTGGCACAGCTCTTGTCTGAGACTCATTCATCCCCACCACTTATCGATCCTCTCACATTGATTTTTCCCACTGACAAATCAATTATGGAGGTTATGTGCGGTGATGAACCACCATGGGGAAATTTCCATCACCGATCTTCTTTCCCCACCATCCAGACGATTGAGCCCGATACAAAATCCGACACTTCACTTGGAATGGTTCAAATCAAGTTTCCCACTTCGCTCGATGAAGTATTTTCCGAAGGAAACTTGGCGAACCTTATGGAAACCACTCCCATTGACATTTCAGTGAAGCCTGGTGTCGTGGAAAACATTCATATTGGAAAGACATGCACTCCAATCGAAATGGAGTTCTACACTGCCTACTTTAAAACTTTCCACGATGTTTTTGCTTGGAGTTATGAAGAAATGCCAGGAATTGACCCGTCTATCGTGGTCCATGATATTCCAAACTTTCCTGGCGCCCGACCTGTTCGGCAGAAACTCCGACCCATCCACCCCCGTAAGGCAGCCGCTATCAAAGTAGAAGTTGAAAATTTTTTGCATGCTGGTTTTATCTATCCTATCCCACTGACAGAATGGGTATCTAATATCGTTCCCGTAGCCAAGAAACAGGGTATGATTAGAGTCTATGTCGATTACCGTGACTTGAACAAAGCTTGTCCAAAGGATAACTACCCAACTCCGTTCATCGATCAGATCATCGATAACTGTGCCAGGAGTGTCATCTTTTCATTCATGGATGGCTTTTCCGGCTATAATCAGATCAAGATACTCCCAGCGAACCAACATAAAACAACCTTTATCTTCCCATGGGGAATCTTTGCATATCGAAAGCTACCTTTCGGCCTGAAAAATGCCGGGGCAACTTTCCAAAGGGCAATGTCGTACGCATTTCATGATATCAAACATATTGCAAAACCGTATCTTGATGACCTTCTCGCTCATTCTCAGACCAGGGAAGATCATCTTGATCACTTAGGCGCCGTTTTTGCAAGGTGCCGTCGCTACAATATTCGTTTGAATCCGCAAAAATGCGTCTTTTGCGTTGAAGCCGAAATTTTTTTGGGATTCATAATCTCCAAAAGTAGTATACAATTGGACCCTGCAAAGGTAGAGGCCATTCTATCCCTGCCTCCCCCCACGAACATACCAGAACTTCAAAGTTTACAAGGGCACACAAACTTTCTACGCCGTTTTATTTGCAATTTTGCCGAGATAACAAAACGCTACATGAGGCTTCTAAAGAAGAACACCCCCTTCTTTTGGGACGACGAAGCCCAACGCTCCTTTAATCATCTAAAGGTGGCCTTAACTAAGGATCCTATGATTCAACCCCCCAACTACACACGGGATTATATTCTTTATCTCGCAGCTTCGATTTCCACCATCGGTATGGTGTTAGTCCAAGAAGACACCGATGACATATAACATGTGGTATATTATCTTAGCAAGAGTCTTCTTGACTCCGAAACTCAATACTCACATGTTGAAAAGATGGATCTGGCAACAGTCTTCGCTGTCCAGAGGTTTCGTCATTACATTCTGCTCCGTCAGACCACTGTCATAGCGGATTTCAATCCAATGTACTATATCCTCACACGTCAAGTACTTGGGGGCAAATATTCCTGTTGGATTGTCATCCTACAAGAGTTTGACTTGGAATTTTCCAAATCCAAGAAATCTTTGGTCTTTGCCGAGTTGATTTGTAATCTGCCCCGTGCTACTGAGCAACCTGAGCCCATCGATTCTCTTCCGGATGAATCGTTGTTCCTCATCAGCACGTCCGACCCATGGTACGGGGATATTCTACTATATCTCCAAACCCAACTTTTTTGCCCCGATCTCAACTACGATGAACGTAGACATATCTGACATCATGCCAAGTACTACCTTATAGTCAATGATACCCTTTACTGTCGTGGTGTTGATACCGTTCTTCGACGTTGTTTGACTTTAGATGAGGCCGAACACGTTCTTAATGACTGCCACGCTGGAGCATGTGGTGGTCATCTCTATGGGATGGCTACGGCGGAGAAGACACTACGAGCGTGATATTTCTGGCCCTCAATTTTCAAATACTGCATTAAAACGGTTAAGAAATGTCCACCCTGTCAATTCTTTCATAGTAAGGCACGCTCGCATCGTGCTCCACTTCATCCTGTTATTTCCATCGGTCCCTTTTCCTTATGGGGTATAGATTTCAAGCATTGTAATCCCACTTCAGCCGGGGGGCATAGCTATGTCATAGTAGCTGTGGACTATTTCACAAAATGGGCTGAAGCGATGCCTACTTATGCTGAAGACGGCAAAACAACAACACAGTTCATATTCAACCACATCGTAGCTAGGTTTGGAGTCCCACAATCCATCATGACCGATCATGGCTCCCATTTTAGGAACCATATGATTGAAGAACTGAGAGCCAACTTGGGTTTTCGTCATGAAAACTCAACCCCATACTACCCACGAGCTAATGGCCAAGTCGAAGCCATTAACAAAGTTCTGAAATGTATGATTCAGTGCATTGTGGGTACTCACAAGTCCAATTGGCACTCGGCTCTTTTTTCAGCATTATGGGCATACCGAACCTCAGTGAAAAGTGCTATCGGATTCACACCATTCCAACTGGTGTATGGCCTGGAAGCCATCTTACCAATTGAATGTGAAATCCCGTCACTTAAGATAGCCATAGAGATACTTCCCAATACCACTTCCGAAGAAGAACGGTTTCTATACCTAGCCAAGCTAGATGAAACTCGCCGAGACAGTGCTTTAGCTAATGAAGCCCATAAAAAACGTGTCAAAGCACAGTATGACAAATCCGTTCAACCTCGGGTTTTCAACGAAGGTGACCTCGTACGCACATATGACCAAATACATGATAAACTTGGAAAATGAAAGCTAGAGTCTATGTGGTACGGCCCCTTCATTGTAAAACGTGTTTTGGAGAAAGAAGCCTATGAACTTGTCGATTGTGACGGCACACCGTTGGCACGGCCCCGTAACGGGCCGTACCTCAAGCGTTTCTACGCGTAGGTTCATCCTACGCAAGACACGTTTTGTACATAATGTACCTAGTTTTTTTTCATTTATCTTTTTTGTATGCACACACGGATCTCATGTATCCATACTTACCTTGACTTGTGCTTTTATGCGCAGATGTCTGCCTATTATGGATTCACCGACAGTGCAAGCCAACACACCCGGAACCTCGCTTCCGCAGCATGGGTAATTTATTCTCCCACTGGCGAGTTGTTATCTTCAGGAGCCACTTGCTTGGGTCCCACAACCAACAATATTGCAGAGTACCATGCAGTCATTGGACTCTTGACACAGGTTGCTTCCCTTGGAATTGACTCCCTATTGGTCTTTCTAGACTCCCAACTCGTGGTTTCCCATTTGAATCATATTTACGCAGTCCGCGATCCTATCTTACTTCACTTATTTTGAAGGGTACGCCTCTTGGAACGATATTTTTATTATATCTCATATCAACACATACCAAGGGAATTCAATTGTGTAGCTTATTCATTAGCTAACTATTGGATTGGCATCTAGCCCATACATAAAAAATACATCATGAAATAAACATACAAGTCATTGTAAATAAATAGATCATAGAAGTAGGTCCATGTATATATATCACTGCATATGAAAATGTTTTTCTCAAATACATAAAGTTTGTGTTCAAAAGACAAAATTTGGGATCCAATCCCATACAAAAATTTGGCTCTCAAGCCTACATATCGTGTACATGCCGCAAAAAGTAAAATACTACTATCTAAGGAGACCTAGGAGATCTATCACGATCCTCCTCAGATTCATTGCGCCGCTGATGGTATCAGACTATGGCTCTGGCCACCCTATAAAGGAGAAGACCAATACGTCTAGGCACACCTACGGTATGCCGCTGAAGATGCAGAGGAACATCATCCATCCTCATAGCTGGAACCCCGTGGGTCAAACCTTGTAGGTTTCGCTCTATGTCTTGAACCCCTCCCACTTCTTCTTCCTCTTCTTCTTCCCCCTCCGAAACAACTTGGCGCTCAATACCGCCTTGGCATAACGGCGAATAGCCTGCAGGTCTTTGTGGTCCACGATCTGCAACATGCACATATACATATATTAAATCTTTTTCACACATTCTAAAAAACAATTAAAAATCATATATTCAAAAAATTAAAAAAAAAAACATTAATGAAGGTCATACCTAAGTTATCCCAATCATCATCCTCAAGCAGTTCCAAGTCAATATCCTTGCGGAAGTCCACCCCTGCATAGGGGTAGTCCTCGATCATCACGATCTGCTCCTCGAGACATGAAAAGAAGCCCTCACCAAAAGCTAAACGCTATGGCCCCCCGAGCCGTCTGGCATACTCACTCCATCGAGCCATCTGTGGCTCGGTGGGTGGACGGGCGGGCATGGTCAGCTGTGGACGCAATAGTGGCACCCTCTCCAAGAAGAAGGTGAGCAAAATGCTCCCATACCCGAATTGGTGGTTCTCTCCATTGCTACACTTGGTCACTTGCTCCTTGAGATTGGATAACATCGCTTCGCACCAGTTGAACAGTGTTGGTGCCATATAGTCCATGGCAAGATTCATTTGCGTACGGGATGCCTGATGAGGACTCGTACTACCTGCTACACATGTGATGGTAAACAACACAATTTTCAAAGGAAGTTCCACAACATCCTTAATGACCACTTTACCACTTTTCTTCCCGGAACCTTGACAACAGTAACGAGCAATCAAGGCATCATTGCTCGCTTCTGAGGTCGTGAACCCTATCAAGTTCACCCGGGCCCCTCTCTTTGAGAGACCCATCAGAAAATAAATATCCTCGAGCCCAATCTCAAGGGTATGCACTCCAACTCGAAAGGCTTGAATGTCAGGGTCCCACATTTGTATAATGCGAGTGAGAAGTTTTGCTTGCTTGCGGATACCTTTGGTTTTAAAAAATTTCAATAACCCACATTCCCACAATGCAGTTAAAGTCTCTTGGTCATTTTCAGCCAATAAATCATCCTCTTCATGCTCCCTTTCTTTCCAACTAACCATTTTGCCCCAAACAAGATGCAAACACCTACAAAAGGTCCCAAGAAACATTCATTAACAAGTTGATAACCCGATCTCAGCAAAAAATTGAGGAAAAATCACATTTAATGTTCGCCACTACCATGCCTGGGAGACACCTAACCGTGCGGTAGTCCACATTACCACACCCCTGTTTGACCTTATAGAGCAGTAGTGCTCAACAGTACCGTGCTTCCCGATTAATCGAGTGCGCGGTAGTGGCAGGTGCGAAAAGAGCCCCTTAGGGCCTGCCTAAAAATTGATTTTTGCCTACTAAAATCAAGTTTTTAACCTATGAAATGAAAGAGGAGCTTGAAATATCTTACCTGGTGCAGATGGCTGTTGAAACGGTGCTCCAGATCTCTAGATATGGACTCTTGAAGTTTTGCCCTCCAATGGATGAAATTTCCTCTTTGAGCAAATGAACAAAGTGAAATGGTAACTTTCCATATTTACTCCTTGTTTATATAACTTTTACATTTAATTTTTACTCATTATTTTATCCCATTAAGTTAAAACTCATTTCACATTGCTAATATTTGGTTTCATGCGCCTTTTTTGACAGGGTCTCCTTGAGATGTTCACACTGGCGTTTATTTATTTATTTGACCTTCATTTTGAGCCTACTTTATCTTTTTCGTGCTCTGGATTAAAACTTGAAAAAGATTCCAAGCACTTTTCACACCCGTCTCGTGCTTGTCAAACTCAAGAAAACGGTGTAGAGATTAGTCAACTTTACTCGTGCTTGTTAAACGATGAGGAAAGTATTATTTTGGTTGTATTTTATTCTTTTTTCGGACCAGAATAATTAAAAATTACGAAAAAGACCATTGGAGTTCTCTTTAAGCTCTTTTCAGACTCCCTCATTTCGAAAAGATTGCCAAGTGATCTTGTCTCTTTCACACTTGTAAAAGTACTTGAAAGGTCGTCTATTCGGTGATAGGTTACCCCTTTTTTGGGCCGTCTAGACTATTTACAAGAAAGGTATACCTCAGTCAATTTTTGACTAGGAGAGTTCTCTTGAAAATTGTTTTACACTTTTTCGGGATCGAGGGACTAAACTTACAAAAAAGTACACTTTGGAGCATTCTTTAAGTTTTTCAAGCTCTCTAAATGTGAAAAACTACCGAGTTTTCCTTCCTTGGACTCGTTAAAATTTGACATCGAAGGACCCACCTTGGGACGAACCCCTCCTTTCTCAGGTTTGTAAAACAGGTGAGATCGGAATCATCTATGAGATGAACTATACCGAGCATTTGTTATCCTCTTCAAGCTCGTAAAACAACAAATAGGTACTCGTCCATCATGTTGGGGGAAAATGGGAAACAAGTCAAGTTTATTTTGTTGGAAGCTTGTCAGTCGTCACCTTTGAACATGGCATGCATCTGTCCCTTGTCTATTTTTGGGTATCTATTCTTGCTAAGTTATGGTCATCATCCCGAGTTGTCTCTCTGGCCACGAGCCTACTTGTTCGGTGTCTATCCTCTGCTATCAATAATCCCTGTTGCCAGGTCCTGCTTCATGCCATTATATGTTCAAAGGGTTGCATTGTTCAGAGTCATTCATTGTGTCAGTACATGTCCTTTTGTTCCATCGTTCCATGCTATCTTTCATTTCGGTTTTGTGTCGATGATGTGGGAATCATTATGTCCCACCTTCGATGAGTCTATTCCTGTCGATGCCAAATCACTATCCAGGAATCAGACTTAGGAATCAACCACTAGTACCTTGGTACCTGCATGCCTCAATGGCAGGTTTCCTCGTGTTCGACAGTAGGTTCACATCATTGACCTTTGATCGAATGATCTCTCGGATGCTCGACATCAACTCCTTTATTCGCATTTCATTGAGATGTACTATAGATAACTTGGGGATCATTGTCATCATTAGTGATTTCCCTCACATTTGTTAACGGTTCACATCATTGACTGGTAATCAAATGGTTTCTACCATGTTCGACTTCAACACTTTGTAATCACATGGCTAGATTCGTATCATTTGCGATTGGGTAGAAGACCCTGGACATTCTTTTGTATTCTGACTGTGTCCAGGTTGCGATGGAAATTTCTTTTGTATTGTCACACAGATCCACTTATGTATTGGTCGTGGCTATGTCATTACTATTTCATGGATCTACGCTTGTTCACAGTAGCCATGATTTGTTTACAGTCTACATCATCTCAGTACTCATGGATCTGCAATTTATTGGTTGGCAACCATGCTTGAGTCAATTGTTTCCGAGCATGGGGATGCCCGCCTCGGTGGTATATCTGACATTTTGTTTCTGTTTCAGCTCCTCATTGCTCTCCTCAATGCTATCTCCGCACAGTATTTGTAAAGTCTTTCAGACATCAGTCTCTTCCGACCTCACACTTTAGGGGGCATCTGTTATACCTCTATATTTCACAGTGTCGCATCTTCACAATAAAACCATTTGACGATACTTCCCCAACTACCTAAAACACCCAGAAGGGAAAAGTAATGAATGACCCATAAAGACAAATCCTTCATGTCACCTGACAAACCCAACTAAGACCTATTTATCAACACTACCGCTCCTTGCTCAGGCTTAGGGGCGTGGTAGTCCGTACTACCGCGTTATGCTTCTTACCTTGAGCGCGGGTACTACCGCCCTATGCTCAAGTTTAGGGGCGGGGTAGTTTCTTTTTATCCTTTTTGCCATGACTTGTGGGATCTTGATCTTCGAGAGATTTTTAAGGATTGACACCTCTGTTTCGATCCTAACACACCTCCTCAGATTAGTGGATTTGATCCACTAAACACTCCCAAGATCCATTCTTCTCTCTTGTTGGTTAATCCTCCTACACACTATAAGAGAGAGTCCTTCCATGAGCAAAGAGGGAGGACTCTTTGAGATATCAAACCTATGGTATTAGATCTTTGTGGAGATAGCTAGAGGAGAAAGCACTTGGAGCTGGGAGTTGGTTTGGACATCAAGCAACTGTTGTAAGTAACTTCAAGTTTGCAATAAAACATAACTTGTCTTGTTTCCCAAATTATTTGTGTTGATGTTGTTTCAATTACATGATTTGTTTCTATTGTAGATTTAGATTCTAACATGTATTTCAAGCTGCTAGAAAGATTGTATGTGCTTGTACTTTGATTCATCCCAACAGGTTCATTCGCGAGGACTTGAGGATTGGAGCAATAACTAGGACGAGCGACTAAATCAAAAGGTCAGTTAAACCTCTTCCATTTATTTCAGCAGTATAATCTTGAAGTGTTTGTTTGAATCTAGGAATTCAAGGTAGCATTTGTTATCTTTTTGTCTTAGCTTAAAGTTAGTCGAGTCTACTTTAACCTAAGAGAGTTTCTACCTATCCGTAGGGAGAAATATCTACAACACTCCTAATAACAACAGAACCAATGAACAAAAGGAACCTATCAAGTGTTTTGAATGTCAAGGTCCTCACTATGCATCAGAGTGTCCCAAGAGAAAGCGGACAGCTAACAATATTCATTCTATTTAGACTGAACCGACTGTTGGAGACTTGGCAAGAGAGCTGCCCAAAATTAATGCAACAATTGACAACAGACTAGCAGATCATCATATCTCCATGGTAGAGATTGAAGGTATGCTACAAAATCATCCTATTACTGTTTTAATTGACCCAGGTGCTAGTTTAAGCTATATATCTCCAAATATTGTGGAAAGTCTTAAATTGAAAATAGAAAAGTTCAGTAAATCTTGGTTGGTTAGACTAGCAACATGAACAAAAAGGAAAGTATCAGATTTCATTGAGAATTGTACTTTATTTTTCAAGCAGTTAAAAACCCAAGTCAAGTTAAATGTTTTACCCTTAGGGTCATATGATGTTATAATTGGAATGGACTGGTTAGAAGCCCATCATGTCATTTTGAACTGTTATGACAAAAGTTTTACATGTTTAAGTGACGAAGGAAAAATTGTAGAAGTCAAAGATATTCCAAGAAGAGCAACCCTTAGACAGATTTCAGCCTTGCAAGCCTTTGAAAGCAGTAAATATAACCATGTAATTCATACCTGCATGCTTTTTGTGAGTCACAATAGATTTCATACATTATATCTATTTTTGACGTTGAATTGAATTACACACATACTCTTAATTTACGCAGTCATGGAACTTCTTACCTGTCGTCTACACATAGAACATTTCAAATGCTTTAGCATTGCAGCTAAGTAAACTTCAGGGTACCTCGTAGGATACCCTTGGACATCAAAAAGAAAACTGTCAGTATCATGTCAAATTAAAAGTATTGCATCATATTTCTGACCTGTCAATACAATTATTACAATAATCATGTTTGTCAATTGTGTGTTAAAGTTGTCATTATCACAATGCTGCTAATACATAAATTAAATTATGTTTAGTACTAACGACTTTTTAATCATTGCTATCGTAATCTAACAATTATTATTTTCCGCAACTATAATTATTGTATTTAATGCTGTTTTCAAAAGTTTTATTTTTTATGAAAATTCAGGATGTTATAGTCAGATAGATGCAGATGTTGTAGATAAGTGGTTGAATCTATTAGAAGGGTATTTTTCTGTCCATAACTTCTCGAATAGAGAAAATATTACTTTTGCGCTCCTCAAAGCCGTTCCCCATGTCAAATATTGGTGGGAAACTTTCTGCGAACCAAAGGACAGAGAGGAAACTGCATTATTTTCAGTCATGACCACCTGGGAATCCTTCAAGGATGCTATTAAGGAACAATACTACCCTGCTGGAAGTTATGACAACTTGTATACCAAATGGACCACACTACGACAAGAAAGAGACCAAGCAGTGCTAGAGTTCACAAATATCTTCCACACCTTGCGCACCAAGTTGGGTATCAAAGATTCAGAGCGACATTTGGTGCTCAAGTATCGTGGTGGTCTGTATAGATACATCCAGACTGAAATGGAATTTCTGGACATCTCTTCCTTGGGTGCGGCCTACCGATATGCCGTCAAAATCAAGCAGAAGCTCAAACAAAAGACGCGAAAATTTGGGCCTGGGAACCCCTCATAGCAAAAGACAGGAAAGGCCGGCCCTAACCCACAGAATAAAGGATAGAGCAAAGATGGATAGTATCAGGACAACCAGTCCAAGCCGCAAGCAAAGAGGGACACCGAAAAGACAAAGAAATATACCGAGAAGTGGTGCGACTTCCATAAGAGCCCTTGGCATAACAATGCTGACCATCACTCAAAGTAGTCGCTGGTGGTCGAAGTGAAAGCATCTGAGTTAGATGCAGATTCTGAATCTGAGCCCGAACCAGAAAGGGGAAGATGGATCATTGACGTGGAACCCAGTGCCACCATTGCTACCACAAAAATCCATCCTGATGAACCAGACGAGCTAGAAGAAGGAGAAAGCCTCTTCCATTCACATATGTACGTAAAAGGCACTCCGCTGCACTTCATTTTTTATAGTGGTATCTAGAAGAACCTCATCTCAGTAAAGGTCGTCAAGCGCCTGGCACTTCCGACAACGCCGCACCCACAACCCTACACAATTGGATGGCTCCATAAAGGAAGCGATCTCCGCATCAGCCAACAGTGCCGACTGTCGTATGGCATCAAGCCCTTCAAGGACAAGGTATTGTGTGATGTTGCTCCTCTCAAAGTTTTAGATGTTCTTTTGGGAAAAACTTATTTATGGAAACGTCATGTTGCATATGATTCTAGGCCTCGTAGTGTTATTATTTCTTTGAACAGGAAATTGTACAGGATACCTGAGGCAATCCCTCCTAGTGCTATTTCCTTGATATCTGCCAAGCAATGCAGGAAGGTCATCTCTCAGACCGAGAAATTTGTCTTCTTTGTGATTCGCTCTCAGAGAAAGAGAAATATCGCAGCCACATCCAGGGCCTCCGCAATCGATCTCTCCACACAATAGAAGCAAGTGGATAAGGTGGTGGAGAATACTCAAATATCTTCTCCTCTCCTACCAGGGTACCTATGCACTGTCAGGTAAAGCATCCCATCAATATGACCCCAGGCGCACCACTACCCAATGGGCCCGTCTATCACCGCTCTCTGTTGGAAAACGAGGAGATCACAAGGCAGATCGAATAATTTATCCACAAGGGGCACATCTGTCCCAGATCATCACCTTATGGGAGCCCAATCATGCTGGTGTAGAAGAAAGATGGGACCTGGCGACTCTGCACTGATTACCGGGCCCTGAATAAAATCACAGTCCACAACCGGTACCCGATTCCTCGAATCGAGGACCTCTTTGATCAGCTCACGGGGGCCAAATACTTCAGTAAGATTGATCTGAAGTCTGGTTACCATCAGGTCCCAATAGAATAGACAGATGTATGGAAGACTGCCTTCAAGTCAAAAGAAGGTCTTTTTGAATGGCTGGTCATGCCCTTTGGTTTAACAAATGCTCCAGAGACTTTTATGAGGATGATGGATGATATCCTACGACCTTTCCCCAATACTTTTGTAGTGGTGTATCTGGATGACTTCCTCATCAACAACAAGACTCGGGTGGAACACTTGCAGCATATTCAACAGGTTCTGCACACCCCGCGGCAAAACAAACTATATACAAACTTGGAAAAATGCTCCTTCGGCATGGACAGTGTCCATTACTTAGGCTACATCGTTGACTGACATGGTGTGCATTTGGATCCAGCGAATATCTAGGTCATCCGTGACTGGCCATCCCCAACCACAGTCATTGAACTTCGGAGCTTCTTGGGCCTCGCTAATTTCTATTGCCGGTTCATGCTGGGATTCTCTCATATCGCATGGGCCCTCAACCAAGTAACTAGGGGTGGCGGTAAGGAAAAATTTGTGTGGGGCCTGCCCCAACAACAAGCCTTGACTTGAAGAAGCATTTGTTCTCATCGCCGGTACTCTCATTACTGGACCTGCAACATCCCTTTGAGATCGAGACAGATGCTTCAGATTATGCTGTGGGCGCCGTTCTCACTCAACATGGCCACCCCGTGGCATATCATAGTGAAACACTATCAGATGTTGTCCGTAAGTACCCTACTTACGATAAAGAAATGTACTCCATTGTGCCATTCTGCCGCTAGTGGAGACATTACATTCTTGGGAAGGAGACAGTCATCCACACTGATCACAAGCCACTACAGTTCATGCATACCCAAAGGAAGTTGCAGAATGACTGCCATTAGAAGTGGTCCACATAATTACAACAGTTTCACCTCAACATCAAATATAAAATAGGGAGTACCAACTGAGTTGTTGACTGCCTCAGTCGACCTTCAGTCGCGGCACTCACCACAATACTAGACTCTTGCGACGACAAGACCTATGGATCACCCCACCTCTACAAGACAGACCCTGATTTCTCCACCATCTACCAAAAGTTTGAAACCAACTCAGTGATCTCTAATTTCCATCTTCAGGACTAATTGTTGTACCTTCTGGGCCATCTATGCATTCCATCAAGTGAGCGTGCGAAGCTGATTTGGGAAGCTCACTATAATCGAGTGGCATGACACTTTCATGTCAAAAAGACAGTGGTAGTGCTGCAGAAACATTTCTACTGGCCGAAACTTCGACAAGATGTCGGCAAGTATATTATGTCCTGCAACGCTTGAGCTATTGCCAAACCAACCACTAAGAAACAGGGCTTGTACACCTCTCTGCCTACTCCTGACAGGCCTTGGGAATCCATCTCAATGGACTACATGTTAGGCCTTCCTTCCACCAAGAGGGGGTAAGACTGTGTTTTTGTGGTTGCTGATCGCTTTTCCAAGATGGCGATTCTAGCCGCCTGCAAGAAGAACATCACAGCAAAAGCCACTACCAAGATCTTCTTTGAATGAGTCTGGGTACATTTTGGGATCCCTCAGACCATTATCTCAGACCGTGACAGTCATTTCCTTAGCTCATTCTGGTCGAGCCTCTGGTCACTGCTGGATACCAAGCTCACCAAATCCACTACCTTCCACCACCAGACAGATGGCCAAACCGAGGTCGTCAACCGGATGGTCATACATATCCTACGCATGTACAATTCAACACACCCCCGCACATGGGATGAGAGTCTTCCCTTTGTCCAACATAGCTACAATCGATCCCTGCACAGTTCAACTAGCCACAGCCCCTTTCAGGTGGGGTTGGGATTCCAACCATTGGGCCCCGTGGATGTTGCACTTCCCCAGGCGAGCACCTCAGCCGACTCATCCCTAGAAGCTGACAAAACCACCCAGTTCATTGAACGGATCTATCATATCTGCCAACAGGTTCAGGATATTCTACATAAGTCTAATGCCAAGTACAAGCAGCGCCATGATCAACATTGGGTGCCACATAAATTTTAGGTGGGCGACAAAGTTTGGTTGCATTTGAAGAAAGAATTCCTTACAGGGCCCCATCGAAAGCTTCACCCACTCCGTTATGGGCCGTAGACCATCACCAATGCAGTCAGTGACAATTCTTTTGAGCTCAACATTCCCCCCTTCCTTGGTCTACATCCAGTCTTCAACGTGGCTCTCCTTCGACCATATTTCCCACCATTATTAGACATCTCAGAGATAGTAGAGTAGTTGACACCAACAGAGCTCAACCCTGACTGCCTGCAACAGGCATCCAGTGATCATATTTCCAACACACAGATCAAGGGCACTCAAAATCAAAGGATCCAGCTTTATCAAGTTGTCAAAGCAAGGCAGCTCCTGCACAAGGGCAAGTGGCTCACCAGGGGCCAAATTCAGAAGAAATTTCCTCATCTAATGGGGGAACTCAACGCAATGGAGACCATTACTTCCTAAGGAGGGAGGATTGATCCAGGTGGATATCAGTGGCCACCCACCTTTCCAACTGGATCAAAACAATTTTTTGGCAATTTCGGTAATATACTATTTTTTGCAGGTTTTCGGGTCCTGAAATTCCGGAGCCATTTTGAGGCCCTAAACGATGTTTTTTTTGGCGTTGAATTCTCAGGAAAGTATGAGTACTGCATGCCTGTTAATTATGCATTTCAAACTCAATATTTGCTGACCCTTTTTGTAGGCATTGAATATATCTTTCCAACGAGCTATTGTACGGCCCGAACGGAGATCATATGCAAGAGTTACGACCTCGGGAAGTTGATGTACTAAATTACCCAAACGGGGCCCACATGACTTTTGGAGTTTCATCTCCTAGGGTTAGGTGTTTGGATGTGTAGGGTTTTTGACATTGCTATTTATTGTAAAAGGCCTTCAGAGCCTCATGGTAACCATCTTGTTCCGAATGAGCGCAGCCATCACATCTCTTCCCAGAGATAAGCCGCCACCATTCCAGCAAGCTTGTTTTCCGCTGCATTTTACAGTTTTATCTTATTTCCTTATTGAATAGAAAACCAGTTTTACCGTAACTCAGTGGTATCAGAGTGGTCTGCTCCTTGTCATCTTAATGCATGTCCCCAACGAGGTTAGGGTATAAAGAATTGGGTTTAGAGCTTGTTTCTCTTGAGGACAAAAGCTCTCGCACGCCCAAGAGAGCTCTCATGGCAGGAGAAAAGAAAGATGACGGGAAAGGAGATCCTTTCAAAATGTTGCTTGAGGAAGCCCTCATGCAACAGAGGAATGAGATGATGGATAGTTTTGAGCAAATCCTTTGGCGACTACCAACAAGCGACCCATCTTCCTCGAGCGGAGGCGCCGCCCCCTTCAAGGTACAAATCAACTTCGATATTCCTATATTTCAAGGTCAGATAGATGCAGATGCTGTAGATAGCTGGTTGAATCTACTAGAAGGGTATTTTTTTGTCCATAATTATCGAATAGAGAAAATATTACTTTTGTGCTTCTCAAAGTCGTTCCCCTTGTCAAATATTGGTGGGAAACTTTCTGCGAATGAAAGGACACAGAGGAACCCTCATTATTTTCAGTCACGTCCACCTGGGAATCCTTCAAGGATGCTATTAAGGAACAATAATACCCTATTGGAAGTTATGACGACTTGTATACCAAATGGACCACACTGCGACAAGAAAGAGACCAAGCAGTGCCAGAGTTCACAAATATCTTCCACACCTTGCGCACCAAGCTGGGTATCAAAGATTCAGAGCGACATCTGGTGCTCAAGTATCGCGGTGGTCTGCATAGATACATCTAGACCAAAATGGAATTTTTGGACATCTCTTCCTTGGGTGTGGCCTACTGATATGCCTTCAAAATCGAGCAGAAGCTTAAACAAAAGGCACGACAATTTGAGCTTGGGAACCCCTCAGAGTAAAAGACAGGAAATGGTGGCCCTAACCAACAGAATAAAGGACAGAGCAAAGATGGACAGCATCAGGACAACCAATCCAAGCCGCAAGCAAAGAGGAACACCGAAAAGACAAACAAAGATAACGAGAAGTGGTGCAACTTCCATAAGAGACCTTGGCATAACAATGTTCACTGTCACTCAAAGCAGTCGCTGGTGGTCGAAGTGAAAGCATCTGATTCAGATGCACATTCTGACTTTGAGTCTGAACTAGAAAGGGGAAGACGGGCCATTGATGCGGAACCCAGTACCACCATTGCTACCACCAAGCTCCAGCCTGATGAACTAGATGAGTAGGAAGAAGGAGAACACCTCTTCCATTTACAGATGTGCGTAAAAGGCACCCCACTGCACTTCATCGTTGATAGTGGTATCCAGAAGAACCTCATCTCAACAGAGGTTGTCAAGCACTTGGCCCTTCCGACAACACCGCACCCACAACCCTACACCATTGGATCGCTCCGCAAAGGAAGCGATCTCCACGTCAACAACCAATGCCGACTGTCGTATGGCATCAAGCCCTTCAAGGATGAGGTATTGTGTGATGTTTCTCCTCTTGAATTTTCAGATGTTCTTTTGGTCCAACCTTATTTATGGAAACGTCATGCTATATATGAGTCTAGGCCTCGCAGTGTTATTATTTCTTTGAACATGAAATTGTACAGGATACCCGAGGTAGTCCCTCCTAGTTCTATTTCCTTGATCTCTGCCAAGAAATGCAGGAAGGTAATCTCTCAGACTGGGAAATTTTTCTTCTTCGTGATTTGCTCTCAAAGTGAGAGAAAGATCGTAGCCACATCCAGGGCCTTCGCGACCGATCTCTCCACACAACAGAAGCAAGTGGATAAGGTGGTGGAAGAATACTCAGATATCTTCTCCTCTCCTACCGAGGTACCTTTGCACTGCCAGGTTAAGCATCCCCTCGATCTGACCCCAGGCGCACCGCTACCCAATGGGCCTGTCTATCGCCGCTCTCTGTTGGAAAATGAGGAGATCAAGAGGCAGATCCAAGAATTTCTCCACAAGGGGCACATCCATCCCAACTCATCACCTTGTGGGATCCCAACTGTGATGGTGCAGAAGAAAGATGGGACCTGGCGACTCTGCATTGATTACTGGGCCCTGAATAAAATCACAGTTCGTAACTGGTACCCGATTCCCCGAATCGACGACCTCCTTGATCAGCTCATGGGTGCCAAATACTTCAGTAATATTGATATGAAGTCTAGCTACCATTAGGTCCCAATAGAACAGACAGATGTATGGAAGACTGCCTTCAAGTCAAAAGAAGGTCTTTTTGAATGGCTGGTCATGCCCTTTGGTTTAACAAATGCTCCAACAACTTTTATGAGGATGATGGACGATATCCTACGACCTTTCACCAATACTTTTGTAGTGGTATATCTGGATGACATCCTCATCTACAGCAAGACTTGGGCGGAACACTTGCAACATATTCAACAGGTTTTGCACACCCTGCGGAAAAACAAACTATATGCAAACTTGGAAAAATGATCCTTTGGCATAGACAAGGTCCATTACTTAGGCTACATCGTTGATCGACATGGTGTGCATGTGGATCCAGCCAATATACAGGTCATCTTTCACTGGCCATCCCCAATCACACTCACAGAACTTCAGAGCTTCTTGGGCCTCGCCAATTTCTATCTTCGGTTCATGCTAGGATTCTCTCATATCACATGGGCCCTCAACCAAGTAACCAGGGGTGGCGGTAAGGAAAAATTTGTGTGGGGCCTGCCCCAACAACAAGTATTCGATGATTTGAAGAAGTGTTTGTGCTCATTTCCGGTACTCTAATTACCGAACCTGTAAAATCCCTTTGAGATCGAAACATATGCTTCAGATTATGCTGTGGGGCGTCGTTCTCACTCAACACGACCACCCCATGGCTTATCATAGTGAGACACTATCAGATGTTGTACGTAAGTACCCTACTTATGACAAAGAAATGTACTCCATTGTGCATGCCTGCTGCCAGTGGAGACATTACATTCTTTGGAAGGAGACAGTCATCCACACTGATCACAAGCCACTACAGTTCATGCAGACCCAAGGGAAGTTTTAGAATGACCGCCATCATAAGTGGTCCACATACTTACAGTAGTTCCACCTCAACATCAAATATAAAACAGGGAGTACCAACCGAGTTGCTGACTACCTCAGTCGACCTCCAGTCGTGACACTCACCACAATTCTAGACTCTTGCAGCCACGAGACCTCTGGATGGCCCCACCTCTATGAGACAGGCCCTGATTTCTCCACCACCTACCAAATGTTAGGCACCAACTCAGTGGTCGCTAATTTAGATCTTCAAGATGGGTTGTTGTGCCGTCTAGGCCATCTATGCATTCCATCAAGCGAGCACGCGAAGCTGATTTGGGAAGCTCACTACAATTGGGTGGCAGGACACTTTGGCGTCAAAAAGACAGTGGCAGTGTTGCAAAAACATTTCTACTGGCCGAAACTTCGATAAGATGTCGGAAAGTATATTAGGTCCTGCACCGCTTGCGCTATTTACAAACCGACCACTAAGGAACAGGGATTGTACACCCCTCTTCCTACTCCTGACAGGCTATGGGAATCCATCTCAATGGACTACATGTCGGGCCTCTCTTCCACCAAGAGGGGGAATGACTGTGTTTTTGTGGTTGTTGATCACTTTTCCTGGAATTTACTTCAATCTGATCTAGGATCTTAACTGAGAGAAGAACATGTACAGCAAATCTACAGCATATCAATCATGGACACAATAATGCAAGCACACAAGATACACAGAGTTTACTTGGGGAAAACTATAAAGGTGAAAAACCCCAATAACTTCCTCAAAGATAGATAGAGCAATGATACAACCAGAATACAAGAGATAGTCTTCTCCTAGCAGCAGAACCTCCTCCTCCACAAGTGCGCCACTCTCCAAAGTGTGAGTGAGAGAATAGAATGTGTAAAATGAGAGAGACACACTCTCTATTTATACACTAACTTGACTTGACCTTTACTCAACGAGGTCGGCCTCAACTTAACCACTTAACATAATGCTAACTGGGTCGACCCCAACTAGGGTGGTCTAATAACCCTTTGACCCACATGACTTATATAGGGCCGACCCCAACAAGGTGGTCTAATGACCCATCAAGTATAAGTTACAACACTTACAATATAAATGACACTTCCGTATAGAGGAATATTAACATCTCTATAGGAATACAACCACTTCCGTATAGAGGAATAATAACATCTCTATAGGAATACAATATACATATATGTGAAATACATTCCGAAGTTACATATACATCAACACTCCCTCTTAACTAGGAAGGTATTTCTCGACATAGGTCTTCTAGCACAAGTCATCTTCATCGTCACTGCTGCTGCTATATCAATCAATCTCTGAATCTACTCGTCATAGGAAGTTCTACAGAGCCAGTCCTTTTTCATACTAGATGTAGGCCCACCACCTGCAGGTCTTCATCATTTGTGCGAATGGTCTGATAGAGGTGGCCTCTCAGGACTAATTTTATGTGCGGATGCAATACCAGAAAGAGTATCCCAGGAACATTTATGTGCCTAAGCACGACCGGAAAGATCTCCCAGGGCTGATTACATGCATCTCCTCCACAATACCTTTAAAGAGCATCCCAGGAACATTTATGTGCCGTAGCACGACCGGAAAGATCTCTAAAGAGCATCCCAGGACTTATTACGAGCACACAGCTCAACCTCTCGGATCTCCAGGACTGATTACATGTGGATAGACAAAACCTTTAAAGAGCATCCCAGGAACATTTATGTGCCGCAGCATAATCAGCAAGATCTCTAAAGAGCATCCCAGGACTAATTACGAGCACACGGCTCAACCTCTCGGATCTCCAGGACTGATTACATGTCTCCGTAGTAATACCTCATCCCAGGACTGATTACGAGCACACAGCTCAACCTATCGGATATCTGAGGACTGATTACATACTACATAGCAATACCGGAAAGAGTACCCCAGGAACATTTATGTGCCGCAGCACGACCGGAAAGATCTCCCAGGACTGATTACATGCTATTTGCACAACCTGCCACATATCATCTCTGACCTCCAAGTATCAACTTGATACTCATGATCCAAGGGATCATCATCGCACGAGGCATCATCCTGATGCCCATGATCATACTGATCATCATCATTTGTACCATCCTGGTACATATCATTTGGAGCAACATCCTGAAGCTCATCATCATGATCAACCTGATCATACAATGCATCCACCTAATGCACACCAAGTATCTACCTGATACATATCATCATACATGATCCACTTGATCATACAGTGTATCCACCTGATACAAATACATGATACATATCAACATACATGATCTACCTGATCATACAATGTATCCACCTGATACATATATAGATACATGGTCCAAGCATCCAACATGATGCATATACAAATACATACAAATGATCCAGTCGATCATATCCAACATCCAACATGATGTGTACATACATATAAATGATCCAACCGATCATATCCAGCATCAACATGATGCATACATACATACAAATATAAATGATCCAACTGATCATATCTAGCATCAACACGATGCGTACATACATACAAATATAAATGATCCAACTGATCATATCCAGCATCCAACATGATGCATATACAGAGCAGTAACTAGAGCATCGTCCTGATGCTCATCATCCATGATCCTCCTGATCATCATAGCATCGTCCTCTTCATATCATCTCATCATCCATGAAGCACAGCCCAGATGCACATCATCCAGTAGTTACATCACCGACATGGGAGAACACATCTACCACCATTCGGGGAAGGCTTCAGCCCTTACTTTTTCACCATGGGAAAACACATCTACCACCATGTGAAAAATGGCTTCAACCCTTACATCTACACCAAGGGAGAACACATCTACCACCATGTGAGAATGGCTCAACAATTACATCACGACCATGGGAGGACACATCAACCATGTCAGAAAATCTCATGTGCATCTGCATCTTCCAGACTCATCACTTCCTTTCGGAAGGAACCTCAATCAGAAGTGCACCAAGTCTCTCTCTGAAGTACTCAAACTGCACTCTGGCCAACGTCTTGGTCAATACATCTGCATCCTGCTCATCCGTCGCAACATACTCTGCTTTGGCTGTAATCAGTGCTACGCAGGATTGCTTCCTGCTAAACCAAGAGATCACACTTGATCCCATACTGAAGCAGCACCCAGAAGTGCTCTTCCTATCTACAGCACTGCCTGCCCAATCTGAATCAACATAACCCTGCAGGTTAAACTTTTGATTCGCATCATATTTGAGCCCATAATCAACTGTACTCTTCAGGTACCTCAGAATATGCTTTATAGCAAACAGGTGAACACTCCTCGGATCTGTCAGGAACTGGCTCAATGTGTTCACCGCAAAGCAAATATCTGGTCTCGTGTTCGTCAGGTACATCAAGGACCCAATCATCTGACAATACATAGTGACATCAACTAGTTCAGATGAAGCATCACACAGAAGCTTCATGTTCAATGCCATAGCCTCGTAGTCCATCATCCCAAACCTCTTCAGGATCTCTACTGCATACTTCCCTTGTCCAAGGAAGATTCCATCTGCACTCTGCCACACCTCCATACCAAGAAAGTAGTGCATCATACCCAAGTTATTCATCTCTAACTTGGAAGCAAGCTTCTGCTGCGTGTCAGCAATCAATCTATTCTCACCTATAACAAATAGGTCATACAAAAGTAGTATCACTGGATTGCCTTCCTCGACCTTGTAGTAAAGGTTGGAATCCGCTTTACTCTTGGTAAAGCCCAAACTAGATAGAAAGCTGCCTATCCTACCATACCAAGTTCTGCACATATATGATTTCCTGTCATGTGTCTCAGAACCAAGTGGCTACTCCACATACACTTCTTCTTCAACTACACCATTCAAGAAAGCTGTCTTGAAATCCATCTGGTGTATCTTCTATTTCATCACTTTTATATTTCTCTATGCTGCCATCTGCAGCATGCTTGATCTTGATAGATCCATATGGAAGTCATAACAGACTTCCCTTCAGGTCTTGGGACTACATCCCAAACATCATTCTTCATGATCGACGGATCATGGCATTCTTCCCATATCCTGGGAACTTCAATATCTTCAACAGATAATTTTGTTGCTGAACAAATGTTGTAGTTCTTCTTTTTTAGGTGATGGCATAGGATCTTTCCTACACAACAAGTTAAATTTCATGATTAGAAAACATCTCATAGTTTTCATAACAAATTCTTACACATAAAGAAATATGTCATACAATCATGCAATTATCTTAGCCAATGCTTCAATACAACATTTATCCATATCCCGTAACTTTCTAGATGCCTTCCAATCTCTACCAGAACAATGTTAAGAGTGTGCACAACTCCCAACATGTTAGCAAAGAGGTTTCATTCTAGATAAGTAGAAATGGAATGTTGTACAGTGCCATAGGCCACTTACTCATGCATATTAGTAGTATACTATTCATCAATGCAACTATTCTAATATGCATAATACACAACCTAATTCTAGGAACATCAGTATATACATTATTGAACAGTATTATTTAAACAATAAAATATGCAAGTAATGACAATTCAAATACTTATCTTTGTTTGTTTGTTGGGTTGACTCCCTCTCAGTCTTTGCTTCTTTTCTGCAACTCCATTCTTATGTGGATTGTGAGAAGTGGTCAACTCCCTCTGAATATATGCATCCTTGCAGAAACTATTGAAGTGTGATCCTTTGCTTTCTTGTAGGAACAACTGGAGTGTGCTCCCTCTTGATATTTGCTTCCTGGATTACCTGTCCTTGAACTTACATCCATCCTTAATCACTATGCATGCTTATTAGTATCATCATTGTGTTATCCTTGAGGTCTCATACATAATCACACATTTATTAGTATAATATTAATACTATCAAAACACAATAATCTTAAACATGTATATTCATGATCATTCACAGATAATAAACATTAGTATTCAAGGTTTCAAGGAAGTCTTCTTTTACTCGTACATATTCTTATTTGATCATAGGACTCTTCTGGTTAGTTGAATCATCAATCAAGATAAGAGATATAATATGCATAAAACCCGTGATTATTCAAACCTATACCTTCATGATTCTTTTGGTTAGTCATATCATCAATTATGGTAAGAAACATAATATGCATACAACCATGATTATTCAAACCGATGACTTCATGAATAATCATTATCAACAACACAATAGTATAAGATCCTAACACAAGGTAGGATTCTAGCTTGATATAGGAAAAACATACCTGGATTAGCATGCTAGCTAGTTATGTCTAACATACCCGCATAATGTCTTATGGTTCTCTTCAGTGACTTGTGCTAGTAACCTGCATGTCTCATAAGTTAACCATTGTAGAACCAAGTTATACATCCCTCGAAAGTAGATCTTCTATGTGATCCATGACAATGGATGAATCTTTGTCTTCATGTCACCATGAGCATATGTTCTTGAAGTAGAACATGATTTGACTTTCTTGGTGTACCTTTTGTGTTAGCAAACAACATAAACCTCATACAACATCACAATGCATTAGTAAAATCATAAGTGTCAAAACCTTAATCAATGAATATCTTCTATTAAGGTGATACGACAAGTCCAGTAATTAATCAAGATTGTACTGTAATGATATGAAGACAAACATATGATAAACTTAACCATGAAACATACCTGTAAGCCATACCTGTCAAGATTGTTTGTAATCTTCTTATGGAAGGCCTTAGCCTCATCTCCTTCTGAGACAGGAACTCCTTCACTTATGCAGGTGACCAATCCATCTTCTTCTAGGATTAACCCAATCCACTTGATTTGCAAGAACTGGACCTGGAGCTGGATTACGGTTTGTCAAAGAAACCCCAAAAATTCAAACTTTGAATTTCAAACTTTCGAAAGGATAGAAATATGCGCCTTGATGAGCTGATCAAGTTGGTATATTCAGAATTTGAAAACTGCAAAGTTTCACCCCTCGAAATTGCATTTCAGATTTCCGGATTCACTCAGGAAGACCCTGAATTAGGGTTTGAGTTTCCCGGAGCTTCACCCAACCAAAATATTTGATTCAAAACTCTAAGCTCTGATTTTTTTGAGGAGCTTCCAGCCGTGGTCACAGATTTCCAAAATTCCAATTCTTGCAGAAGCCCTAATTTTCCATCTTTCCGATCAAAGTCCCGAACTGGGGTTTGATCAAGCCCGACCTTCTGCCCAACCAAAAAATCTGATCTTGGTCTCTAAATTTTGATTTTAATGAGTAGCATCCAGCCGTGGTCTCTGATTACAAAAATTCCAACTTTCTCCGAAGCCCTAAATTCCGGAAGCCATGAATGAAGGTACTTAAAAATAATTCTGTTTTGACAGAAATATGTACTTGATTGTTTTTGGTGTAACTCTGAACTTTTCGATCCACAGGGTCTGAAAATTTTTCTTGAGATAGCCCAACCGGTTATCTTTCCATCCCAATAGGTCTAACCTCAATTGGATTCTCCGAGAGAGATTTATTCCAAGTGTCGCAACGTGACTTGTTTATGGGATAATACAGGAGAGCGAACTTGTACAGCATGCCACGTGTCACTGGTTCAACTTTGGCCTCTGAAAATTTTTTGTGAGATATTACAGTCTGTGTAATACTTGTCACTTTTTACGAAATTTCATTTGGAGCTTCCTAGCCCAAGTTATGAGCTTTTTCCCAAGGTCACCTGATTTTGACTCAGATATGGAAGAAGCAGAAACCCTATATTGTACAGATCATAAATCACAAAGTACAATGAATTAGAGGTTGTCCTTTGGACACAAGGTACAAGGGGATCTGATCTTCGACCTGTAAATGTTTCAGATCTGATAACTTCGCCAAAATATATTTACAGCGAAAGTGCTACGATGACAATTTTTTTCTATATCAAGCCCTAGCATCGTGTCATGTCCCAAATTTGTCATTGGGTCACAATGGCCTAATCACATTGGCCCTATTCATTAGAGTTTGTCAAATTGATGCTAAAGGTCAAATAATTGCCAAGGAGGAAAATTACTAGTTTCCTAGGTTTGGGGTGGAAGCTTTGGGATTTGGAATAATGGGGATAATAAATGATGTTTGAACATTAGAATGGCATAAATATTTAATAAAGGAGCTAAATAAATATATACAAGTGAAAATCAAAGTGGCATTTCATCATGAAGACACATGGAGGAAGTGGGACCCACATATGGCTAGATTTCCCCACTACACTTGGCATCATTCTCTCACCAATTCTAATTCAAGGTGAATGGTAACATACTTGGGGGAGTCCAAAAGGTATTATTCATTGCATGACTCATCCAAAGTCGAAATATAGAGGAAGAGTAACTCCCATGGAAGAGGAAGAGGCAATTTGGAGCTAGTGAGACACTTGGGATAGATTCCCTAGCTCTATGACAACAATGATGAAGATGCTATGACACCTATGACACAAATCAGACCTGAAGGCTGACATATGACATATATGACATGTCAGTGCTAAAAATAGACTCCAAGAGGGCGCTCAAGGGTGTTAGGGCAGCTAAGATGCTTCCACATGTGATTTGGTGGAAGTGGGAGACTAGGAATTGTTGTACAAGTGGCGTTCTTTGGAATCTCTTCCAAACTTGAGTTGGCATGAGTCTCTTGGAAGGAATTCGACCCATGGAGGACATTAGAAGTTTATAAATGTCAATAACAAAGAATGAAACCAGCTTTTGATCATTTTTGGAATTTGCAATTGCATTTGTGAAGAGGGAGAGCTAGTGGATGACTAGTTTCTTGCCTTAGCCAATTTCGAGGGTGAAAGATTCCCATCCAAGTTGGTAATTGGAAAGGCCATTCAGACCTTTCATTTGGAGCTTTAATGGAGTATTTATTTGCAGGTGTAAGCTACAGGGCAGCTCATGGTTTCTTCTATTGCATCTCACTCCTTCAACCATTTCCAGTTTTGATGGCATATTCTTGATCCTTGAGGGAGGGCGTTTTTGGTGAGCTATTGTACTCTTTGGGGAAGCTTTTAATGCCCAATTTATTTTTTAATATGAATTAAATACTCTGTTCTTCATCTCCAAAAAATTTCAGATCAAAATTCCAAGTATAAATGTATAAATCTCATTTTTAATGGAAGAACAATGCCATTTCCCCACTACCTTGTTGTGAACCAATGTATGGATGATGATTTCGAATGAATGGATGATTCTCTGATATATTTGTGATCAATATACTACCATGGATGTATTCTACAAGTTTCATGTACTGTACTTGAGCATTTGAAGCATTTTTACTCAGTTTAGTTGTATTGGGAGGTGAAATAGTGCCATTTCCCCAGGGGTTGAATTGGGGATTTTTGGAGTTGAATGGGAGAGGGTGAGAACAGTTGTAATAATCCATTAATGGTGCATATGAGACTTTAATAAAATAATTAACACATTACATACCTCTGTTCATAAATTTGAGTGGGTTTGGAGGCATTTGGGAAGCCATTTTCAGTACTTACCCCAGGGGGATTTGAACCCCAAATCACTAGTAAAATTGCATAATTGGTATAGAATATTAAGAGAGTTTGCAAAGGTATTTTGGTGGACATATGTTATCCCTGAACATCATATTCAATTCCTAATATCATTCATAAACCTTCCTTGAAGATTTGAAGGCATTTGGAGTCAATTTGAGACCTAGAGACCAATACTAGTCAAAGGGAAATCACTAGTAAAGTTACCTACATTGACCAGAATTGAAAGAGTATTTGCAGAATTGTTTTAAAGGTACAAAGGCATCCCTGAAACACATATTTATGTTCTAATATCATTCATATGCCTTCTCAGAAGATTTGGGATCATTTGGGGCAAATTTGGGACCTAGAGATCGAAACTAGTCAAAGGTCGAACCAAGGAAAAAAGGGAAAATTGCAATTTTAATAAAATTCCTAATAAGGGACATTACAGTGGTATCATAGCATGATCTTGGCACCTGATGTGGTCTAATATTCATGAGGACAAGAATTCAGGTACCACCATTAAATATTGAAACCAAAAGTGCTTTTATTGAAGAGGGAAAAAAAAAGTAGGAGAAGAAGAGCAAATTTTTTAAGGAAACTATGACTCGGGATGAAAAGGGAGCCTCATATGATGGTGAGGAGCATATAAAAATTATGAAAACAATATTTGAAGATATGACCAAGCAACTTAAGGAAGGATTCGAATTGTTTTCTATCGAACTTGTGGAAAAAATTATTGATTTTAAGAAAACCAAGGGGCAAAATGCATCAACTTGCTTGAAGGAGCAAAAGGAAGAGACATCACAAGATCATGAAGACGATTCTATTGAAAATATGGAATATCATTTAGAGACACCTTCTAGCTTATACATGAACCAAAGAGCATCTACTAATGGATGCTTAAACTATGAAGGAGTACCTACTGATGGGTGCTCACACCTCTATGTTGGTGACATAGAGATCACTTTTGAAAGTGTTGTTGCAAGCCCAAGTTCCATTAAGCATGATGATGAAGACCTTGCAGCAGTTGAAGAAGAACCAAGATCAACTTCCCCATCACCACTTGAGCTTCATGAAGTTGGTCCAAGAAAAAATGAAGAAGATGAGGAGGTTCATTTGCAAGAGCCTCATTTTCTTGAAGGGTCCTTAAAGATGAATGAAAAGAAGATCCAAGAGTCCCTCAGCATTCTCCATGACACTCAAGCATTGGTGTCAAATTCTTGTTGGAGAGCTACTTCATTGGAGGAAACATCCTTCCTTGAAGACATGGAGAAGATTCAAAGAGCAATGTGCCACATCAAAGGTAATTTCATGTCTTTTTTTTTTTATAGAAACTATTTGTTTGAGCTTAATGAATTGTTACATGATGCATACTTGAAGAATAATGAGGATAATCATAAGCTCACAATTCAAAATGAGCAACTTCTTTAAAAGTTGCAAGATACTTGTTTTTCCTCCTATGTTTCAGATTGTCAGATGGTAGATTGTTTGGAGGATTCTCATGACATGGTGGATCATGAGAAATGTGGAAATTTGAATTTTCTTAATGTGTTTGAAGATGAACTTGAAGAGATCCAAACACTTGATGTGGTGGAAGAGGAACTTGAATTGTCTCTTGATGAAGGTTATGCAATTTTTAAAGAAGAGCATGATTCCTTTACATTGGAACCAAACTATGACAAAGAGTTCATACTTTTGAAGGAGCTGCATGATACTACCCCTATGGATCCTTCCCATGATGAAACTTCTGCACTTTTTTATCATTTGGGTGAGTTAGTTCATTCTCCTACATCCTACAATTCCATGTTTTGCAACATTAGTCTCAATGAAGTATGGGTGAAAGGGTTCTTTTTGATGGTGCCACATGAGGAGTATGGAACTCCTAGATTTAACTTTTATGATGACATGGTTGGAGCACATTCTTATTCACATTTGCAGCAGCATCATTTGTCACTTTATGATGATTCACATCTACATGGATGCACCTATGATATGGATTTGAGTAACTTGAAGACTCATGGTTTTTCTTGCTCAACACTGGGTTCATTTGATGTTAGAGGAACTTCATTCAACACTTGGGTGAATAGATTTATGATGGGAGAACATTTTTGTTGGTAGCCACATACTTTGTTACATCTTTATTATTCTCACATTCATGGATGTATGGGTGAGACTTCTTTGAGTCATTTGAAGTCTCCTTGTTTTTTCTGCTCATTATTTGGGTCAGATTTTAGTGGAGATTCTTCATTCACTTCTTGGATGAAAGAATACATGGTTGAATATTTTGATGCATATGACATCCTTTTGGAGCAGCATTATAGGACATGGGATCCTCACCTATGTCATTGGAGCAGATTTGATTGGTCACTTGAAGCTTGTATGCACTTGAAAAATGGTGGTCTACTTGCTTGGAGGTATAAGCACTTTCATGATTCTTTGATGAAGCACCTCCTTGATGTACATTTTAATTATGTAGTTATGTACTTTGATGATATATATTTTGTACTCATGATGCTTGGAAGAATGCATACAAGAAAATGGGATCCAGGAATCATCTTATCTGATGGTATGGGTTGGAGAGCACTCTTCATTGTTGGGGTGCAATACAAGCAATGGGACCCTGGAATAATTTTTATCTCATTGGTTTCAAATTTTTTGGGGAAACAAGCAGTATGGGAGATGGATTTCCCACTTAATAAAGTGATTTTTATTAGAGTAGTACAGCAGCAAGCATGGTGGTTCCTCTCTAAAATCTTCATGAAAACTCAAAGACTCAAGGTTGGGCAATTCAATGGCAACTTCAAAGAATTATACAGAAAGCAGGTTCTTCAACACCCATGTTTAAAATTGCTTGAGGACAAGCAATATTGGGAAGGGAGGATTTGTCATGTCCCAAATTTGTCATTGGGTCACAATGGCCTAATCACATTGGTCCTATTCATTATATTTTGTCAAATTGATGCTAAAGGTCAAATAATTGCCAAGGAGGAAAATTACTAGTTTCCTAGGTTTGGGGTGGAAGCTTTGGGATTTGGAATAATGGGGATAATAAATGATGTTTGAACATTAGAATGGAATAAATATTTAATAAAGGAGCTAAATAAATATATACAAGTGAAAATCAAAGTGGCATTTCATCATGAAGACACATGGAGGAAGTGGGACCCACATATGGCTAGATTTCCCCACTACACTTGGCATCATTCTCTCACCAATTCGAATTCAAGGTGAATGGTAACATACTTGGGGGAGTCCAAAAGGTATTATTCATTGCATTACTCATCCAAGGTCAAAATATAGAGGAAGAGTAACTCCCATGGAAGAGGAAGAGGCAATTTGGAGCTAGTGAGACACTTGGGATAGATTCCCTAGCTCTATGACAACAATGATGAAGATGCTATGACACCTATGACACAAATCAGACCTGAAGGCTGACATATGACATATATGACATGTAAGTACTAAAAATAGACTCCAAGAGGGCGCTCAAGGGTGTTAGGGCAGCTAAGATGCTTCCACATGTGATTTGGTGGAAGTGGGAGACTAGGAATTGTTGTACAAGTGGCGTTCTTTGGAATCTCTTCCCAACTTGAGTTGGCATGAGTCTCTTGGAAGGAATTCGACCCATGGAGGACATTAGAAGTTTATAAATGTCAATAACAAAGAATGAAACCAGCTTTTGATCATTTGTAGAATTTGCAATTGCATTTGTAAAGAGGGAGAGCTAGTGGATGACTAGTTTCTTGCCTTAGCCAATTTCGAGGGTGAAAGATTCCCATCCAAGTTGGTAATTGGAAAGGCCATTAAGAACTTTCATTTGGAGATTTAATGGAGTCTTTATTTGCATGTGTAAGATATAGGGAAGCTCATGGTTTCTTCTATTTCATCTCACTCCTTCAACCATTTCCAGTTTTGATGGCATATTCTTGATCCTTGAGGGAGGGTGTTTTTGGTGAGCTATTGTACTCTTTGGGGAATCTTTTAATGCCCAATTTATTTTTTAATATGAATTAAATACTCTTTTATTCATCTCCAAAAATTTTCAGGTCGAAATTCCAAGTATAAATGTATAAATCTCATTTTTAATGGAAGAACAATGCCATTTCCCCACTACCTTGTTGTGAACCAATGTATGGATGATGATTTCGAATGAATGGATGATTCTCTGATATATTTGTGATAAATATACTACCATGGATGTCTTATACAAGTTTCATGTACTGTACTTTAGCATTTGAAGCATTTTTACTCAGTTTAGTTGTATTGGGAGGTGAAATAGTGCCATTTCCCCAAGGGTTGAATTGGGGATTTTTGGAGTTGAATGGGAGAGGGTGAGAATAGTTGTAATAATCCATTAATGGTGCATATGATACTTTAATAAAATAATTAACACATTACATACCTATGTTCATAAATTTGAGTGGGTTTGGAGGCATTTGGGAATCCATTTTCAGTACTTACCCCAGGGGGATTTGAACCCCAAATCACTAGTAAAATTGCATAATTGGTACAGAATATTAAGAGAGTTTGTAGAGGTATTTTGGTGGACATATGTCATCCATAAACATCATATTCAAGTTATAATATCATTCATACACCTTCCTTGAAGGTTTGAAGGCATTTGGAGTCAATTTGAGACCTAGAGGCCAATACTAGTCAAAGAAAAATCACTAGTAAAGTTACCTACATTGATCAGAATTGAAAGAGGATTTGAAGAAGTATTTTAAAGGTCCAAAGGCATCCCTGAAACACATATTTATGTTCTAATATCATTCATATACATTCTCAGAATATTTGGGATCATTTGGGGCAAATTTGGGACCTAGAGATCAAAACTAGTCAAAGGTCGAACTAGGGAAAAAAAATGGAAAATTGCAATTTTAATAAAATTCCTAATAAGGGACATTACACATCGTAAGTGCAACAAGTGTCATACATGCCATATCATGCCTTCTTTCAGGCTGGCTCTGATACCATATTAAATTTTCAGAATTTACTTCAATCTGATCTAGGATCTTAACTGAGAGAACAACATGTACAGCAAATCTATAGCATATCAATCATGGACACAATAATGCAAGCACACAAGAGACACAGAGTTTACTTGGGAAAAACCATAAAGGTGAAAAACCCCAATAACTTCCTCAGAGATAGATAGAGCAATGATACAACTAGAATACAAGAGATAGTCTTTTCCTAGAAGCAGAGCCTCCTCCTCCACAAGTGCGCCACTCTCCAAAGTGTGAGTGAGAGAATAGAATGTGTAAAATGAGAGACACACTCTCTATTTATACACTAACTTGACTTGAACTTTACTCAACTAGGTCGGACTCAAATAAACCACTTAACATAATGATGACTGGGCCGAACCCCACTAGGGTGGTCTAATAACCCTTTGACCCACATGGCCGACCCCCAATAGGGTGGTCTAATAACCCTTTGACCCACATTTCCGACCCCCAATAGGGTGGTCTAATAACCCTTTGACCCACATGACTTATACAGGGCCGACCCCAACAAGGTGTTCTAATAACCCATCAAGTATAAGTTACAACACTTACAATATAAATGACACTTCCGTATAGAGGAATAATAACATCTCTATAGGAATACAACCACTTCCGTATAGAGAAATAATAACATCTCTATAGGAATACAATATACATATATGTGAAATACATTCCGAAGTTACATATACATCAACATTTCCAAGATGGCGATTCTAGCTGCCTGCAAGAAGAACATCACAGCAGAAGCCACTGCCAAGCTCTTCTTTGAACGAGTCTAGGTACATTTTGGGATTCCTCATTCCATTATCTCAGAATGTGATAGTCGGTTCCTCAGCTCATTCTGGTCGAGCCTCTGGTCACTACTGGATACCAAGCTTACCAAATGCACTGCCATCCAACCCCAGACAGACAGCCAAACCGAGGTCGTCAACCGGATAGTCGTACATATCCTGTGCATGTACAATTCAACGCACCCCCGCACATGGGATGAGAGTCTTCACTATGTACAACATATCTACAACCCATCCCTGCACAGTTCAACTGGCCACAGGCCCTTTCAGGTGGGGTTGGGATTCCAACCATTGGGCCCCATGGATGTTGCACTTCCCCTGGCGGCCACCTCGGCCAACTCGTCCCTAGAATATGACAAAGCCACCTGGTTCATTGAACGGATCCAGCATATCTGCCAACAGGTTCAGGATATTCTACCTAAGTCTAACGCCAAGTACAAGCAGCGCCATGATCTACATCGGGTGCCACATAAGTTTCAGGTGGGCGACAAAGTTTGGTTGCATTTGTAGAAAGAACACCTTATAGGGCCCCATCGGAAGCTTCGCCCGCTCTGTTATGGGCCATACACCATCACCAAGGCGGTGGGTGACAATGCTTTTGAGCTCAACATTCCCCCCTTCCTTGGTCTACATCCAGTCTTCAACGTGGCTCTCCTTTGGCCATATTTCCCACCATTATTAGACACCTCAAAGATAGCAGAGCAGTTGACACCAACAGAGCTCAACCCTGACTGCCTGCAACAGGAATCCATTGATCATATTGTAGACACACATATCAAGGGCACTTGACATCAAAGGATCTAACTTTATCGAGTTGTCAAAGCAGGGCAGCTCCTGCACCAAGGCAAGTGGCTCACCCGGGGCCAAATTCAGCAAAAATTTCCTCATCTGATGGGGGAAGTCAACGTAATTGAGACCATTGCTTCCTAAGGAGGGAGGCCTGATCCAGGTGGATATCAATGGACACCCACCTTTCAAACTGGCTCAAAACAGACTTTTAGCAATTTTGGTAATATACTATTTTTAGCAGTTTTTCGGGTCCTGAACTTCTGGAGCCATTTTGATCCCCTAAACGATGTTTTTTCCGGCGTCGAATTCTGGAGTAAATATGGGCATTGTGCGCCTCTCATTTTTGCATGCCAAACTTGATATTTACGGACCCTTTTTATAGGCATTGAATAGATCTTTCCATCGAGCTATTGTACACCCCAAACGGAGATCGTATGCAAGAGTTATGACCCCGAGAAGTTGATGTACTAACTTACTTATGGAAATGTCATGTTATATATGAGTCTAGGCCTCGTAGTGTTATTATTTCTTTGAATAGGAAATTGTACAGGATACCTGAGGTAGTCCCTCCTATAGCTATTTCCTTGATCTCTGCCAAGCAATGCAGGAAGGTCATCTCTCGGACCGAGAAATTTGCCTTCTTCGTGATTCACTCTCAGAGTGAGAGAAAGATCGCAGCCACATCAAGGGCCTTTGCGACCGATCTCTCCACACAACAGAAGCAAGTGGATAAGGTGTTGGAAGAATACTCAGATATCTTCTCCTCTCCTACCGGGGTACCTCTACACTGCCAGGTCAAGCATCCCATCAATCTAGCCCCAGGCTCACTGCTACCCACTGGGCACGTCTATCGCCGCTCTCTCTTGGAAAATGAGGAGATCTAGAGGCAGATCCAAGAATTTCTCCACAAGGGGCACATCCGTCCCAGCTCATCACCTTGTGGGAGCCCAATCGTTCTGGTGTAGAAGAATGATGGGACCTGGCGACTCTGCATTGATTACCAGGCCCTGAATAAAATCACAGTCCGCAACCGGTACCTGATTCCCCGAATCAATGACCTCCTTGATAAGCTCATGGGGGCCATTTACTTTAGTAAGATTGATTTGAAGTTTGGCTACCATTAGGTCCCAATAGAACAAACAAATGTATGGAAGACTGCCTTCAAGTCAAAAGAAGGTCTTTTTGAATGGCTAGTCATGCCCTTTGGTTTAACAAATTCTCCAACAACTTTTATGAGGATGATGGACGATATCCTACTACCTTTCACCAATACTTTTGTAGTGGTGTATCTGGATGACATCCTCATCTACAACAAGACTTGGGCGAAACACTTGCATCATATTCAATAGGTTTTGCACACCCTTTGGAAAAACAAACTATATGCAAACTTTGAAAAATGATCCTTCGGCATGGACAGGGTCCATTACTTAGGATACATCGTTCATCGACATGGTGTGCATGTGGATCCAGCCAAGATCCACGTCATCCATGACTGGATATCCCCAACCACACTCACTGAACTTCGGAGCTTCTTGGGCCTCGCCAATTTCTATCGTCGGTTTGTGTTGGGATTCTCTCATATCGCATGGGCCCTCAGCCAAGTAACCAAACATGGCGATAAGGCAAAATTTGTGTGGGGCTTGCCCCAACAACAAACCTTCGATAACTTGAAGAAGCATTTCTGCTCATCGTCGGTACTCTCATTACCGGACCTGCAACATCCCTTTTAGATAGAGATAGATGCTTTAGATTATGCTCTGGGCATCGTTCTCACTCAACATGGCCACCCTGTGGCATATCATAGTGATACACTATCAGATGATGTCCGTAAGTACCCTACTTACGACAAAAAAATGTACTCCATTGTGCAAGCCTGCCGCCAGTGGAGACATTACATTCTTGGGAAGGAGACAGTCATCCACACTGCTCAAAAGCCACTACAGTTCATGCAGACCCAAGGGAAGTTGCAGAATGACCGCCATCAGAAGTGGTCCACATACTTACAGCAGTTCCACCTCATAATCAAATATAAAACAGGGAGTACCAACTGAGTTGCTGATTTCCTCATTCGACCTCCAGTTGCGTAACTCACCACAATGCTAGACTCTTACGACCATGAGACCTCTGGATGGCTCCACATCTACGAGACAGACCCTTATTTCTCCACCACCTACCAAATGTTGGGCACCGACTCAGTGGTCGCTAATTTCCATCTTCAGGATGGGTTGTTGTGTCGTCTGGGCCATCTCTGCATTCCATCAAGTGAGTGCACGAAGCTGATTTGGGAAGCTCACTACAGTCGGGTGGTAGGACACTTTGGCATCAAAAAGACAGTGGTAGTGCTGCAGAAACATTTCTTTTGGCTGAAACTTTGACAAGATTTCGGCAAGTATATCAGGGCCTGCACCGCTTGCGCTATTGTGAAACTGACCACTAAGAAACATGGCCTATACACCCCTCTTCCTACTCCTAACAGGCCGTGGGAATCCATCTCAATGGACTAGATGTCGGGCCTCCCTTCCACCAAGAGGGGGAACACGACTGTGTTTTTGTGGTTGTTGATCGCTTTTCCAAGATGGCGATTCTAACCGCCTGCAAGAAGAACATCACAGCAAAAGCCACTGCCAATCTCTTCTTTGAACGAGTCTAGGTACATTTTGGGATCCCTCAGACCATGACAGTCGGTTCCTCAGCTCATTCTGGTAGAGCCTCTGGTCACTGCTGGATACCAAGCTCACCAAATCCACTTCCTTCCACCCCCAGATAGATGGCCAAAGCGAGGTCGTCAACCGGATGGTCGTACATATCCTGCGCATGTACAATTCAACACACCCCTACACATGGGATGAAAGTCTTCCCTATGTCCAACATAGCTACAACCGAGCCCTGCATAGTTCAACTGGCCACAACCCCTTTTAGGTGGGGTTTGGATTCCAACCATTGGGCCCCATGGATGTTGCACTTCCCCCGGCGATGACCTCGGTCGACTCGTCCCCAGAAGATGACAAAGCCACCCGGTTCATTGAACGGATCCAACATATCCACCAATAGGTTCAAGATATTCTACATAAGTCTAATGCCAAGTACAAGCAGCGCCATGATCAACATCAGTTGCCACATAAGTTTCAGGTGGGAGACAAAGTTTGGTTGCATCTGCAGAAAGAACGCCTTACAGGGCCCCATCGGAAGCTTCGCCCACCCATTATGGGTCGTACACCATCACCAAGATGGTGGGTGACAATGCTTCTGAGATCAACATTCCCCCCTTCCTTGGTCTGCATCTAGTATTCAACGTGGCTCTCCTTCGACCATATTTCCCACCATTATTAGACATCTCAGAGATAGCAGAGCAGTTGAAACCAACAGAGCTCAACCTTGACTGCCTGCAACAGGAATCCAGTGATCATATTGCAGACACACAGATCAAGGGCACTTGACATCAAAGTATCCAACTTTATCGAGTTGTCAAAGTTGGGCAGCTCCTGCACTAGGGCAAGTAGCTCACTCGGGGCCAAATTCAACAGAAATTTCCTCATCTAATGGGGGAACTCAATGCAATGGAGACCATTGCTTCCTAAGGAGGGAGGATTGATCTAGGTGGATATCAGTGGCCACCCACCTTTCCAACTGGCTCAAAATAGTTTTTTGGCAATTTCGGTAATATACTATTTTTAGCAGTTTTTTGGGTCCTAAACTTCCGGAGCCATTTTGAGGCCCTAAACGACGTTTTTTTCGACGTCGAATTCTCAGGAAAACATGGTTATGACGCGCCTACTAGTATTTGCATGTTAGACTCAAGATTTGCTGACCCTTTTTGTATGCATTGAATAGATCTTTCCAATGAGCTATTGTACGCCCCAAACGAAGATCGTATGCAAGAGTTACGACCCCGTGAAGTTGATGTACTAACTTACCCAAACATGGCCCACATGACTTTTGGCGCTTCGTTTGCTAGGGTTAGGTTTTTGGATGTCTAGGGTTTTTGACATTCATGTTTATTATAAAAGGCATTCAGAGCCTCATGGTAACCATCTTGTTCCAAATGAGCTCATCCATCACATCTCTTCCCAGAGATAAGCTGCCACCATTCCAACAAGCTTGTTTTCCGCTGCATTTTACAGTTTTAGCTTATTTCCTTATTGAATAGAAAACCAGTTTTACTGTAACTTTATTATTTTGTGTTAAGCATCTGATAATAATTTGTATTCATTTCGTTCTTCTCATAAAATCCGGATCAGTGGTATTAGAGCGGTCTGCTCCTTATCGTCTTAATGCATGTCCCCAACGAGGTCAGGGTACAAAGAATTGGGTCTCGAGATTGTTTCTCTTGAGGACAAAAGCTCTCACACGCCTAAGCGACCTATCATGGTAGGAGAAAAGAAATATGACGGGATAGGAGATCCTTTCAAAAAATTTCTCGAGGAAGCCCTCACGCAACAGAGGAATGAGATGATGGATAGTTTCAGGCAAATCCTTTGGCGACTACCAACAAGCAACGCATCTTCCTCGAGCGGAAGCGCCGCCCCCTTCAAGGTGCAAATCAACTTCGATATTCCTATATTCTAAGGTTAGATAGATGCAGATGCTGTAGATAAGTGGTTGAATCTACTAGAAGGGTATTTTTATGTCCATAACTTCTCGAATAGAGAAAAGGTTACTTTTGCGCTCCTCAAGGCCGTTCCCCATGTCAAAGATTGGTGGGAAACGTTCTGCAAACAAAAGGACACAAAGGAACCCTCATTATTTGCAGTCACGGCCACCTGGGAATCCTTCAAGAATGCTATTAAGGAACAATACTACCCTATTGGAATTTATGATGACTTGTATACCAAATGGACCACACTGCAACAAGAAAGAGACCAAGCAGTGCCAGAGTTCACAAATATCTTCCACACCTTGTGCACCAAGCTGGGTATCAAAGCTTCAGAGTGACATCTGGTGCTCAAGTATCGCAGTGGTCTACATAGATACATCCATACCGAAATGGAATTTCTGAAAATCTCTTCCTTGGGTGCGGCCTACTGATATGCCATCAAAATCGAGCAGAAGCTCAAACAAAAGACGCGACAATTTTGGCCTAGGAACCCCTCACATCAAAAGACAGGAAAGGGCGACCCTAACCCACAGAATAAAGGACAGAGAAAATATGGACAGTATCAGGACAACCAGTCCAAGCCGCAAGAAAAGAGGGACACCGGAAAGACAAAGAAAGATACCGGGAAGTGGTGCGACTTCCATAAGAGCCCTTGGCATAACACTATTGACTGTCGCTCAAAGCAATTGCTGGTGGCCGAAGTGAAAGCATTTCAGTCAGATGCGGATTCTAACTTTGATTCCGAACCAGAAAGGGGAAGACGGATCATTGATGTGGAACCAAGTGCCACCATTGCTACCACCAAGCTCCAGCCTGATGAACCAGACGAGCCAGAAGAAGGAGAACGCCTCTTCCATTCATAGATGTGCGTAAAAGGGATCCCGCTGCACTTCATCATTGATAGCGGTAGCCAAAAGAACCTCATCCCAACAGAGGTCATCAAGCGTCTGGCCCTTCCGACAACGGTGCACCCACAACCCTACACCATTGGATGGCTCTGCAAAGGAAGCGATTTCCGCGTCAGCCACCAGTGCCGACTGTCATACAGCATCAAGCCCTTCAAGGACGGCGTATTGTGTGATGTTGCTCCTCTCGAAGTTTCAAATGTTGTTTTGGGCCAACCTTATTTATGGAAATGTCATGTTGTATATGAGTATAGGCATTGTAGTGTTATTATTTATTTGAACATGAAATTGTACAGGATACCCGAGGCAGTCCCTCCTAGTGCTATTTCCTTGATCTCTACCAAGCAATGCAGGAAGGTCATCTCTCAGATCGGGAAATTTGTCTTCTTCGTGATTCGCTATCAGAGTGAGAGAAAGATCACAGCCACATCTACGGCCTCTGCGATCGATCTCTCCACACAACAAAAGCAAGTGGATAAGGTGGTGGAAGAATACTCAGATATCTTCTCCTCTCCTACCAGGGTACCTCTGCATTGCCAGGTCAAGCATCCCATCGATCTGAACCCAGGCGCACTGCTACCCAATGGGCCCGTCTATCGCCACTCTCTATTGGAAAACGAGGAGATCAAGAAGCATATCCAAGAATTGCTCCACAAGGGGCACATCCATCCTAGATCATCATCTTGTGGGAGCCCAATCGTGCTGATGCAGAAGAAAGATGGGACCTGGCGACTCTGCATTTATTACCGGGCTCTGAATAAAATCACAGTCCGCAATTAGTACCCGATTCCCCGAATCAACGACCTCCTTGATCATCTCACGAGGGCCAAATACTTCAGTAAGATGGATCTGAAGTTTGGCTACGATCAGGTCCCAATAGAACAGACAGATGTATGGAATACTACCTTCAAGTCAAAAGAAGGTCTTTTTGAATGGCTGGTCATGCCCTTTGGTTTAACAAATGCTCCAGTAACTTTTATGAGGATGATGGACCATATCCTATGACCTTTCACCAATACTTTTGTAGTGGTGTATCTGGATGACATCCTCATCTACAACAAGACTTGGGTGGAACACTTGCAGCATATTCAACAGGTTCTGCACACCCTGCGGCAAAAAAAACTATATGCAAACTTGGAAAAATGCTCCTTTGGCATGGACAGGGTCCATTACTTAGGCTACATCGTTGATCGACATGTTGTGCATGTGGATCTAGCCAAGATCCAGATCATCCGTGACTGGCCATCCCTAACCACACTCACTGAACTTCGGAGCTTCTTGGGCCTTGCCAATTTCTATCGCCGGTTCGTGCTGGGATTCTCTCATATCACATGGGCCCTTAGCCAAGTAACGAGGGGTGGTGGTAAGGAAAAAATTTGTGTGGGGCCTGCCCCAACAACAAGCCTTCGATGACTTGAAGAAGCATTTGTGCTCATCGTCGGTACTCTCATTACCGGACCTGCAAAATCCCTTTGAGATCGAGACAGATGCTTCAGATTATTTCGTGGGTGCCATTCTCACTCAACACGGCCACCCCGTGGCATATCATAGTGAGACACTATCAGATGTTGTCCTTAAGTACCCTAGTTACGCCAAAGAAATGTACTCCATTCTGCAAGCCTGCCTCCAGTGGAGAAATTACATTCTTGGGAAGGAGACAGTCATCGACACTGATCACAAGCCACTACAGTTCATGCAGACCCAAGAGAAGTTGCAGAATGACCGCCATCAGAAGTGGTCCACATACTTACAATCGTTCCACCTCAACATCAAATATAAAATAGGGAGTACCAACCGAGTTGCTGACTGCCTCAGTCGACCTCCAGCTGCGGCCCTCACCACAATGCTAGACTCTTGTGGCCAGGAGACCTTTGGATGGCCCCACATCTACGAGACAGACCTTGATTTCTCCACCACCTACCAAATGTTGGGCACCAACTCAGTGGTCGCTAATTTCCATCTTCAGGATGGGTTGTTGTGTCGTCTGGGCCATCTCTGCGTTCCATCAAGTGAGCGCACGAAGCTGATTCAAGAAGCTCACTACAGTCGGGTGGTAGAACACTTTGGCATCGAAAAAAAAGTGGCAGTGCTGTAGAAACATTTCTACTGGCCGAAACTTCGACAGGATGTCGTCAAGTATATCAGGTCCTACACCGCTTGCACTATTGCCAAACTGACCACTAAGAAAGAGGGCTTGTACACCTCTCTGCCTACTCCTGACAGGCCGTGGGAATCCATCTCAATGGACTACATGTCAAGCCTCCCTTCCACCAAGAGGGGGAACGACTGTGTTTTTGTGGTTGTTGATCGCTTTTCCAAGATGGCGATTCTAGCCTCCTACAAGAAGAACATCACAGCAGAAGCCACTGCCAAGCTCTTCCTTGAATGAGTCTAGGTACATTTTGGGATCCCTCAGACGATTATCTCAGACCATGACAATCGGTTCCTTAGGTCATTCTGGTCGAGCCTCTGCTCACTGTTGGATACCAAGCTCACCAAATCCACTACCTTCCATCCCTAGACAAACGGCCAAACCGAGGTCATCAACCGAATGGTCGTACATATCCTGCGCATGTACAATTCAACACACCCCCACACATGGGATGAGAGTCTTCCCTATGTCCAACATAGCTACAACCGAGCCCTACACAATTCAACTGGCCACAACCCCTTTCAAGTGGGGTTGGGATTCCAACCATTGGGCCCCATGGATGTTGCACTTCTCCTGGCGACCACCTCGGCCGACTCATCCCCAGAAGCTGACAAAGCCACCCGGTTCATTGAACGGATCCAACATATCCGCCAACAGGTTCAGGATATTCTACATAAGTCTAATGCCAAGTACAAGCAGCACCATGATCAACATCAGGTGCCACATAAGTTTTAGGTGGGCGACAAAGTTTGGTTGCATTTGCAGAAAGAACGCCTTACAGGGCCCCATCAGAAGCTTCGTCCACTCTGTTATGGGCCGTACACCATCACCAAGGTGGTGGGTGACAATTCTTTTGAGATCAACATTCCCCCCTTCCTTGGTTTGCATCCAGTCTTCAATGTGGCTCTCCTTCGGCCATATTTCCCACCATTATTAAACACCTCAGAGATAGCAGAGCAGTTGACACCAACAGAGCTAAACCCTGACTACCTGCAACAAGGATCGAGTGATCATATTGTAGAAACACAGATCAAGGGAACTCGACATCAAAGGATCCAACTTTATCGAGTTGTCAAAGCAGGGTAGCTCTTGCACTAGGGCAAGTGGCTCACCCGGGGCCAAATTCAGCAGAAATTTCCTCTTCTGATAAGGGAACTCAACGCAATGGAGACCATTGCTTCCTAAGGAGGGAGGATTGGTCCAGTTGGATATTAGTGGCCACCCACCTTTCCAACTGGCTCAAAACAGTTTTTTGGCAATTTCGGTAATATACTATTTTTAGCAGTTTTTCAGGTCCTGAACTTCCGGAGCCATTTTGAGGCCCTAAACGATGTTTTTTTCGGCTTTGAATTCACAAGAAAATATGGGTATTCCGCACCTACCATTTTTGCGTGTCAAAATTGATATTTGCTGACCCTTTTTGTAGGCATTGAATAGATCTTTCCAATGAGCTATTGTACGCCCCAAACGGAGATCGTATGCAAGAGTTACGACCCCTAGAAGTTGATGTACTAACTTACCCAAACAGGGCCCACATGACTTTTGGCGCTTCGTCTCCTAGGGTTAGGTTTTTGGATGTCTAGGGTTTTTGACATTCCTGTTTATTGTAAAAGGCCTTTAGAGCCTCATGGTAACCATCTTGTTCCGAATGAGCGCAGCCATCACATCTCTTCCTAGAGATAAGCCGCCACCATTCCAACAAGCTTGTTTTCCGCTGCATTTTACAGTTTTAGCTTATTTCCTTATTGAATGGAAAACCCGTTTTAATGTAACTCTGTTATTTTGTGTTAAGCATCTGATAATAATCTGTATTCATTTATTTTTTCTCATAAAATACGGATCATGAGCGCCCCAAACGAATATCGTATGTAAAAGTTATGACCCCGAGAAGTTGACTATTTAACTAACCACCTTGGGGCTACAAACTTTATGACAGTTCATCTTCTAGGGTTACGTTTTTGGATGTTTGGGATTCTTCCCCTCATGCTTATGATAAATAGGCCCTTTCGGCCTCTCTTTGTATTCATCTTGTCACGAGTGAGCATAGCCGCCACATTTCTTCTCAGAGATATAGATACCACCATTCTAGATGCTTTTATTTTACATTTTGTTCGGTTTCATTCATTTAATAGAATCTGAGTTTATTGTATCACTGTGTTTCTTTCCATACTTATGCTCTTTCATTTTGTTCTCACATAAATCCGGATCATGGTGAGACTTGAATTATTGGAATTTGATTCAATTCTCAGTTCTTTCTTGAGGAAATCTTCATAGACTGTGTAATCATGCTTCCATAATGGACTTCCGATTCTCTTGGCTAGACCATCTAAAAAGAATTGAATGACTACAATATGATCGATTTTGGCAAGCATTTGGTTTAGTAAATCTTTAAATCGTCGATCATACTCCCGAATAGATTCTCCTAGTATTTGCTTGATCTACTTCAGATGGTGGCCTACCAAATGCTTTGAATCGTCAAACCTGAATTGGTCTAGAAAGGAATATTTGATCTGATTCTTTGTTTTTGCACCTTCCTCCAGAAAATTCATGTACCACGTGAGTGCATGATTTCTAAGGCATCCTACAAATTGAGCAATTTGTTGATTTTCATCATCAATTAAATTAGCTTGCCATAGGGACTCACATACAAACCAATGCTTTATGGGATCTCCATCTCCTTCGAAAATAGGAGTGTTAACTGGAAGACGTACATCCATATTACTACTCCTATGAGACTTCGAGCTTACCAACTGATTATGGAAATAAATTAATACTAATTGACTACTGGTGCTTTCTGATGAATGTAACTTCTACCAAGCCAAACGTATCTTTTCTATAGACTCCTCTACGTCTAGTACGGAATCAGATGAGTTAGCAGGTTCAATCAACAAGGTTGCTGGTAGGGAGGGTACCTCAATGTGTCCTGAATAAAATAAATTGAAAGAATGTCTCCCAAACTCAGGAGTGAAGGTAATCCAATTACCTCTCTCTGGCCGTTGGATTATCAACCTGTCTGCAATTCGACCACATTGATCTAGTCGATTCCAAATACTAATGTCACATGGGAATAGTCCCATTTCACGCTCGACGATTTATTTAATAGTCGGTCCAGTCGCCAAGATCATAGGAACATAACTAACGAGAGTTGTGGCATATGGAATGGTGATGCACATTTTCTGGAGGGTCAAAACCATTGCATTTGATTGATCTTCTGATGTCGGTGCCTCACCTTCTTCATCAACTGGTCGAATTTCCCTCAACTCAGGTAGGAATTTTGGCCGCTCGATAATCTCTTCGAAATTATTCAAGCGTCGCTTATGATGTAACGGGCTGGAAATCTCCCTTAATTGCTCTCGTTGTCTATATCTCTTTTCTATTTCTAGTTTTTGAATGTCTTATGTTTTCTTATGGACGAGTTGGAATTTAATTCGGCACGACAGACTCAACTTCTTATAGGACTTCATTATTCCTCTCCAAATTCTTTATTTAGAACACATTTTCAGTGACCCCCCCCATTGCCAACCCAAATCTTATTGACCGACAAATACAAAGTCAACAATGGGCATCATTTGTTCAAAAAGTATTCCCACTATCGTTCGTTTACAAAACATTCCCATTCTTTTTGCTTTTTCTCCCAATTAGCCGTCAGGGTTCTTCTGCGGGCGGTCGAGGTTCGACGATGTGTCCGACGTTGTGGTCGATCAAAAATTTGTATAACAGGCGAGGGACAGAGCATGAAAAACTCTCATGGAGTTCAGTTTAAAAATCGCATCGAATTTTATCAGTGGACACTCTAACTTCAATGGCTTGATCTTCACACAAGTATTCACAATTTTTCTCGAACCATTCGCACAGATTTGTTCTTCCATTGTTAATAATATTTCGCATCAACAATTTTTCATTATGAGCATCCAATTTGTGCATGAGAAGCTATCAAAAATTTCTTTACATCACCAAGAACAGACTAAAATTTTCTCATGGGATTCAGTGAAGAACTTCTGCCTTGCTTGTGCTAACGTGAGCTTGTTTCATCGTGCATAATATTGAATGTAGGTCACTAGTTTATTTTCCCACCAATCTTGAATGTCTCTATCTGTTAGTATTGACACATATTTCTCATTTCCTAAGTGTATGTACTTCCGGAAACAAAACCAATGCTGTAGTCTAGGGGGTGCATCGGTTACCAACAACACATTATACTAATATCGAGAAAGGGTCACATGTATACATACATCACATAATCATATAAGAGTAAGTGGGACATCAATACCAATCCTTATATTAATATAACCACAGAAGATTACAATATCAGTGCAGAGAACTCTCTTATGATGTTGGTTCCACAACCTATTTATACAAATTAAAAACAATTATTCAGTTACAATTAACGGTCGGTTGATTAACCAACCAACGGCTTCGAGCCAACCTCAGTTAGTGGAGGACCTAGTCAACTGGTCGACTAGGCTCCTCCAACACATTCCATGGAGTGATAGATTGTTATTTATGGCATTAGAGTTTGGGAGGATGCAACATGTTCAATGGTATCTAAGAGGGAGAGCCAACCTTCATTTCCAGGAGTCTATCCATGTTGAGCAGCGGTCTAGTTTCCTACACAGGAAACCATATGGTGGGTGGACTTATTGTCTTTCTGCTTAGTGGTTTGGGAGTCCTCATGAATCTCTCTATGTTGGCATTGGTAAGTGTAGAGAGGGAAGTTGAAGACACTTCCCAATTCTTAGATTCATTTGGAACCCATGAATCATTCTTGGTATCAATTATTTCAGCTGGAATATTCATGTAGCAGTATGTGGGACATAGACATTTATTGAGAAGAAATAGATGCATAAGGTTTGGAACCTTCCCAAGATCAATATCCACCTTATCCATCATCATCAGATTTTCATGGAAGAAGAAGTTATGCATAAGACATCTCCTTGTGTCAAATGTGCCTATTTGGGATTTTCATGCATGAGCAATGGCTTGGCTAATGAACCTATGGCTTCACCATCTTACATGAGCAGAGCATACATCAAGCACTTTGGTAAGCTTGTGTTTACTCTTTCTATTGACATTTTGGTTTTTTGTAGGATGTGGGAGAAGCACTCTCCTAGTTTGGAATATGTATCAAGTACTTGGGTAGAGAAACCATTGCAAGTTAACTTGTTTGAATATGAATTTGGAAGGATTGAGATGTTATGTCTTGATTCTATGGTTGAGCATGGTAAATCTGGTGAATTCATCATACCATTTTTTGGTCCAATTCCATGGATGTGAACAAGTTGGAGAATGGTGCACCATGTAGAGGATCCTTCCAGTTCACAACACATATGGTTGTCCAAGTAAGGAAAGGAGTTTTCTGTTGGGATGAGAACTCTAAAATAGTTTTCAAGGAGTGGTTTTATTGCAATATGGTCCCCCTGGTTACTTGAATACTTATAGAAGGGTGAGTCAGAGGATTTCGGGAAAATGCCTCAAGAATTAAAAAAGGATTCATTCCATATATTGCAGCCTAGTTAGCCATGGAGTGTTTCAAATCAGAATCACTATGGAGTTGATGGTGAAGGATGACCAATGTAGGATTATCAAAGGGGTCATCTATGATGGAGATAAGGTTCAAATGGTTTTTGAAGAATCCTTGCAAAAGTATTGTGGAAAAAGTGTACAGGTTCTTCACCATCCATATTTTCACTTGCTTGATGACAAGCACTTTTGGGAGGGGAGGATTATCATGTCTCCATTTTGATAGCACCATGGTGCAACCAATATCCCATTATATTCCCATGGGTTCAAGTGGAAATTAATTAATTAATCGGGGAATTAATTTTGGTCTATTGTTACCTTGTATAATTAAATCAAATCATGAAAGGGTGATGTAGGACCACACTTTTGAATATTTAATTTTCTAATATTTGTTTATGAGTTGGAATTGATCTAGGTGTCTCAATGGGGCACATAGGAATATGGATAATACATATGAGTTGTCTCCCTCAAGAAATCTGGATAAAAGCATCTAAAAATTTGGAAAAGCAACTAAAAAGTGGAAAGGCAACATAAAAGTGGAAAGGAAGAAGTTTCTAGAATTTGCTAATAAAGGAAGGTAAAGGAATAATAACTTTCAAGAAATAAAGCAAGGAATCTAGGAAAGATTTTCCTAATTTCGAATTAGAAAGGGGGGGGCTAACTTCTATTCTCTCATGAAAATAATATTAATTATTATTTTATTTATATTTTCATTAGAAAAATCTAGAAGGAAAGAAAAGGTAAACGAAGAGCTATAAAATAGGTAGGAGTGCCCCAGTTCACATATTTTTCCATTTTTCCATTGTGTTGAAGAGCTCTGTGCTTTTCTAGACTTGGGAGATGTGCCCCTTCAGGCCATTGTATCTAGTTGAGAAACCAACTAGTGATTGAGGAGTTGGACACCATTTCCATCTCATTGAGGGTTATTGTAGGAATTCCATGCCAATTTTAGTTATGTTCCATTTCAAAATCAGTTTTCTTATGTTCCATTCAGTTTTAGTTCCAGTTTCCAAGTGTTGTTAACAGTGTGGTATTGAAGCAGTGTTTATAGTTGGGCATTTGAGATCTATGTGCCATGGATGATTTTATGTACAAAAAAATATGTATTTACAGACCTGCACAATAATAAAATCATATTTTTGTACCTTCCTCTACAATTTCTTTCCTTCTCTCCAGTGTTCTATTTTTCCTATGCTCAATACATTGTAGAATCTGACTAGTTTTGAGTTTTGATGCAATAAATTGACTTCTATACCTCCAAATCACAATATTAAAGTTGCTACAAGTAGAAAAGACAAAAATAAACCTAACCTAAGCATAAAATCAGAAAATCATTACCTCCCAGTTTTATTCGAATTTGTTTGGAAATGGCCTAGTTGAGTTGTCCTGGATGCGATCTTTTTCCTAGTTTCTCCAAATTGCAGATTAACACCTAATATTTGAGTATAGTGTATTCCATAACAAGTTGGGGATGTCAAATTCAATATGCTTCCAATATCACACCAATAGCGGATTATTTTCCACATAATTCTTGGGAAATTGCCTCTGGCCATTAAATTTATCCAATTGGTCTGCCCAGGTGTGATGTACTTGGAAAAGTGCAAGATGTCGAAGTAGAATATAGAGTCTACCCTCCTTCAAGCCTTGATGGTATTTCAATAAGTGTTGTAGGTTTGCTGAATGCTGTATTAGACCCCAATTCCAAGTTTGGGAGAGAATAGGAAAAGTTTAGTGTTGTTTGGAGAAAGTTGAAACACTCTAGCCAGTTTTTGAAATTTTTCCTGCTGTGCCTTTTTTTTAAAAGAGGTACATTACATCAGTGATAGAGGTACATCACCACATGGTATTGTATCATCATATTTTTATCATCTACTCATTCAATTATATTTATTATTTGTCCTATATGGATTTTAACTTACTGTTCTTTTTCATTGGATATTCACTAGATAAACTATTTTCATTTCACCTACTATCTAATTTCAGCCTTTGACCACATTTTTCCAAACCATTTTTTATATGTCTCTTTACTACAAATTTACTAAATTCCTCAAATCCCTAGGTCTTCAAGCAAAATTTGGGCCATTCAAGTCAAGAAAAAAATATCCACTACAAGATCATATTGTAGCTGCAATAACCTTTCCGAGTTTTGAAAAGTTGGTCCCACCCTCCTTATTTTCAATCCAACTTTTGCTTGATTCAATCTTTTAGTTTTTTCCATTAAATGAAACTAGTATTGCTCTAAGTTGGTTGCTTCTTGGAAAAGGGACACTTAAAAATAAAAATTTCTAAGTATATTTTTTCCCTTTTTTTGACTGTTTCAGTGACTTATTTGGAACTCAGCGAAACATCGCAGGACTTTTTGGTTCCCTGCTGGAACATCGAGCAACTAGTGTAAAATGCTCTGAAATAAGTCGGGAAGTTTTCATGTGGGCCCCAACACGTCGGATGAGATTTTTGTTTTCCTCCAAAACTCCGATTGAGTTTTGGGGTTTACACCAAAATGCCAGAAGTCTTGGAAAACTTCCCCAAAACATGTTAGAGAATTTGTAAGTTTTGGTCTGAAAAAATTGGCAAGCTTGGAATTTTGCGAATAGAGCCGATGTGTCTCCCACTTATTAAATGTCACCATGACCAAGATATTGACTTAGAATTTATTTTTTTGCAAATATTAAGTATTGTTCGTCGGACTTATGGTTTCTGTGTCTGAAATATTGTTCGTCGGACTTATGGTTTCTGTCTCTGAAATGCATCGGCATCGATTATATTACTTCTCTAAAACTGTTCGCTGTTTAGATATGTTATTCCCCTACAATGTTGCAGAATGTTTGTTCTATCCTCCTAAACATCACCATACACGCCATTCGGATTTTAAAGAAAATCTATGCCAAACAACGTCGACCGAGAATGAAAATTAACATCGACTTGCTTTGGGGATATATTCATTCTTCGTCCAAGTGTTCATGTTCATTGCGAAAAACAATTGATAACTCCCGACATGCTATAAAGGGATTTCATATGGAGTTTTGTGAATACTTTTAAAATCATCATACGAACATTTAAAGTTACTTGTGAGACAAGCTAGTATTTACGGGCAAGCTTTCTATACTTACAACTTGTTAATAATTTCACAATTGTTGCTCTTCAATGCTGTTTGCATTGTCCGGGACAGATGAACTGCAAAGCAACTAGTACGCATGTCACTATTTCATGTAAGCAAAGTTTGTCTTTCTCCGAAATGATTTTGTCAACTTGGCTATAAAGAGTTGGTGTTTTAGAGGGTAAATATGCGATTAGTTAAACTGCTTGGTTTCTTTTGGAATCTCGTTTTCATTGGTCGATTTGAAGGCGTTAGAACCAAGAACCAAGGGGATTTTAGTCTGCTATTTATGCTGAGGTTTCTTGGAAAAGCCTTAATATGTGTGTGCTGCAGAACAATAAGGGAAGCGGGATTAAACCCTAGTTTTTTTTAGATCTTTTATCAAATGCATGCTTATTCAAAAGCGACGTTAAACACTAGAATTCATATTGCGTGCACTGTTTGCATTATTTTTTGAAATTGAAGCTTAGGATCACCTTGAGGAGGGATTACAATCGTCTACACTAATAGATTGCATATTCAAGCTTTCGAAGCACTCTTCATTGAAGTTTTATTTAGAAATTCCTTGTTGCTTGCATTTGTTAGTTTATAAGTGCTATTGATTTACTAGCTATGTCTATTGCTTCTCGTCTAGTTACTCTTAATGACAAATTCTATATTGAACTGATTTTCAGACCATCTATCCCAGACAATGTTACAAATTGGAGAGTATTCGATGATGATAAACAAATTATTGACTTCTTAACTGATGAAGATACATTGAAAGGGTCGATCATTGATGAAAAAGAGCATCGGTCAAATATGGAAAATGTGGATGAAGGTCATTCCAAGGGAAAAATTATGCCAAAAGGAGTACACACTCCGAAGAAACTATTTCATGTGCAACATTAATTCAAAAATCCATCAAATGTTAAAACCAACAACTCTTCAATGCAATATGAGTTGATGAATTCGGGCACTAAAGAGGAACCAAATTATGTTAATCTTGGCACATGTTGTTCACATGGTGAAAAGCACAAATTCATCAAATTATTTCAACAATATAAATACGTATTTGCTTTGACTTATGATGACCTGAAAACATATGATACTAGTATTATCCAACATGTTATTCCTATCAAACAAGGGGCTAAACCATTTCAACAGAAACTTCAGAAATTACATCCCACTTTGGAACCCCTTATTAAGAAAGAATTAAAGAAGTTGCTAGATGCTAAAATCATTTTTAAAGTCACACATTCAGAATGGGTAGAAAATCTAGTACCTGTACATAAAAAATATCGGTAAATAAGGTTACGTGTGGATCTTTGAAACTTGAATAGAGCATATGATAAAGACAATTATCTTTTTTCTGTCCATGTAACAAATATTACAACTCGCCTCAGGTTTAGAAATGTTCTCCTTGTTAGATGTATTTTCTGGATACAATCAAGTGTTAGTGGCTAAAAAAGATCATCTCAAGACAACATTCTGCACAAAATGGGGAACATTGGTTTATAGAAGAATGTCATTTGGCCTTATGAATGTCGGATCCACATTCCAAGGTCCATGGACATTGATTTTCGAGTTTTGATTGGCCACAATGTAGTCGTTTATTTGGATGATATCACAATTTTCTCCAAGAAAAGAGAATACCATGCTTACCATTTAAAACAAATTTTTGATCGATGTAGAAACTATGGTATTTCCCTTAACCCCAAGAAAAGTGTATTTGATGTTTTGTAAGGGAGATTAATAGGGTACATCATTTCAAAAAAAGGAATCTCAGTCGAATCTAAAAGAATCCAAGCTATATTACAAATTCCCACGCCCCACAATACGAAATCCATGCAGTCATTCATGGGCAAAATAAATTTTGTTTGAAGGTTCGTATCAAATTTTGCACAAATTGTGAAAACTTTGCAACAAATGGTTAAATAGGAAGTGAAATTTAAGTGGACCAAGGTAGAAAAGAATGCTTTTAAGGATATTAAGACTGCAATTTCTCATGCACCATCATTAAGCAGTCCCGATTTTGAAAAATATTTTATCATTTATACATTTGCATCCGACATTCCCTCACAACAATGCTCACTAAAAAAGGAGAGTAAGGGGATGAATATCCAATATCTTTTATGAGCATTGAGTTACGAGGGGATGAACTAAAATATCTGGATGTAGATAAACAATATTACATGGTGTTTAAAGCTATAAAACAATTCAGACCCTATATTCTTAAAAATAGGACCAAGGTCATAGTACCTCACCCGATTGTTAGGTCACTATTTGTACAAAAAGAATTAGAAGAAAGAGGCAGGAATTGGGTCACTGCATTACAAGAATATGACTTGGAATTCAAGCCCGCTAACATTGTCAAAGGGCAAGGTTTATGCAAATCAATCAATGAGAATCCCACACAAGAACATAATGGATGGGATAATGAAGCTGGGATGAATTTAATTGAAGTTTGTGCCATTTATACTGCACTCAATTCTTGGTATCATGATCTAGTACATTATTTACAACATGGGTATGCTCCAGAGCATTGGAATTCAAATCAAATAAGAGATATTCGTTTGAATTCAACAATGTATCAAATAATCAATGGAGTGCTATTCTAAAGGAATTATGATGGAGTATTTATCAGATGCTTGGAAAAAGAAGATGCTAAGAAGGTACTGAAAGAATTGCATGATGGCCCTGCTGGAGGACATTATTCTGGGGATACTATTTCCCATAAGATACTAAAAGAAGGGTATTATGGGCCTGCTATTTTCAAATATTCTCATGCATACACTCAGAAGTGTGTAGTCTACCAAAAAAGTGTCGGAAGACTAGCAAACCAACCGCACTATTGCAACCAATAATAATTTCAAAACCATTTGAGCAATGGGGCTTGGATATCATTGGGGAAATTAATCCAAACTCATCATTACAACATCGGTATATTCTCATAGCTATAGATTACTTTACACGTTGGACTGAAGTTGTTCCTCTGCGAAAATTCAATGAAGATGTTGTCATCAAATTTCTACAAGAGAATGTCATAACTAGGTTTGGGGTTCCAATTTATTTAGTTTTTTATAATGATTCCTATTTGTCTTCTATAAAATTAAGTCAATTTGCTATGGAAAAATGAATCAAATTGCATTATTCTTCTAATTATTATCCACAAGGGAATGGGTTGCCGGAGTCCATAAACAAGAACATAATCCAGATACTTAAGAAAAATGTAATTTAAAACCAAAGAAATTGGCATATTTCTCTTCCAAATGCTTTATGGGATGATAGATTCACACCAAGAACGCATTAGGAGTTTCCCCGTATACTTTAGTTTTTGGAAAATAAGCTATTCTTCCACCTAACATTCTTTTACCCTCACTAAAGTTAGCCCAAGCATCCAGAGGATCAAATAGCCATGTGATGCAAGCAATAATTACTACCCTTCTTAAACTTGAAGAATAAAGAGAAAAGGATAGGAACAAGTTTAATTCACATCAATGCAATATCAAGAGATGTTTTGACAACCAAAAGGAAGGAAATAAAGAGTTTGAGGTAGGTAACTTAGTTCTAAAGTGGGATCAACCCCACAAAGAAAATGGTAAGCATACCAAATTCCAACATTTATGGCTTGGCCCTTACACAATTGTTGAGAAACTTGGCCCAAGAACGTATAGATTACAAAATTTAGAAGGGAAAGTGGAAACTCTTCCTATAAATAGCCAAGACTTGAAGCAGTATTTTCCATAGTTGTAGGAAAACCCTTTTTGTACATAAATAAAGCTTTTCCCTTACTGTTTTTTTTATTATTTTAGCCTAGATGTTATTTTCTTAAACCAAGTGTTACTTCTTTGATTTGAATCCTTAAATAAAAGTCAGTCCAATAGTCATAGTGTTGAATGGGAAATTGCAATCCTGTTATTATTCATGTAATAAATCTTCAGTTAAATGATCTTTAGAATTCTAGGGGGTGTGGGAAATATTTAGAAGACTAGAAGTTTATTCTTATTGAAAGAGTCAATATTGCAGTTTCAAGCACTATCATTCTAAGGATTTCAACTTGTCTGTCTTATCTTATTATTCTGTTCATTGGGAAACTTATCACATGATCCTATTCAAACTAAAATGAAATAAATCCTGTATATTTCGCTAGAATAAATAATTCTAAGTTACTATCTTGAGGACCCACTCACCTATGTTAGCATTTTTTTGTAGCTCGGAGGAACTCCTGCATCAGGTGCCTAGGTGCAAGAGTCTGAGGTGATATGAAGTCTCATTTAATGTCTTAAAGTGACTTTATTAATGAGCATTTATTAAAGTACCTTTTTGATGTGACTTTATGATTTAAAAGTGAGTTGCACTTTATTATGTTTTTAAAGTGACTTTAAGTCATAAAGTGTACTTTTAAATATTTAGGGAAAAGTGAATTTTCGAAAGAAAATATTTAGAGTATAGTTCACTTAGGAAACTTAAGTGAACTTGTGATTAAATCCCAACCATGGATCTTGAGATCAAGATTCAATCTCAACCGTGGAATTCGAAGAGTCAAGTGAGTTACCCTAATGAGGGAAATAAAAGTGTTATGAGACTTCATTTGCATCCATCCAAAAAGAGAGAATTTTTGGTGAGGGCGCACTCCAAGAGAAGAGGAGAGGAAGAGGCACGATTTTCCATGCAAGAGAGAGAGTTCAACTGAGTAAGATGAAGGGCATGCACTCCTAGGTGAAAGTTGTTAGTGTTTGGCATGATTTTCCAGTGAAGTCTGCTACTGTAAATGAAGATAATGCTAAGGAACTGAGGCACACTTTTGAAGTGGATGAAGTGGGCACACATCCCAAGACAGAGACTGAAGGTTTTAGATGACTAAACATTATTTCCAAAAGGGAAGTACTGCTGATTTCGAACAGAAATCGAGGGGCTGTACAACTGAGAGTTGGAACACAAATAGAGGTACCTTTAATGCTGTTGGTTTAGTATTAATGTGCACATATTTTGAGGCTGAATTTATACACAGATTTCGAGGAAGTAATCAGGGTAGGGAGGCCGTACTGTTGACTGTACAGTGTATGTGTTGTTAGCAGAGTGTGGGTTTGGCACGTTTTACAAAGTGCTGGTACAGCTCTGTATACTGAAGTTACTCCTGTTTTGTATCATTTATTTCTCAACCTAATATAAATTATCTTGCATGCTCGTTTTCCCTAGGGGGTGGGGTTTTTCCAGGGTCAAAGTTTGACCAAAAATATTGTGTTCAAGTGTTTTTACAGTTTGCTGTAAATGTGTTTAATTTCTGCTGCTAATGGTGCTTCATGAAGAGTATATTCACCTACATCACTCTCAGATGGCTTTTATGTGAACAGATTTCTGAGTTTTGTCATTTTATAATAAACTAAATATGTAAATAAATTTATTTTGAAGCTGTATACTATGGTCGACCCATGGAAAAGAAGTGAAATATTGTAGATGTATGGAAAATCAAAATCATCCTATACCAAAATAGTAATTCCTAAAAGGCCCAAATAGAGTCAGTTGTTCCCAAGTGCAAACATCCACAAAGATTAAAGATGGATATTTGAAGAACCAAACATAGACATGAACATACAAAGTCATATGTTCAAACCATATCAAGAGGATACTTCTAATATCATTTGAAGGAATCTCTTCTTCGTCCGTGGGTATGATAGGCCAAATAACATACTCATCACCCACACAAAAGGACACAATGGATGGAATATTCTGGAATTTATCCTCTAAAGATAAAGGGGAATATGTATCAAAGATGCTCAAGCATCAAAGAATGCTAATGAATCAAAGAATGCTAATGCATCAAAGAAATGCATCTGGTATAGGGACGAGGAACAAATGTTTAAGTATTCCATATTCTGTTACTTACCCTGTGGTGTCTTACCTAGTTACTGCAGAAAGACAAGTTTGGTAAATGAACCTCATAAATCGGACTCAAGAGAGTGGCTATGAATTCCTAACTAAGCTTCCCTATCACTCATAACACTAGTAATAAAATTGGATCAATGTGATTCCAGTCCTAATTTAAAACAATAATTGTTCTCAACACAAGACAGATCAATGATGTCACATCTCTTACAATTGGAAGTTACAGATAAGTAGAGGTAAGTTCTCACCCAACCTAAAATAATCATTCACTAAAGAGTATTTTATATTTTCAGAGATCAAATTTCTCCCAGTTAGTCACCAATTGTTGCAACTGCAATAACCTTCCCCAATTTTGAAAAGTTGCCCCCCCTCCTTTTGAATCCAACTTTTGCTTGATTCACTCTTTTAGTTTTTTCCATAAATTGAAACTAGTATTGCTTTAAGTTGGTTGATTCTTGGAAAAGTGACACTTAAAAATAAAATTTTCAAGTTTTTTTTCCCTTTTTGATTGTTTCGGCGACTTATTTGGAACTCAACGAAACATCGCAAGACTTTTCGGTTGCATGTCAAAACATCGAGCAACTAGTGTAAAATGCTCTGAAATAGGTGGAGAAGTTTTCTTTTGGGCCCCAACATGTCAAATGAGATTTTTTTTTTCCTCCGAAATGCTAGTTTATTTTTGGGGTTTACGCCAAAATGTTGGAAGTCTTGGAAAAATTTCCCCGAAACAGGTCAAAGAATTTGTAAGTTTTGGTCCGAAAAAATTGATAAGCTTGGAATTTTGTGAATAGAGACATTGTGTATCCCACTTCTTAAATGTCACCAAGATATTGAATTAGAAATTTTTTGGCATAAGTATTTTTCGCCGGAATTATGGTTTATGTCTCCAAAATGCATCGACATCAATTATCTTGCTTCTCAAAAACTGTTCGATGTCAAAATATGTTCTTTTGCGAGTATGTCACAAAATGTTTGTGTTATCCTTTGAAACATAACCATACACGCCATTTGAATTTTAATGAAAATATATGCCGAACATCGTCGACCGAGAATTCAAATTAACATCGACTTGCTTCTGTAACATCCCTACCATGAAAGTTTGTTCAATTCTGGCCAATTTTGAACTTTGGACTAGTGAAACCCAAGTTGTTCCAAATGCCCCAAAATGATTTCAAATTATATTTGGAAGGGATTTATGGGTATTAGGACATCCTAATTCATCTACTGGACACTCAAATACTTGCTAAAGACATTTATGACTTGCATTAATCAGGGAGGAATGAAAGGGAAAAATACTAGCAATTTAGATGTTGAAACCTTACCACTAGTCACTGACTTTTTGGATTTCCAAATGATGTATGAACCTTATTAATTTATGAACATAGGCTTGGATTGGATAAATGACTTCAATGATAACCAAAATGAATCATTTATCGTGATCTATAACTTGCTATTTCACCCATAAAACGGAAAGTTGTAACACATAAACATTGCTTGGAAAATGTAAACAATAGAATGGAAATTGTTACATAATATTTGATCAAATTCACAAGGGGAATGCATAAAATAAATTGTTAATATACAGTATAGTAGAGGCTTCTAAATAAGCTTAAAAAACACAGAGAAAATCTGATGTGTAATTGCTCCAAAAGTTCACAAGAAAATATAGAGGAAAACTAGCTCGAATGAGAGGTTTGTTGGAATTTATACATGATACACATGAGGTTTTGAGCTATGGATAAGATATGCAGCTAAAAACAGTTCCATAAATCATATATTACATCAATGGAATCACAAATATACCCTCATCAAGTCTTATGCATCCATTAGTGTGCCATCAACACTAGAACATAAGCATTGAGAAGCGAATGAAAGCAAATATAGTAGAAGAAGAACTATGAGATGACTCGAACTGTAGAGAGACTTGAAACTGAAACAAACTATTGATTTAATCTATGATAATACGTTTGAATGGTCTCTCCACCAACCAACTTGAACAGGTATCTTTCACCTTCGAAATTGGTTCAATGGCAGGGAAGGTAAACACCCACCGTGCATGGACAAGCTAAGCTCTCCAAGAGTGAAAAAAAATTATCCAAAAGATGCTCTCCTTCCTGATCCTCCCCTTTTATTAACTTCATGTGGATTCATTACGTCCATGAGATTTAATTTCCCTCCAAGATACTCACCCAAATCGAGTTAGTGGTTGCTTCCTTCATGATACACTTATCCTCCTCATTCTTGCACTCCTCTTTCCCCAATTCGAATTGGGAATATTGGTTGACCATAACTCCCTCTATGCGCCCTCTTTATGGATTTTTTAGCCCTGATATGTCATATTTGTCATAGTTATTCCATCAAGTCTGAATTTTTCATATTTTTCATATATTCCTTCATTATTGTTGTGATAGATGCCATGGAATCTTGTTACAAGTGTCACAATTTGTCTATTATGCCTCTTCCTCTTCATTGGGAGTTACTCTTACACTCCAAGTCAAGTCTCCTTGATTTTTTCCATGAATATTTCCTTGTCACCTACCCCAAGTACGTTACCCTCCACCTTGAACTCAAATTTGTGTGAGAATGATGCCAAGTGTAGTGGAGAATCTTGCCCCATGTGGGTCCCACAACCTCTGATGCACCCTCATGATCCAATGCCACCTTATTTTCCTTTTTATTATTGTTTATTTGGCCCATTTAATGTGAATTTGTAAGGTCATTTTCAGTCTTCTAGCTCCCTTATTTCAAATTTTAATGCTTTCACCCCAACCTAGGGAAGTAGTAGGTTAGTGGAAGTTTTACTCCATGATAATTTATTTGGATGGGGACATTATAGTCCTCCCCACCTAAGATTGCTTGTCCCTATTGTAGGCACAACAGATCCCATTTTTATCAATAAAAATGGGAGCCCCACTTTTATTTTTGAAGGTAACATGGAGTTCCTTTATCTGTTGTTGTGGTGTTATGGTTGTTGTCTTTATCCCTATCTCTTTTTCATGCTTTGGATTTAATAAAGTTTGCTGAAAAAACCTTCTTTTTGTGCGTTTTGTGAGTTGCGAAAAACATATTTGTTCTTAAAATTATATTAATTCCACAACCCGCTATCAGCCATCTGCAATCCACATGCGGATTGCGGTTGTTGAAAATTTTCAAGTAATAAATTTCTCCTTTCCGCAATCCGCAACCCGCAAATGCGGATGTCGGGAAACATTTTTTTCAATAAAATCGAATTTTCGGTTCCGCATTCTGCAACCCGCAAATTGCGGATTGCGGAACGCGGAAAACACTTAGTTGATAAAAATAACATTTACATTTCTGCAACCTGCAACCCGCAAATTGCGAATTGCGGAAATTGGAAATCATAATAAACGAATTCAAATAGCACACCTACAACCCGCAATGCGGATTGCGACAACATTGATTTTTTCTATAACTTTTCATCGCTCCGTTCTTCGATTTCAGATTGTGGATTGTGGAAACATTAAACTACTCAAGTTCAAACTTGCACTTCCGCAACCCGGAACCCACATTGCGGATTGTGGAATCCCAAAATCCAAATTTACAAAAAATCGCTCCCTCATTTTCTTTTCCGCTTTTCACATTTTAATCTTAGCCGTCGATTTATTTCAAATTTACGATCTGGATTCATCCCACAGACGGTTAAATATTTCAAATTTTCATTATTTCTCTACCATTTTCAAATTCCAAATTTCACCTCGGCGAAAGATTTCACTGCAGATTTTTACCAGATTTACCAATTTACTTCCTTCTGCGACACATGTTGGTTTTCCGACACTTCTATCATTTCTTTGTGATAATTTAGAGTTAAAATCAGTTTTATTAATTATTTTTCCTCATTTATCATATTTTTCAAGTTTCCCCAACCATGTCGAAAAACACCCGCTCAAAAACTACCCTAAAAGAACTTAAGAACAAAGACCGAACAATGGTATCCTTTTAGATACAAACGACAGGGTGTCCGAGACCTCTCACCTAGATTGGTCACGAATTTATTCCATTTTTGACAACGATGACTTCTACGAAATTCAACATAACCAGTCATTCTACATGAAAATTAGCAAATCCCAGTTACACGCCATTGCGGCTAGACCGATGCTCATGCCCTACACTGATGCTATTAAATGGATAATTGACTACACCCACCCACAAGACAGCTCTTTTAACGATAAGGATGGGGCTCAATTAACCTCTTTCCGGCCTGAAGTATTTTCTAGAGCTTACACCCTTAGGCAACTTGACCAACTTCTCAATGAGAATTTCCTAGACTCCGCTGCGACCCAATTTAACTTTGAGGAAATGCTTAAGTCATGGATGGAAAACCCTGCAAGTTTTACACCCAAGGATGACAAATCCTATCCCATCTCTTGGTTCAAGGAGCCATTCTCTCTATTGGAAGCCATGATCTACAGGTTATATGGGATACCAAATTGCTCAGTGTTCAAATCTGAATGAGCACCCCTTTCCCACCACATCCTCACTACAGGAGAGTCCTTCAATTGGGCTCAAATTTTATCGGTGGAACTCAAGACAGCGATAGAGAAATATCAAAAGACCCTCGCTTCCAAGAAACCTACATTCTACTACTTAGCATATGTGATGGATGCTTTCTGTTTGGATTTTCAATTTCCTTCTATGGGATGGAACTGGGCTTTGTCTGCACCTCTGTTTCATATTTATTGCTCTGCACTATGGGAGGATAATTTTATGCCTCTTATATATGATATTTGTGACCACTTCATTGGCTCAATCTACCTGATGATCTTCAAGGAGGATGCTCCTACCTTCTCCGATCATGCCAAGGAACTTGTTTCTACCATGGGTAACTGGTATGTAGGGGAATATTTCTCTTATATCAGGATTTGGGGCAACGATACAACCCATTTATTACCTAGAGTTGTACTAGACAGATTGCTGCTAGAGGAAATATCCTTCCAGATAATCATTGATGGTGTGTTTCCTAAACTGACTGGAGCCAAAAGAAGATGGTGGCCTAAGTTCCCACTCAATCTTGGACCTCTAGTAATCCAGAATTCAACTCATGTTGCATTGCTTGGAAAGAATATTACCACCCTGAAACTTGGGAAATCTCCGAGGAGAATGCATGATCCTAAATAATTTTTTGCAACCCATTTTGCACAATAACACATGAAAAATGAATATTCTCATTAGACTACCCCAGATGACTCAATTTACCAAGGTGTTAACTCATTTTCTGAAGCGATGAATAGAACTTGTTCCCTGGAAGAACTCAAGACTAAGGTCTTGCAATACATGAAATTGGAGATGTCACTTGAAGAAAAGGCTCAAAAAGACTTAGCAAAAAAGGAAGCTCAGAAAGCAAGCACCCCTCTGATGCTGACCTACCAAAATGATGATAAGAGAAAGTCTCTTGTTGAGGGGACACCACAACCCAAACCTTTGGCCAATATCAATTCCTTGATTCAATCAGCCACTGAGATGAAAAGGGAACTGGCAGTGATGAGCTCAGTAATGGAAACTTAGGCTGTTGTTGCAAGAACCCCAACAAAAAGGTAAAGGGTTGAAGGTTTTGTACCAAACATGAATATGATTCATATTGAAGATAGCGATGTGGAAGATGAAGCCCTTCCTTCCAAATTTTCATGCCCAATTGTTATTCCTATCACCCTGCCAGAGGTTATTTCAGTTACCCTAACCTCTTCTGATCCTTTGGAGAGTATAGTGATTGATGACCTTCTCCCTGACATTCACTTCCCAGAGGTCACCATTGCCACAACTGTAACATCTTCGACACCATCATACATTTCAACTATTTAACCCTCCATCCCACCATCTGATGTCACAACTCCTCCATTCACATCAGCTGAGCCTCTTGTCATCCCTGTTGTAACTTCTCAAGAGTCAGTTGTGGCTACAACTTCTGTCCCACTTACATAGGATGCTGAAATTCAAGTTTCTACTGTATCTTTAGAAACACCTATGATCCCAGTTTCTGTCTCACTCCCAGAGATCATTACTTTATCTTCTACTTCCACCTCTTTACCATCAGTCTCCAATGTCATGACTCCTTCCATCTCCACCACCCAAATCACCATGCTTATTCCAACTTCTGTTGTATCCAAAAATGTACCTCTGGTCACAACATCCGATGTGTCTACATACACAGTGGAAATAGTGGCATATTTTGGAGAAGATGCGGTGGTTTCCTTGTGGGAGTATTTCTACAATAGGTTAGAGAAAGCAGTGGTAAAAAAGGATACTAAAAGACATAAGGAAGGGAATGTTGTGCAGAGACCTGTCCCTAACCAAGTTATCTGGAGAAAAACATCCACTGATGTTCAACAGGAAGCACTTGAGACTGATGCAGCGATGGGAGCCTTTGCAGGGGCCAATTATGACTCTGCCACCTCATTAAACAAGGAAATTGAGGTGAAGCAACAGGAATTGTAGAAGCTCAGGTAGGAGCAGACTAAATTTAATGAACAACATCAATCCCAATTACAAAAGTTGAAAATTGAGCATGAAAATCAACTTAAAGACCTACAGGCACATAATGCATCTCTTCAACAATAGCTCCAAGAAGCACAACTGCTAAATGCAGGTTATGCTAAAAACATCATAGTGCTAGAGAAGCAATTGAAGGATTCAATGGCCATGGAAGCTATGTCTTCTTTCTCAATATTTTCTAAGGAAGAATTTAATGAGCTTTCCTTAAAGGTAAATGAAAATCATAAGAACCTGTTGGTTGAGCTATTTGAATGCCTGAATGAGATTTAGGACACATACAATGCCTTTGAACATCAGTACGATGTTCTCTTTGAACATAATCATAGAATAGAAGATGCAACCAGAGTTTTTGAAGATGTAGTAGATTGGAAGAAGTATATCAGCAATAAAATCGAGGATATACCTGTTCTAGACAACATTAAGTTCAAAAGAATCTAAATCTATTTGGAGTCATGGGAACATGCATATGATACAGTTGAGGCCACAATTCAAGAAGCGCAGGCAATCTGCAGCAGAAGGTGGTTTGCATCTGACAATTTATTGATCATGTTGGAATTCCCAACCTTGGACCTAATTGAAAAGTCTTCTCCACCCAGGATTATGATCCAGCAGGTTGAGGATAAATTTTTAAAGTCCAAAGAGCGAATAGAACAGTTGGATCACATTCACATTTCTGAGATCAAAGAGTTAATTGAGTCACCCATCAGTTCAGGAATGAAGATCAACCTTTTCCTGCATGAATGGGAGAAGCCAAAGAAAAGGAAGGTTGAGTCTTTTACTTGCAAGATGCAGCTAGCTCTTGAGCTTTCCAAGTATCAGGATGTTGAAGATTTGTTAGATGTATTGGCCAAGTGTCGAACTGCCCTTGGCAGGTCTTAGATTAGTAATATTTTGTAATCCCTATTTTTGTGGCAAATCTGTCCTTTGGTTATTTGATGTAATTATTATTTAAGGGGAATGAGATCTCATAAGAAAAGCGGGGGGAGAAAAATCACCAAAGGAGAACTCGAGATGCTCTATTTCCTTGAGGAATTGTAATTTTTTTGTAGACTTAATGAAATCCAATCAGTTTCTCTTAGGCATCTCGTTTGCAATATTTATCACATTTCTTTGATAAGTTTTGATTTCTCACTTCAATCACTTGACGAACTCTGTTTTATGTTGTAAGTTTATTAAATACATTGATCTATATGTTATATTTATCTTTACATATGATCCATGTGTTATTATGTGCTAAATAAATTTATTTGTTTAACTCATGCTATTTATTTATGCAACTGATAAACATTCACATTTATATTGATGCTAATTTGTCAATTAGCATATCACAACATAATAGTCTTATATATTTAAATTATTTGGACAAAATAATTCAATTTTTATTGTCTGGTTTTGTTTGAAGCTGGTAAGCTCAGATCCACTTTATATGTATATCAATTGGTGATGTACTTATTAAATAATCAGATCTAATTGCTCTGCAAATCCAAATCAAATTTTCTAATTTTGATCTAACTTAATTAGATATTTTCTAATTAACACTACTTACCTCTTAGATATAAAAATTTCCTATATTCCCTAACAGGAAGACATATCCATTAGGATACATCCACATAAGTGCCAGCGGAGGCCTGATATCCGTAGGAGTCAGTCACACCAAACAATTTGGGGATAGAACCACTCTTACATAGGGTTTTTTGAAGCCTTTCATATTGGGTTGTCACCTTCTGTTGATTTCCTTGGAAAATATTCCAGCGTCACACACGAGGCTTCAACAAATGGCGCTAGAAGGAGGGCCATGACCAGTCATGACTAAACAAAACACTAGTATACCTCCTCTAGCAATATCACCGGTTGTTACCAGGATCCATACTCAAGCATCCACATCCATGGATCAACCAGTTAAAGATCCAACTACAATCCCTGCTACTCCTATAACAGGACAAGAAATTAGAAGGCCCGAGATTATCTTTGTATCACCAACTAGGGGGCCTCTCATCCTTAAGAAATTAAGGAAAAGTACTCAATATATTACTGCTCGGGTGGAGCAGAAAATTGAATACCACCAGAACCTCAGACATTTAATATCCCAACAACGTCAAGCCAACAATCCACAGATTGACACATATAATCAAGATTTAGATAATCAGAATACAAATCGACAAGAACTGTTTCCTGACATTCAAATTGAATCATTATTTGAAGAAACAAATCAAGATCAGAATATCCCATAGCCCAATGTAGCATATGGTGGACCACCTCCAGCACCTCCTTCTTCATCCGAGGAATCATCAGATAGTGAGTCATCCACAAGTTCTTCTTCTTCAGAATATATACCAATGGAAGATCGACAAAACATACCTTGGTTAGAAGGATGTTGTGTTCATTACTGGAGAACAACATAGACTTCCTAAAAACCCATAAAAATGGCTTCCCAAATTTAACCCAGATGATAAGTCTCCTATGAAGACCATATTAAAACCTTCATGCAAGCTATTAGGTTAAGAAGTGTGACACATGAAGATCTAGTCTATAGGTTTTTCCCTTATACCTTTGAATGGAAAGCGTCTACTTGGTATTTTTCCCTAGAAGCTTGATCTATCACTTCTTGGAATGATTTCGAAGCCCTATTTATACAAAAATTTGGAGATGATAAAAGTCCCGAGGATCTAGTCATTGATCTATCCTCAATGAAAATAAAATGAAAAGAAAGGGTTAAATATTTCAACCAAATATTCTCCTATCTAAAAAATAGAATTCCCACCCATGTTTTTCCCGTAGAAGAATTATTGGTTGCCTATTACATTAAGGGTCTTCCTATCCCTATTGCCATGTGGGTTAAGAGAGATCATAAGGATAACTTGCAAGAGGATTTTGTTGAAGCCATTCAGGTAGAAAAGGATATGTTTTGCTTAGAAGATAATCCCGACACTCAATCTGATCAACCTTCTACCTCTCGCAAGAAACAAGAGAATTCTCCTAAACCCACTGTGCAAAATAATGATCCTTTCGAAATGAATGATATGAAAAAATTTCTGCAGAAGATCTCTAATGAAATGGTGGACTTGAAAAATACCAACACTAAAAATCAAACCAATAATAGAGTGTTTGTAAGGCCACCTTTTAGGAGGCCTTACCATCCCCCTCAGAATCAAACTCCACCCAATCCCGATGAGGGGATAACTTATGAAGAAATCTATTCTATTTTCAGAGCTCTGGCTATTGAATCCTAGACTGCTCCAGATCACCCTGATGAAAATACTAAAGAAAACCAGAATCTCGAATCCCCTGATGAAGAAGAAGACCAGCAGGTAAAACCCATTATTTATTTTTCAGAACTCCCCATCACTGAAGAGGAAGATGAAACTGAGACAATTTTTAATGTTCAACACCCTTACAACACTAGAAGAAAAGGGAAATCTTCACAAGAATCTTCACCTTCAACATCTACCCCAAATAAAAGCAAAACAGTAACATAGCAAGAGAATATCATTCCTGAGATTGAATACAGGCTAGTTGATGAATTGAAAAGGGTAAAGGCTAACATATCTATGTTTGAACTTTTGAAAATTCCCTCCATGAGAGACACTCTGCCTAAAATCATGATTGTGAATAAACCTAGGGGAGTTCAAAACAACAACTTAGAGACTTATTCTAAACCCGGTAACCAAAATCCCGGTGGAAAGAAAACACCTCCTTTCTTGCTCACCTTTGAGATTTTTAACAGGAATGTGCATAACTACATGATAGACTAAGGTGCTTCATCGAATGTAATGCCACTGTCTGTCTGCAAAAATATGAATGCATATTGGGAACCCTGCCCTACCCAAATTGTCTAACTCGATCGATCAAGAGTTAGGGTAGTAGGGGAGTTGAAAAATGTTCTTTTGACATTGTCTCCTGATCCAAGGGTCCACCAAACCTTTGATATAGTGGTTACTGATATCCCTGAGACATATGGAATGTGGCTAAGTAGAGATTGGACAGAAAATCTGAAAGGTTATTTCACTACTGACTGGTCCCATTTATGGCTCCCTTACAATGAAAGACCTAATAAAATCACGATTATTAGAGAGCCATACATGAAACAAATAATCACCGATATGAATGATTACAGTGATCATGCTTCTTACTTTAGCTCACACATTGAACACTACGCTTTTGACACATTCTTCGGGGATTTACCTGTTGATTCATCACCTGCTGAGAATGTGCATAATCAATCTCAAATTGTTAATTTTACCTCTGTCCCATTTTCTGGTTCCATTGTGCATAATGTTTATAATGTGACTACGAATTTTAGAGTAGATTTAGAAGCATGGACTTTATTCTTTAATGGATCGAAATACAAGGAAGGAGCTGGTGCAGGGTGTGTGTTAATAGACCCAAAATGCACCAAGATAATGATTGCTTACAGATTAGAGTTTGAGTGCACTAACAATATTGCTGAGTATGAAGCTCTGGTTTAGGGACTCGGGAAGGCAATCGATCTGGGTGCTCACGTAATAGAATGCTACGGGGATTCCGAAATTATTGTCAAACAGGTAAGGAATAAAATTCATTGTATATCTCCTCGTTTAGTAAATTATCAGAAACTTATTAGGGATCTGACCAATTCTTTTAGTGCATTCAATATTAAATTAGTCCCTAGATCCCAACACTTTGATGCAGACTTATTTTCCAACACTGCCTCTAGGCTGATCCCTCCTGAAGGTTTGTCTCCTGATACTTTTTATATTGAGTTAGTGTACAGACCTTCGATCCTTGATAATGTCACAAGTTGGAAATTTTTCGATGATGATCAATAGATTTTAGACTACCTCACGGCTCAAGATACCTTCCAATTTGTATCCATAAACGAGGCTGATCATGAAAAATCCTTGTCTGACCCTAACTTCCCTTCCAAACTCATTCCTAAGTCAATCATTAATTTGGAGAAGTACTATGACTTGCATGACAAATTCAAGCATAAAACTAACTGCAAAACACACAGTTCCTCTCTGAACTACCAACATGTCAAGCGAGGAACCGATCAGAACCCTCAGTTTATTAATTTGGGGTTTGACTATTCTCCTGATGAGAGAAAATATTTTATTAAGCTGTGCAAAGAATTTAAAGATTTGTTTGCTTGGACCTATGATGATCTCAAGACTTTTGATACCCACATCATGCACCACAATATTCCCATGAAACCTAATGCCAAACCCTACCAGCAGAAACTAAGGAATATACATCCCAGTTTGGAGCCATCTGTTAAAAAAGAACTGGAGAAATTGTTAGCAGTCGGAATTGTATTTACGGTGAGACACACACAATGGATTGCAAATCTAGTCCCTGTTCGGAAAAAGAATGGGGAAATTAGATTGTGTGTAGATATTAGAAATATCAATAAAGCATATGAGAAGGATAACTATCTTGTCGCTCCTATGGAACATATATTACAGAAAGTTGCAGGTGCTGAAATGTTCTACTTGTTAGATGGTTTTTCGGGGTAGAATCAAGTATTAGTTGACCCTGCTGACCAACTAAAAACTACTTTCCGAACACCTTGTGGAATATTTGCCTACAAAAGAATGCCTTTCGGTTTAATAAATGTTGGTGCTACTTTCCAGAGGGTTATGGATATAGATTTCAGGGGGTTAATGCATAGCTCTATTGTTGTTTATCTTGATGATATTACAATCTATTCTAAAAAGAGGCATGATCATCTGTTTTCTCTTAAACATGTATTTGAACGGTGCAGAAAGTATGGGATCTCGTTGAATCCAAAGAAATCCATTTTCGCAGTTAAAGAGGTAAGATTTTGGGATTCATTGTTTCAAAGCACTGTATGATCATTGACCCCGAAAGGACAGACGCCATAGCCAAAATTGGAATTCCCAGCTCTAGAAAAGTCATGCAGTCATTCTTAGGTAATATTAACTTTGTTAGAATATTTGTGCCTAACTTTGCATAGATTGTCAATACTTTACAAGAGTTTATTAAGAAGGATGCACAATTCAAATGGTATGATGTTCAGAGAGATGCCTTTGCAGAAATTCGGAAAGCCATCGCAGAAGCTCCTGCTCTGATGTCTCCTGATTTCACTAAATATTTTATTTTGCATACATTTTCTATTGATTTCTCTTATGCTATTGTCCTGACACAGCAACATGTTGAGAACATTGATATTCCTATTTCCTTCATGAGCTCTACATTCAAAGGGGCTGATTTGAATTACTCCCAGATTGATAAGCAGGTTTATGCAGTCTATAAGTCTGTAAAACACTTCAAACTCTACCTTTTGAAATATAGGACTAAAGTTATTTTCCCTTATGCAGCAATAAGGAATGTTTTGGTCCAAAAGGAGCTTGTTGAAAAAAGTGCCCACTAGATGACAGCTCTTCAAGAATACGACCTTGAAATTAAACCTGCTAAAATTGTAAAGGGACAAGGTTTGTGCTTACTTACTGCCCATTCTAATGACCCTATACAGGAACAACTTGAATGGAATCAGGAGGAAAGTACATATGAAAGTTCTGTAAATGTTATTTCTACACCCACATCTGAATGGTATGAAAGTATTAGGTTTTTTCTTACTCATGGATTTTCTCCTCAAGCCATGGATTTCAAAAAACGTAGGGATTTAAGATTGAAAGTTGCACCGTATCATTTTATTGATGGTGTGCTTTTTAGAAGAAATTATGATGGATTTTTTCTTAGATGTCTGGAAAAAATTGAAGTTGACAATATCTTGTTGGAATTTCATGCAGGACCTGCAGGAGGACATTTTTTAGGGGAAACCACTGCCCACAAAACTATGAGAGCAGGCTATTACTGGCCAAACCTATTAAGAGATGCATATTCCTTTACCAGAAAATGTGAATCTTGCCAAAAATGTGCTGGTAAGGTCAGGAAGCTTGCCTTTCCCCTTCAACCAGTCACTGTCCAATTTCCATTTCAACAATGGGGCCTGGATTTCATTGGTCCTATTACTCTTGCCTCCTCCTTGCAACATCAATACATCCTGACAGCCACATACTACTTCACCAGGTGGGTAGAAGTAGTTCCCCTTAGGCTAGTCAATACAAACTCAGTGATATCTTTTCTGGAAAGTAATATAGTCACTAGGTTTGGGGCGCCTGAGTTTCTGGTTTTTTATAATGCTTCCTACTTTTCCTCTTTTGATCTCACCCAGTATGCCCTTGAGAAAGGGATTAAGCTTAAATACTCTTCCAACTATTATCCACAGAGAAATGAACTAGCTGAGTCTTCGAATAAAAATATGATTAACATATTGAAGAAGACTGTAGTTACCCATCACAAGAATTGGCACACTCAACTGTTCAATGCTCTTTGGGAAAACAGTGTAATCCCAAAGGCCACCATTGGGAATTCCACTTACTGTTTGGTTTATGGTAAGGAGACCATTTTACCATCTAATATTTTGATCCCTTCATTACAATTAGCTCATTCGATACAACAGGATGACTATTCTCCCCTTCAGCAAAGGATTGACTCATTACTTAAATTGGAAGAGGAGAGGGAGAAGTCCAAGAATAAGCTATACCAAAATCAAAAATTGGTTAAAAGATGGTTTGATGAAAAATACTCAACTGATAGGGATTTCACAGTGGGAGATTTGGTTTTAAAATGGGACAAACAACATAAGGATAAAACTGACTATACCAAATTTCAATGCTTGTGGCTAGGGCCATTCATTGTTACAGAAAATATCGGCCCTAGTACTATCCGGTTACAAACACTGGAAGGTGTCTTTGAAGCCATTCCAATTAATATTCAACTGCTCAAGAAGTATTTCATTTAAGATAAGCATTGGCTTATCTGTACATAGGTGTGGTTTGTTTTTATTTTTCTTTTCTTTGGATTGTTTTTGTTTTTGAATTTTCTTTCCTCCGACTCATGATAATGATAAAACATTTGGCATAGGCTGCTGATCAGTGCATCTCAGATCAATTCAGTCTGAAAACTTGGGGTGGTCATGTTGGATCTACTTTACTCAGCCCATATGTGAAGGTGTACTTTCATGAGATATAACATCCAATCTATGCAGATCTTTAATTGATACTCTCCCACTTGAATCACCATTTTTATAAATGTCTCATTGTGATAATCAAAGCTATAGGAGTGATTGGGTCTTTCTGCATTATGTTCCATTAGTGATTGGCAGTAAATATTTATAGCCTGGTCAATATTTGTCTATTCTGGATCCCACCATGATCATATTGAAACTAAATACACCTAAATAACTATGGATTGCAAGATGGGAGGTCTTATCACAAGCCATCCCATTATGTTCATAGATGCTCGGTGGAATGTCCTATCCACATCTGGTCATCAAGCTAGGGAGGTGAATTTCAGCTGTTGCTGGAAGATCCTATTATAGGTCGGTCCATTCATGATATGCAAGTATTAGTGAGTATCACTACTGAGATGTGGTCACCAAGCCATGGTAATGTCTTGCAATTTACATTTCAATTAACCTTGTTTTTCTTTATTAAGACAGCTTGTTGCATTCAAGGACAAGGGTTCTTATTGCAAGCCATCCTGACCATGATCATGAATTTTATTTTGGACTGAAATTACTATTATGTGGTTACCACGCCATGGTAATTGCTTTTAGTGTCAAAAATAAAATACAAGGAGACTCCTTACAGAGCTGGCTTCTTCAATTTCCAGGTAATATTTGTGAATGGAATTGCCAAAATATGATCACCAAGTCAAGGCAATGGCCTTGTTTCAACAAAGTCTTAGTTTCACACTTGCTCTCTTTAAAAAAAATATAATTTTTTTTTTTTTTTTTTTAGTGATGAAGTTAGTAAATGCAATGAATAAATGGTTAATAATTCAAGGTGATTGATGATCTAGTGATATGGAATAGCTATAAGGTTGTTTCCAAGGTTTATCACAAAATTCCCTCATGTTTACATAATGGTTCAAGGATTACCTCTTTGTTGCTAGGCTTTTTTTTCAAATGAACATCATCATAACTGATTTCGGTTGGGGACATATCAATCATATGAAAATTAACTCTGCTTTTTTTATTGTGATTTTGTGAAAACATCTTCTAGTTGCAGACTGAAACATATTTTATTCTAACATGTCTTTCTCTCAAATTTGAAGATTATGTTTGCAAAGATAACTGCTTCGCCCAACCAGTCGCCATTTGTTGTAGGCACAATAGATCCCATTTTTATCAATAAAAATGGGAGCCCCACTTTTATTTTTGAAGGTAACATGGAGTTCCTTTATCTGTTTTTGGGGTGTTATGATTGTTGTCTTTATCCCCATCTATTTTTCATGATTTAGATTTAATAAAGTTTGCTAAAAAAACCTTCTTTTTGTGTATTTTGTGAGTTGTGAAAAACATACTTTTTCTTAAAACTATATTGTTTCCACAACCCGCTATCCACAATCCGCAATCCGCAATGCGGATTGCGTATGTTGAAAATTTTCGAGTAATAAATTTCTCCTTTCCGCAATTCGCAACCTGCAATTGTAGATTGTTGATGTCGAGAAACATTTTTTTCAATAAAATCAAATTTTCGGTTCCACATTCAGCAACCCGCAAATTGCGGATTGCGGAACACGGAAAACACTTAGTTGATAAAAATAACATTTACATTTCCGCAATTCGCAACCCGCAAATTGCGGATTGCGGAAATCATAATAAACGAATTCAAATTGCACACCCGCAATGCAGATTGCGGAAAGATTGATTTTTTATATAACTTTTCACCGCTTCGTTCTTCGATTTCGGATTGTGGATTGCGGAAACATTAAACTACTCAAGTTCAAACTTTCACTTCCGCAAACCACAACCAGCATTGCGGATTGCGGAAACCCAAAATCAAAATTTACAAAAAATCGCTCCCGCATTTTCTTTTCTGCTTTTCGCATTTTAATCTTAGCCGTCGATTTCTTTCAAATTTACAATCTGGATTCATCCCATGGTCGGTTAAATATTTTAAATTTTCATTATTTCTCTACCATTTTCAAACTGCAAATTTCACTTGGGCGAAAGATTGCACTGTGGATTTTTACCAGATTTAAAAATTTACTTCCTTATGCGACACAGGTTGGTTTTCTGACACTTATATCATTTCTTTGTGATAATTAAGAGTTAAAATAAGTTTTATTAATTGTTTTTCCTCATTTATCAGATTTTTCAAGTTTCCCCAACCATGTCGAAAAACACCCACTCGAAAACTTCCCTAAAAGAACTTAAGAACAAAGACCCGAATAGTGGTATCATTTCAGATACAAACGGCAGGGTGTCCGAGACCTATCACTTGGATTGGTCATGGATTTATTCCATTTTAGACAATGATGAATTCTCCGAAATTCAACATAACTAGTCCTTCTACATGAAAATTATCAAATCCCAATTACACGCCATTGCGGCCAGAACGACGCTCATGCCCTACACTAATGTTATTAAATGGATAATTAATTACGCCCACCTGCAAAACCGCTCTTTTAGCGATAAGGATGGGGCTCAATTAACCTCTTTCCATCCTGAAGTATTTACTAGAGCTTACGCCCTTAGGCAACCTGACCAATTGCTCAACAAGAAGTTCCTAGACTCCGCTACGACCCAATTTAAGTTTGAGTAAATGCTTAAGTCATGGATGGAAAACCATGCAATTTTTACACCCAAGGCAGACAAATCCTATCCCATCTCTTGGTTCAACTAGCCATTCTCTCTATTGGAAACCATGCTCTGTAGGTTATATGGGTTACCAAATTGCTCAATGTTCAAAGCCGAATGAGCACCTCTCTCCCACCACATCCTCACTACAAGAGAGTCCTTCAAATGGGCTCAAATTTTATTAGTGGAACTCAAGATAGCGATAGAGAAATATCAGAAGACCCAGGCTTCCAGGAAACCTACATTCTACTACTCAGCATATGTGATGGATGTTTTCTGTTCGGATTTTCAATTTCCTTCTATGGGATGGAACTGGACTTTGTCTGCACCTCCGGTTCATATTTATTGCTCTACACTATGGGAGGATAATTTTATGCCTCTTATATATGATATTTGTGACCACTTCATTGGATCAATCTACCTGATGATCTTCAAGGAGGATGCTCCTACATTCTCCGATCATGCCAAGGCACTTGTCTCTACCATGGGTGACTGTTATGTATGGGAATGTTTCTCTTATATCAGGATTTGGGGCAATGATACAACCCATTTATTACCTAGAGTTGTACCAGACAGATTGCTGCTAGAGGAAATATCCTTCCAAACAATCATTGATGGTGTGTTTCCTAAACTGACTGGAGCCAAAAGAAGAGGGTGGCCTAAGTTCCCACTCAATATTGGACCTCTAGTAATCAAGAATTCAACTCATGTTGCATTTCTTGGAAATAATATTACCACCCTGAAGCTTGGGAAATATCCCAGGAGAATGCATGATCCTAAATCATTTTTAGCAAACCATTTTGCACAAGAACACATGAAAAATGCATATGATCATCAGACTACCCCAGATGACTCAATTTACCAAGGTGTTAACTCATTTTATAAAGTGATGAACATAAATTCTTCCCTGGAAGAGAAGAACTTCATCTTCCAGTATCAACAAGAACTCAAGACTAAGGTATTGCAGTACAGGAAATTGGAGATTTCACCTGAAGAAAAGGTTCAGAAAGACTTAGCAGAAAAGGAAGCTCAGAAAGCAATCACCCCTTGTTAACACCCAAAAAGTGCTCACCAGCTCATTTCCCTACTCCCATGACCCATTTGTCCACTTTTTCCACCATTTTAGCCTCTAAAACCTTCAAAAGGTCACCAAAGAGACCAAAATCCATCTTTTCCCCCTCAAAATATGTAATTTTCCTCAAAAAATACAAAAAACCCTAAAAAAGGGTCCAAAATTCCCAAAAATCAATTAAAAGGGAATAAAAATATAAAATATATTCAAAAAAGGAAAAAGAGGAAAAAGAAACCTAAACCATTTTTATCAATACCATTGGTTTCCTTAAACAACAATGGTATTCCCCATCACAAAAAAACTATAAAAAGGTGACAGGGGCTCCTCACTATTCATCCATATTCATCCTACCTCACTATTCATCCATATGCATCCTATCCTTATGCTGCCAAATTCACTCTTGACAGCCCTAGTCTCACTTTTGAGTTTGAAGATCCCCATTAGAGCATTGGAGAAGGAGAGGCCATTGGAACATTGGAGCATCTCAACCTTGCAACTGCCCCAACTCAACCATCCTCACCATTGAGGTAATATGATTTGTGTAAAGCTATTTTTTCCATTAATAAAGAATTTGTTTTACATAAAGATATGAGTTCTTTACCATTTACTTTCAAGTTTTTACATGCATATGCTAGATCTACTTTTTATATTTAGTTATTGTCTTGCATATCTTATATCAGAATTTGTTTTTATCTTAGTTTTTTACATGCTTTAATCGAGACTGATACTACAAGTTAGTAGGTGCACATCTGCACATGCTTGGGTGAAAACCCAAGCAACACCCCTCTGATGCTGACTTACCATACTGATGATAAGGGTAAGGATCCTATTGAGGACACACCACAACCCAAACCTTTGGCCAATCTCATTGCCGTGATTCAATCAAACACTGAGATGAAAAGGGAACTGGTAGTGACGAGATCAGTAGTGGAAACTCAGGTTGTTGCTGCAAGCACCCCCAAAAAAAGGAAAATGGTTGAAGGTTCTATACCAAAGGTGACTATGCTTCATATCGAAGATAGTGATGTGGAATATGAATCCCTTCCTTCCAAATTTTCATGCCCAATTTCTATTTCTATCACCCTGCCAGGGGTTATTTCAGTTACCCTGACCTCTTCCGTCCTTTGGATAATATAGTGATTGATGACCTTCTCCCTGACATTCACTTCCCATAGGTCACCATCGCTACAGCTGTAACATCTTCCACACTATCAGACATTTCAACTATTTCACCATCCATCCCACCATCTGATGTCACAACTCCTCCATTCACATCAGCTGAGCCTCTTGTCATCCCTATTGTAACTTCTCATGAGTCAGTTGTGGCTCCAACTTCTGTCCCACTTGCAGATATCATTACTTTATATTCTACTTCCACCACTTTACCACCAGTCTCCAATGTCATGAATCCTTCCATCTCCACCACTAAAATCACCATGCCTATTCCAACTTATGGTTTATCCCAAACTGTACCTCTAGTCACAACATCTGATGTGTCTACATCCATAGTGTAAATAGTGGCATATTTTGGAGAAGATGCAGTGGTTTCCTTGGGGGAGTATTTCTACAGTAGGTCAGAGAAAGCAGTGGTAAAAAAGGGTACTAAAATACATAAGGAAGGGGTTGTTGTGCAGGGCCCTATCCCTAACCAAGTTATCTGGAGAAAAAAATCCACTGATTTTCAACAAGAATCACTTGAGACTTCTGCAACGATGGGATCCTTTGAGGGGCCAATTACGACTCTGTCACCTCACTAAATAAGGAAATTGAGGTGAAGCAACAGGAATTGCAGAAGCTCAAGCAGGAGCAGACTAAAATTAATGAACAAAATCAATCCCAACTACAAGAGTTGAAAATTGAGCATGAAAATCAGCTTAAAGACTTGCAGGCACATAATGCATCTCTTCAACAACATCTCTAGGAAGCACAACTACTACATGTAGGTTATGTTGAAAACATCATAGTGATAGAGAAACAATTGAAGGATTCAATGGCCATGGCAGCTACCTCTTCTTTCTCATTATTTTCTAAGGAATAATTTAAGGAGCTTGCCTTAAAGGTAAATGAATATCATAAGAACCTATTAGTTGAGCTATTTGAATTTCTAAATGAGATTCGGGACACATACAATGCCTTTGAACATCAGTACGATGTTCTCTTTGAACATAATCAAAGAAGAGAAGATGCAACCAGAGCTGTTGAAGATGTAATAGACTAGCATAAGTAATCAGAGATAAACCCGAGGATATACTTGTTCTAGACAACATTAAGTTCAAAAGAATCAAAATCTCATAGAAGAGGAGATGCAACCAGAGCTGTTGAATATGTAGTAGACTAGCAGAAGTATATCAGAGATAAACCCAAGGATATACCTGTTTTGGACAACATTAAGTTCAAAAAAATCAAAATCTCTTTGGATTAATGGGAACATGCATGTGAGACAGTTGAGGTCACAATTCAAGAAGCGCAAGAAGTCTGCAGTAGAAGGTGGTTTGCATCTGACAATTTATTGACCATGTTGGAATTCCCAACCTTGGACCTAATTGAAAAGTCTTTTCCAGACAGGATTATGATCTAGTAGGTTGAGGATAAATGTTTAAATTCCAAAGAGAGAATATAACAGCTGGATCACATTCACATTTCTGATATCAAAGAGTTAATTGAGTCACCCATCAGTTCAGGAATGGAGATCAGCCTTTTCCTTCGTGAATGGGAGAAGCTGAAGAAAAGGGAGGTTGAGTCTTATACTTGCAAGATGCAGCTAGCACTTGAGCTTTCCAAGTATCAGGATGTTGAATATTTGTTAGATGTATTGGCCAAGTGGCGAACTACCCTTGACAGGTCTTAGATTAGTAATATTTTGTAATCCCTATTTTTGTGGGAAATCTGTCCTTTTGTTATTTGATGTAATTATTATTTAAGGGGAATGAGATCTCATAGGAAAAGGGGGGGGAGAAAAATCACCAAAGGAGAACTCGAGATGCTCTGTTTCCTTGAGGACTTGTATTTTTTTGCAAACCTAATAAAATCTAGTCAGTTTCTCTTGGCCATCTCTTTTGCAATATTTATCAAATTTATTTGATAAGTTTTGATTTATCACTTCAATCACTGGATGAACTCTGTTTTATGTTGTAATTTTATTAAATACATTGATCTATATGCTAGATTTCTCTTTACATATGATCCATGTGTTATTATGTGTTAAATAAATTTCTTTGTTTAACTCATGCTATTTATTTCTGCAACTGATAAATAGTCACATTTATATTGATGCTAATTTGTCAATTAGCATATCACAACAAAATAGTCTTATGTATTTAAATTATTTGGAAAAAATAATTCAATTTTTATTGTCTGGTTTTGTTTGAAGCTGGTAAGCTCAGATCCAATTTATATGTATATCAATTGGTGATGCACTTATTAAATAATCAGATCTGATTGCTCTGCAAATCCAAATCACATTTTCTAATGTTGATCTAACTTAAGTAGATATTTTCTAATTAAAACTACTTACCTCTTAGATATAAAAATTTCCTATCTTCCCTAGACAGATCCATTAGGATCCATCCACATAAGTTCCAACGAAGGCCTGATATCCATAGGAGTCAGTCACACCAAACAATTTGGGGATAGAACCGCTCTTGCGTAGGGTTGTTTGAAGCCTTTCAGATTGGATTGTCACCTTCTGTTGATTGCCTTGGAAAATATTCCAGCATCACACCCGAGGCTTCAACAGTCCCCAAGCAATTCAAGACTTGGATGCTACAAAATTTGTTAACCTTCCCAAGTGGCATCCTCACTTGGTAAATCCTTCCATTGCACCAAATATTCTCTTATGGTCTTGTTCCTTAATTTCCTTTCCCTTACCTTCAATTTTTTTTATGGAATGAGTATGAGATTCCCTTCATCGTCCATTGGAGGAAGTGTTTCTAAAAGTGGAATTTGTTTCCCTACCACCTTTTTAAGAAATGAAACATGAAACACATTATGGGTTTTACTCCCTTCCAGAAGCTCCACTTCATAACCTACCTCCCCAATTTTTTGAATTATTTTGTATGGGCCATAGAACATGGGCTTTAAATTTTATGAACCCTTTCCCTTCAAGGTGGTTTGTTTGTAGGGTTGTAACCTCAAATAGACCAAATCATTCACTTGAAAATTTCTCTCTTTCCTATGTTGTTCTACATATTTTATTTATTTATTTTGGGAAACTTGCAAATTATCTTTTAAAACCTTCAAAATTTCTTGACTTTCCTCAATCCACTCCTTAGCTTTTGGATCTCTACTATCACCAAAAATGTGATAAAAAAAAGTAGGTTCTTCATAACCATATAGTGCTTTGAAAGGATACGTGCCAATGGACATATGAAAGGTAGTGTTGTAGCAGAACTCACCCAAATATAGCCATTTAACCCATGATTTTTGCTGCCCGATAACATAGTTTCTAAAGTAGCCCTCAAACCATTGGTTCACCCTTTCTGTTTGACCATCAATTTGTGGATGGTAACTTGTGCTAGGAGTCAATTTTGTTCCCACCAAATTGAAAAGTTCTTTCCAAAATGCACTCATAAAACTGTTATCCCTGTCACTAACAATGTTTTTTGGGAGTCTGAAAACATCTCTAAAGAATAGCTCAACCACTTGTGCAACAGTAAAATGTGAGGTAATATCAAAGAAATGAGAAAATTTGGTGAGTCTATCCACCACAACAAAAATATAGCCCTTACCAAGTGCCTTGGGAAAACTTGTGATGAAGTCCATGGAGATGCTTTCCCACTTTTCTTCTGGAATAGGAAAGGGGTGTAGGAGACCAACATGATGGTTATGTTCAAATTTGTTTTGTTGAAGTATATTGCATTCATTTACATAATTTAGAACATCACCTTTCAATCCTTTCGAAAAAAATATCTCTCTCAGTTTCCTATATGTTTTAAAGAAATCAGGATGGCCCGCTAAGGGGGAATCATGAGATGCATTCAGGGTATTTTGCTTCAAATTAGAACCAGAAACTAAATAGATTCGATATTTATAGTATATTATTCCATTCAACACTTTATACCTATCATCACCATTGGCCCCATCTAAAATTTCACAAGCAAATTTATCTTTGGCATACTCTACTATTAGTATTGCTTTCCAATGCTTTGAAATGTCCATAAGAGAGAGTGAGGGTTGTTAGGATAATTAATACTCCATCCTTGTCCTGCTTAGCATTATTTCTTTTTCCTAGTAGTTGATGATGTCATTTTACCCATAGTGGTGTGCATATGTCATCTAGGACCCATTATCCACCTAATGCACCCTCCATGCATCTTTTTAGCACCACTAGAGTTAGTTCCCTACATTTTAGGAGCCAACTTAGTGATCTGGTCCAGTCCACGTGAGTTAGCTGACTCTTGTGGATGGTTTATGCTCCGATTTCCACTATTTTTGGTCTCATGCACCCTTTTCTAAGTGATTTGCATGAAAAACTCACTAATCCACCCGTTTTGATTAGTTAACTGAGTTTTGGTTCAGTTGAGTTGAGTTTGGGACTTCTGGAGCACTCCAATGGCGACAATTCCTATGCTAGACATACTGAGACTCAAATTATCCTAGGTGATTCAAATTCTCTCCATTGTAACATCATTGTTGACTATACTTATTATTGGATTACTACACACTATTTTTTTCCTATCTTAGTTCCCATGCATGGTTAATTGTCTGCTCATTTTTACTGCAATTTTCACTGTAATTCATCTTTTCTGCTCATTCTTTCTCTGTGAGGTATACTCAAATCCATGATCTTTTGTGATTTAGAATTTCACATGGTATCAAATATTAGTGAGTGTAGGTTGAGTAGGGGATTTCAATAGTGCACCAGAAACCTCTTGATTTCCACAACAAATCCTGATGCCATTGCATTGAATTTCATTGGAGAAATCCTTTGAGGTCTATCCAGGTGTGAAGGATCTGGAAAAAGTGCCTATTTTCCTAAAGAAGTGCTCAGTAGTAGTTTATGTCCAAAAATTGAGAGTTTTTTTTTCGTATTTTGAAGGTTTTTCAGTGCAGTGGTAGCAACAATTCAGTTTGTATTCGCTCCAATAGTTCATATGGAGCAGTCGAATGTTAATATGTCTCCGAGGATCCTGACACCCTTCAATTATCTTGATTGGAGGGATGATATGCATATGGTATTACACAACAAGTCACTGTACAGGGTCACAATGGGAAAGGAGGTCAAACCTCAAGCAACTATTGAGAAGGCCAAGTATTTGAATAGATTGGATGAAGCATTTGGTTTCACATGTATTCATATTTCCAGAGATCTACTCTCCCACCTTGATGGATTGAAGACTCCAAGAGAGGTTTGGTTGAATCTCAGAGACTGTCTTTGACAAACAAGATGAGATGAGGGGACATATTTTGCAGTATGATTTAATTTCTCTTCAATCCAACAGTTTTGAAACTATACAACAATTCTTTTCTAAATTCAAATCTTTGGTCATGCAATGCATACAATGTGGCATTGAGAAGAAGGATGAGAATTTGGTGCTATCCATTCTAAGCAAGCTTGGTCCGGATTTTTCCATTTTTGTTTCTACCTTCCATTAAGGGAGATTGTCAATCCCTAGTTGGAAAATGGCATCCTTAGATGCATTCACTGAATCTCTCATCCAAGAACAAGAGAAATTGATTCAGATGGGTGCCTTGAAATCCTCCAAAAATCAAGCTCTTATGGTTAGAGAGACAAAAAGTGCGAACGCAAAAGGGAAAGGAGAAGAAGTAATTTGAACCTAAGAAAAATGCAAAGTCTAGTCCATCAAAAGGAGCCTCCATCTCCAAGAAGGACAAGCAAAATAAATTTGAGAAATCCAAGTGTACATACTACATGAAGGGTAACCATCCTAAGAATTCTTGTATGAAGAAGACCATAAATCAAATGAAAAAAATCCTTGAAAAACACAACATTTCCCTCCCAGAAGGCGCAAGGAAGACTAATCCAAGTAGAAAGTCAGAATATCATGAGAGATGCCATGCATTGAAGACTGGATTCTCACAATACCAAGCTTTTCTTATTGATTATGGAGCCTCCAACCACATGCTTGCCTATAGAGAGCCATTTTATTCATTAGATCTCACCGATGGCCCTAACATACACATGGGATATGACTCTCAAATATTTTTTGAAGGGAAGGGAACAATAAAACTTCAACATGGAATTTTCAACAATGTGTTATATGTGCCTTCTCTAGCAGCTAATTTGTTTACTATTTATCAGATGACACACACAGGTTCACCAAAGAAAGTAGTATTTGGACCTAACACAATTAAGGTTGTAGAGATCTCATCTGGGAAGTGGATAACAAAAAGAATTTCAATCCATGCCTCCAAGGCATATGATTTCTCCTGCTTCTTTCCATATTCACATCAAAGTTCTCTCTTGACTCGTGCAAATGAGACAAGAAAACTATGGCATGAAATATTTGGACACCTAAACTTCAAGTAACTATAACAGTTGGACAAGGAAGAGATGGTTGAAGGTTTGCCGGACATAAAATTCTCTCAAGGAATCTTCAAAGGTTGCTTGGTAGGGAAGCACCTAGAGTGAAAGTATGATGTTGGGATGGCAAAGAGAGATTCCTCCATACTTGATCTAATTCATAGTGATGTTTCAGTACCAATGCCCACTGGTTCAATGAATGGATCCAGATACCTTCTGACCTTCATTGATGAATACTCTAGGTTTTGTTGACCTTCATTGTTAGAATTAATACTCCATCCTTGTCCTACTTAGCATTATTTATTTTTCCTAGTAGTTTATGATGTCATTTCCCCCCTATTGGTGTGTAGATGTCACCTAGGACCCATTAGCCACCTAATGCGCCCTAAATGCATCATTTTAGGACCATTATAGTTATTTCACTACATTTTAGGAGCCACTCATTTATCTGGTTCAGTCCACCTGAGTTAGCTAACTCATGTGGGGGATTTATGCTCTGATTTACACTGTTTGTGGCCTCATGCGCAATTTTATGAGTGATTTGCATGAAAAACTCACTAATGCATCCCTTTTGGTCAATTAACTGACTGTGTCTTCAGTTAACTGAGTTTTGGTTCAGTTGAGTTGAGTTTGGGTCTTCCAGAGCACTCCAATGGTGACAATGCCTATGCTAGACAGACTAATACTCGAATTCTCCTAGGTGATTCGAATTCTCTCCATTGTAACATCATTGTTGACTATATTGATTATTGGATCATTACACACTATTATGTTCCTATTTGAGTTCTCATGCATGATTAATTGTCTGCTTATTTTTACTGCAATTTTCACTGTAATTCATCTTTTATGTTCATTCTTTCTCTGTGAGGTATACTCAGCTCCATGATATGCCATGATTTAGAATTTCACAAGGTTCTCCTAGAAAATGCATATGCTACAACATCATTCTTCCCTTTAACATATTCAATGTCAAAATAAAAGGCTTGAATCTTACTCACCCATTTTTGTTTCCTTTCATTGAGATGTTTCTGTGTAAGAAAATGCTTCAAGCTATTGTGACCAATTTTGACCACAAATTTGTTCCACGCCAAATATTGTCTAAACTTGACCAAAGCATGCATGATGGCCAACATTTACTTGTCATATATGGATTATATTCTTTCATTTTTTTGTATCTCCCCGCTTTCAAAATACATGGGGTGTTGATTTTGCTTTAAAACTTCTCCAATGCCTTCCCCTGATGCATCACATTCCAATACAAATGGCTTAGAAAAATATGGTAATGCAAGTGTTAATTTTCAGTATTAAATCACAATACTATAGGATCTTTGCTGAGAGAATAACATCTACAGTATATCAATGCATGACAATCATAATATGACAAGCATCACAAGCATCACAAGAATCAAAAGCATAGAGACAAGAGACACAGAGTTTCCGTGGGGAAAACCCTAAGGTGAAAAACCCCACAAACTTCCTCAGAGATAGAGAGAGCAATGGCTCAACCAAAATACAACCAAATAATACAAAGATAGTCTCCTAGCAAATGATCCTCCTCCTCCTCACTAGTGCGCCACTTTCCAGAGAGAGAGATAGATACTTTTCCGAGTGAGTAAAATAGAGATCTCCTATCTCTATTTATACTCACCTTTTTGCCCAGTGACCTACTGGGGCCGACTTGTCTACTTTAGTACATCCACATTATATTATATATTAATTAGGGCCGACCCCATAAGGTGGTCTAATAACCCATCGGCAAGTACACACACTTGCGACACTTGTCAATCCACATGACGACACTTCCTTATAGAGGAATAACACATCTCTTATAAGGGTACAATAAATATACATATAATATACTGATGAAATACATTCCGAAGTTACATATACATCAACACTCCCTCTTAACAAGGAAGGTATTTCTCGACACAAATTTGCTAGACAAGTCTTCTTCTCTGGATCATCGTTATCGATGCATTGTCATCGTCATCGTCACTGCTGCTGCTATCTCGTCCAATCTCTGTCTCTACTCGTCATAGGAAGTTCTACAGAGCCAGTCCTTTTTCATACTGGATGTAGGCCCACCACCTGCAGGTCTTCATCATCACTGGCCATACTGTGGAATCCTCAGGACTTTTACGTGCGTCACAAAACCTCGCAAGAGCATCCCAGGCTGTTACGAGCATATTGCTCTACCTATAGGATCTCCCAGGGCAACGAATTACATGTGACCTCACCACAAAACCTCGCAAGAGCATCCCAGGCTGTTACGAGCATACTGCTCTACCTATAGGATCTCCCAGGGAAACGAATTACATGTGGTCATGGCAAAACCTCGCAAGAGCATCCCAGGTTGTTACGAGCATACTGCTCTACCTATAGGATCTCCCAGGGAAACGGATTACATGCCATAGGACAAAACCTCGCAAGAGAATCTGCCAGATATCCCAGGGCAACGAATTACATGCCATAGGCAAAACCTCGCAAGACTATCTGCAGATCTCCCAGGGCAACGAATTACATGTCCTCCCAGAGCAAAACCTCGAAAGAGCATTTGACAGATGTCCCAGGGCAACGAATTACATGCCATAGGCAAAACCTCGCAAGACCATCTGCAAATCTCCCAGGGCAACGAATTACATGCTCATCTGCACAACCTGATCCACGGCCACAGAGTATCAACCTGATACTCACCACACATCATCCTGATGTATCCATGATCATCCTGATCATTATCACTGCAACGTCCTGCTGCATGTCATCTGGAGCAACATCCTGAAGCTCGTCATCTATGATCATCCTGATCATCACTGCAACATCCTGCTGCATGTCATCTGGAGCAACATACTGAAGCTCGTCATCTATGATCATCCTGATCATCACTGCAACATCCTGCTGCATGTCATCTGGAGCAACATACTGAAGCTCGTCATCTATGATCATCCTGAACATCACTGCAACATCCTGCTGCATGTCATCTGGAGCAACATCCTGAAGCTCGTCATCTATGATCATCCTGATCATCACTGCAACATCCTGCTGCATGCCAAGTATCTACCTGATACATATCATCATACATGATCCTCCTGATCATCAATGCAACATCCTGCTGCATACCAAGTATCTACCTGATACATATCATCATATATGATCCTCCTGATCATCAATGTATCCACCTGATACAAATACAAAACACATGATATATATATCACCATACATGATACACCTGATCATACAATGTATCCACCTGATACATATACAGATACATGGTCCAAGCATCCAACATGATGCATATATAAAATACATACACATGATCCAACTGATCATATCCAGCATCCAACATGATGCGTACATACATACATAAAATGATCCAACTGATCATATCCAGCATCCAACATGATGCGTACATACATACATAAAATGATCCAACTGATCATATCCAGCAGAAACTAGAACATCATCCTGATGCTCATCATCCAGCGCTTACATCCACAGCCATGTGAAGAATCCTCCTTCCAACATGCTTGGAATGGCTTCAGCAAATGTGTCCATCACTTCTTCCTCGAAGTGTCCTCGATCTGAAGAACGCCAAGCCTCTCTCTGAAGTACTCGAACTTCACCCTGGCTAGTGGCTTCGTCAGCACATCTGCAATCTGCTCGTCCGTCGCAACATACAGGAGCTTCACAGCTCCTCTCTGCACCATATCCCTGATATAGTGGTATTTGATCTCTATGTGTTTTGACCTGTCATGAAACACTGGGTTCTCGGACAGCTTCACACAACTCTGGTTATCACAGAAGATACCAGTAGCCTCCAACGGAAGATCAAATAACTCAGACAGTAGCTTCCGTAGCCATACTGCCTCACAACTAGCTGAACAGGCTGCAACATACTCTGCCTCAGCTGTACTCAGTGCTACGCAGGACTGCTTCCTGCTAAACCAAGAGATCACACCTGATCCCATACTGAAGCAACACCCAGATGTGCTCTTCCTATCTGCAGCACTGCCAGCCCAATCTGAATCAACATAACCCTGCAGGTTAAACTTTTGATTCGCCTCATATCTGAGCCCATAATCCACTGTACCCTTCAGGTACCTCAGAACATGCTTTACAGCAACAAGGTGAACACTCCTCGGATCCGTCAGGAACTGGCTCAATGTGTTCACAGCAAAGCAAATGTCTGGTCTCGTGTTCGTCAGGTACATCAAGGACCCAATCATCTGACGATACATAGAAACATCAACTGGGTCAGATGAAGCATCACAAAGAAGCTTCAGATTCGATGCCATAGGTGTGGCCATGGCCTTGCAATTCATCATCCCAAATCTCTTCAGGATATCTACTGTGTACTTCCCTTGACCAAGGAAGATCCCACCTGCATTCTGCCACACCTCCATACCTAGGAAATAGTGCATCATTCCCAAATCTTTCATATCGAATTCAGCTGCAAGCTTCCTCTTGGTATCTGCAATCATTCTGTCATCTCCTGTCACAAATAGGTCATCCACATATAGAAGTAGAATCACAGGATTCCCTTCCTCAACCTTGTAGTAAAGGTTGGAATCCGCTTTACTCTTGGTAAAGCCCAAACTAGATAGGAAACTGTCCATCCTACCATACCAGGTTCTGGGAGCTTGCTTTAAGCCATACAAGGCTTTCTTTAATCTACATACATAAGATTCCCTGTCATGTATTTCAAAGCCGAGTGGCTGTTCCACATATACTTCCTCTTCTAATACACCGTTCAGGAAAGCAGTCTTGACATCCATTTGGTGTATCTTCCATTTCATTGCTGCAGCCAGGGCAAGTACTGTTCTGATGGAAGTATATCTGGCTACAGGTGCAAAGGTTTCATCATAGTCTATTCCTTCCTTCTGAGAGAAACCACGAGCTACGAATCTTGCTTTATATTTTTCCACACTGCCATCTGCAGCATGCTTGATTTTGTAGATCCACTTGGAAGTCACAACAGACTTCCCTTTAGGTCTTGGGACAACATCCCAAACATCATTCTTCATAATTGATTGGTATTCCTCAACCATAGCATCCTTCCATTCTTTCTTTTCTGCTGCCTCTTCATAACTGGAAGGCTCTTTGTTCATGATGTCACAGAGTAAAGCAACATAACTGGTGTGTGATCTGGTTCTCTTCTTTGCTCTGTGTTCTTCTTCTGGAATGCCAAATCTTTCTGCATCATGAATGAGCTCTCTAGCCCATACAGGTTTCCTCTTGTGAGAGTTATCCTCACGGGGTGGATCTACAGGTTCTTGTGGATCTTCAAACTCACGAGCAGTTTCTGGAACTGCATCAGTCATCGTAGTGTCCTGAAATCTTGTTTCCTTAGGTTCTTCATACACTTCGATAGGTGCCTTTCTTGATTTGATGAATGCTGAATTCTCATCAAATGTTACATCCCTGCTGACATCAATCTTCTTGAACCCTGGAAAATATATTCTGTAAGCCTTCGAGCTTTCACTATAACCCACAAAGATGCCCTTCTTTCCTGAAGGATCTAGTTTAGTCCTCTTCTCCTTTGGGACATGAGTGTATACTGGACAACCAAATATTCTGAGATGGCTGACTTCAGGTTTCTTACCAGAAAAGACTTCTTCTGGTGTCTTGTTGTCCAATATCTTGTGGGGTGTTCTATTCTGTACATATACAGCTGTTCTAGCTGCTTCTGCCCAAAGATGCATAGGAAGATCCTGGTCATGCAACATTGCCCTTGCTGCTTCCATGATAGTTCTGTTCTTCCTTTCTGCAACTCCATTCTGTTGAGGATTATATGGAGCAGTCAACTCCCTCTTAATCCCTGAGTCACTGCAAAGCTTCTTGAAGTCATTTGAGGTGAATTCTCCACCATTGTCAGATCTGAATGTTTTGATTTTCTTGTTAGTTTGATTCTCCATCAAGTTTTTGAATTCCTTGAATTTATCAAACACCTCATCTTTGCCCTTCAAGAAGTATACCCAAGTCTTCCTAGAGAAGTCATCAATAAATGATACATAGTAAACATACCCACTCAGGGAGCTGGATGACATAGGGCCACATACATCTGAGTGGATGATTTCTAGAATATCTTTTGCCTTGCTTTCACTGCTTGGGAAAGCCTTCTTAATGTTCTTACCTTTTGCACATCCTTTGCAAACACCTTCATGTTTGGTCTTGATTTCAGGAAGACCCTCTACAGCCTTGCTTGCAATTGGAAGTGCTCTATAGTGCATGTGAGCAAGTCTTCTATGCCAAAGTTCACTTGGCTCCATGGATTCATGTACCATGGCATGTTCGGGTTGACCCTTTAATTTGTACAAGCCTCCCTCTTGCTCTCCAATCACTACTGCATCATCAATAGTCTTTCCCTTTGGCCACATTAGTACTTGGACATCAACAAATGCAACCCTCATACCTTTTGCATCTAAAGCAGAGATGGAGAGTAAGTTCTTCTTGAGTCCAGGTACATAGAGGACTTCCTTCATCTTCAGAGATTTTCCAGAATCTAGGTTGTAAGAGGCTTCACCACTTCCTTTGATTGGGTATTGATAATCATCCCCAAGTTTCACCTTATGGGGTGATTCATGTTCAGAAAGGTTCACAAAAGATTCCTTGAAACCTGTCATATGTTTGGAAGCCCCACTATCAATCAACCAATCATTACAACCATGGGAGATGGTACCAGTGAGTGCAGAGATCAGAACATACTCTTCTTCACTTGATGAATCATCATCACTACTACTTTCTGCCTTAGCTTTCTTCTTTGGAGGTTCATCATCTTCAGCAGCATGAGCATGAAACCTTCTTTTGCTGCCCTTCTTCTTCTTACTAGAGTTGTTGTTATTATCCCTTTTGTTCTTAGGACAATCTGAAGCAAAGTGACCCTTCTCATTGCATGTGAAGCATCTTAGGTCTTTCCTGTTCTTCTTTTGATAGGACCTATTGAGTCGAGAGGGATCCTTCTTGATTTTGCTTCTTTTGGTGTGGGCTGCAAGAGCTTGGTCTTCTCCTCCCATCTTTTCCTCACGAGCTATAAGTCTAGCTTCTTCTTGAGAGCATTCTTCTCGAAGTCTACTGAAGGAGATCAACTTCTTCCTTGCACAAATTCCTTGAATAAAGGAATCCCATGACCTGGGTAGGCCATTTAGAGTGGTCATCACCACTTCACCATTCTCCACCATTTCATCTACTGCCTCTAATTGTTCCTTGATCTGAGAGACCCTTGAAAAGTAGGATTGAATGGTTTCTCCATTCTGAAACTTCACTGCTTTCAATTGGTTCCGCAGGGTCATCTTCCGATTTATGTTCTTTCCTTCAAATAGCTTGGTCAAAGATTCAAACATCTCTTTGGGTGTCTTGAGAGAAGACACATGGGGTATGAGATGGTCTTTGATAGAATCAGCAATGATTCTCTTTGCCTTGACCAAGTTCTTCTTGTGCAATACCTTGGCCTCTTCATCCTCTGGGATAGGGATGTCTTCTTTCACATATGAGTCCAACTCATTCTCTTCCAGGATTAGCCCAATCCTATACTTCCAGGCTCGGAAGTTATCAGCCCCTTCAAGCTTATCCTCAAGCTTGGTGTGAAGAGACATCTTTAAGAGTACTTCAAATGGAAATAGAAAAGATTTAGAACTTACCACTTGAAGTGCTGAAAACTGGATCTGGTCCCGGATTAGGGTTTGTCAGAGAAACCCTAAAAATTCAAAATGTGAATTTCAAAATTCCGAAAGGATAGAAAGATGCGCCTTGGAGAGCTTATCAGCCTAGTACATTCAGAATTTGAGGTCAGCAAAGTCTTGTCCTTCAAAATTGCCTTTTTGTCCTCCCGGGTTCACTGGGGAGAGCCCTGAATTAGGGTTTGAGTTTCTCGGAGATCTACCCAGCCAAAAATCTCGATCCAAAGCTCAAACCTTCGATTTTTGCAAGGATCTTTCAGATGTACCTTCAGTTTCCAGAAATTCCTATTTTTGTGGAAACCCTAATTTTTAGGGCCAAAACTGAAAATGCTCGGAACTGAAATCTGATTGGACAGAAAGATGCGCCTTGATGAGTAGATCCAATCTACTATACTGAATTTCAAAAATCTGTGGAGAGAAACCCAATAAACAAGCAATACAAGCTTCCGTCACTGCAAAATGTCTTCTTCTCAGTTAAGCTCTGATACCATGTTAATTTTCAGTATTAAATCACAATACTATAGGATCTTTGCTGAGAGAATAACATCTACAGTATATCAATGCATGACAATCATAATATGACAAGCATCACAAGCATCACAAGAATCAAAAGCATAGAGACAAGAGACACAGAGTTTCCGTGGGGAAAACCCTAAGGTGAAAAACCCCACAAACTTCCTCAGAGATAGAGAGAGCAATGGCTCAACCAAAATACAACCAAATAATACAGAGATAGTCTCCTAGCAAATGATCCTCCTCCTCCTCACTAGTGCGCCACTTTCCAGAGAGAGAGAGAGATACTTTTCCGAGTGAGTAAAATAGAGATCTCCTATCTCTATTTATACTCACCTTTTTGCCCAGTGACCTACTGGGGCCGACTTGTCTACTTTAGTACATCCACATTATATTATATATTAATTAGGGCCGACCCCATAAGGTGGTCTAATAACCCATCGGCAAGTACACACACTTGCGACACTTGTCAATCCACATGACGACACTTCCTTATAGAGGAATAACACATCTCTTATAAGGGTACAATAAATATACATATAATATACTGATGAAATACATTCCGAAGTTACATATACATCAACAGCAAGTACTGGAAAACTACTCATTACCTATTTCATTATTTGGAAGGCCTTTTATGCATCTTCATTCCATTGGAAAGAATTATTCTTGGTCAAGTAAGTGAGGGGAGATATTAGCTGGGAGAACCCCTTCACAATTTTTCTATAGTAAGTGCATATCCTAATAAAACCCCTCGATTCAATGATGTTCTTGGGTGGTGGCCAATCAAGAATGGCCCTTATTTTGTCCAAGTGCACCTTTACACCATCTTTCCCAATAATGTGCCCAAGGTACATAATTTCTGTCAACCCAAACTCACACTGGGACAACTTAGCAAACAAAGATTGTTCATGAAATATTTTCAATACAACTTCTAAATGATGCAAATTCTCCTCCCATGTCTTACTGTAAATCAAAATATCATCAAAGAAAACCAAAAAAAAATTACGGATCTGCATGCAAAATATTTTGTTCACACGTGACTAGAAATTTGCAGGAGCATCGGTCAAAACAAATGGCATGACAAGGAATTCGAAATGACCATAATGGCACCTGAAAGAAGTCTTCTGCACATATTCCTACTTCATTCGAATCTGATGGTAACCAGATAGAAGATCAATCCTTGAAAATAAATTTTCTCCAAACAGTTCATCCATGAGATCATCTATCCGGGGAATTGGATATGTATTCTTCATTGTCTTCTTGTTTAGAGCTATGAAATCAATGCACATTCTCAAGATTCCATATTTTTGTTTAGAGCTCTGAAATCAATGCACATTCTCAAGATTCCATATTTTTTCTTCACCGAGACAACCAATGAAGCATAGGGACTTGAACTTGGCCTTATGAGTCTATACACCACAACAAAAATATAGTCCTTACGAAGTGCCTTGGGAAAACCTGTGATGAATTCCATGGAGATGTTTTCCCACTTTTATTCTGGAATAGGAAAGGGGTGTATGAGACCAACAGGATGGTTGTGCTCAACTTTGTTTTGCTGACATATATTGCATTAATTTACATAATTTAGAACATCACCCTTCAATCCTTTCCAAAAAAATATCTCTCTCAGTTTCCTATATGTTTTAAAGAAACTAGGATGGCCTGCTAAGGGAGAATAATGAGATGCATTCAAGGTCTTTTGATTCAAATTCGAACCAGAAACTAAATAGATTCGATATTTATAGTATATTATTCCATTCAACACTTTATACCTATCATCACCATTGGCCCCATCTAAAATTTCACAAGCAAATTTATCTTTGGCATACTCTACTATTAGTATTGCTTTCCAATCCTCTGAAATGTCCATAAGAGAGAGTGAGGGTTGTTAGGATAATTAATACTCCATCCTTGTCCTGCTTAACATTATTTTTTTTTCCTAGTAGTTGATGATGTCATTTTACCCATAATGGTGTGCATATGTCATATAGGACCCATTAGCCACCTAATGCACCCTACATGCATCATTTTAGGACCACCAAAGTTAGTTCCCTACATTTTAGGAGCCAAATCAGTGATCTGGTTCAGTCCACCTGAGTTAGTTGACTCTTGTGGGGGGTTTATGATCCGTTTTCCACTGTTTGTGGCCTCATTCTCCCATTTTTGAGTGATTTGCATGACAAACGCACTAATGCGCCCCTTTTGGTTAGTTTACTGAGTTTTGGTTCAGTTGAGTTGAGTTTGGGATTTCTAGAGCACTCTAGTGGTGACAATTCCTATGCTAGACAGATTGAGACTCGAATTCTCCTAGGTGATTCGAATTATCTCTATTGTAACATCATTGTTGACTATAATGATTATTGTATTATTACACACTATTCTGTTCCTATCTGAGTTCTCATGCATGATTAATTGTTTGCTCATTTTTACTACAATTCATCTTTTCTGCTCATTCTTTCTTTGTGAGGTATACTAAGCTCCATGATCTGTTTTAATTTAGAATTTCACATGGTACCAAAGCTTAGTGAGTGTAGGTTGATCAGGGGCTTTCAGTAGTGCACCATAAGTCTCTGTATTTCCACAACAAATCCTGGTGCCATTGCATTTAATTCATTGGATAAATCTTTTGAGGTATAGCCGAGTGTGAAGGATATGGACAAAAGTGCCTATTGTCCTAAACAAGTGCTCAGTAGTAGTTTATCTCCAAAAATTGAGAGTTTTTTGGAGGATTTTGAAGGTTTTTCAGTGTAGCAGTAGCAACAATTTAGTTTGTATTCGCTCCAACAGTTCATATGGAATATTCAAATGTTACTCTATCTCCGAGGATCCTAACACCCTTCAATTATCTTGATTGGAGGGATGATATGCATATGGTATTGCACAACAAGTCACTGTACAGGGTCACAAAGGGAAAGGAGGTCGAACCTCAAGCAACTGTTGAGAATTACAAGTATTCGAATAGTTTGGATGAAGCATTTGGTTTCATGTGTATTCATATTTCCAGATATATACTCTCCCACCTTGATGGATTGAAGACTCCGAGAGAGGTTTGGTTGAAGCTAGAGACTGTCTTCGGAAAACAAGATGAGCCGAGGGGCCATATTTTGGAGTATGAGTTAATTGCTCTTCAACCCAGTAGTTTTGAAACTATACAACAATTCTTTTCTAAATTCAAATATTTGGTCATGCAATGCAAACAATGTGGCATTGAGAAGAAGGATGAGAAGCTGGTGCTATCCATTCTAAGCAATCTTGGTCCGGAGTTTTCCATTTTTGTTTCTACCTTCCATTAAGGGATATTTTCAATCCCTGGTGGTAAAATTCCATCCGTATATGCATTCATTGAATCTCTCATCCAAAAACAAGAGAAATTGATTCAGATGGAGACCTGCAAAGTCTCCAAAAATCAATCTCTTATGGTTAGAGAGACAAAAGGTGCGGATGCAAAAGGGAAGTAAAAGGGCAAGGAGAAGAAGTAATTTGAACCCAAGCAGAATGCAAAGTCTAGTCCATCGGAAGGAGTCTCCATATCCAAGAAGGACAAGAAAAATAAATTTGAGAAATCCAAGTGTACATACTACAAGAAGGGTAACCATCCTAAGAGTTCTTGTATGAAGAAGACCATAGATCAAATGGAAAATTCCTTGAAAAAAACAACATTGCCCTCCCAGAAGGAGCAAGGAAGACCAATCTAGGTATAAAGTCAGAATATCATGAGAGATGCCCTGCATTGAAGGCTGGATTATCACAATCCCAAGCTTTTCTTATTGATTATGGAGCTTCCAACCACATGCTTTCCTCCAGAGATCCATTTTATTCATTATATCTCACCGATGGACCTAGCATACACATGGGAGATGACTCTCAAATATTTTCTGATTGGAAGGGAAAAATACAGGTTGAGCATGGAAATTTCAACAATGTGTTATATGTTCCTTCTCTAGCAGCTAATTTTTTGTCTGTTTATCAGATGACACACACAGGTTCACCAAAGAAAGTAGTATTTGGAACTCACACAGTTGAGGTTGCAGAGATCTCATCTGGGAAGTTGATAACCAAAGGAGTTGCAAACCATGCCTTCAAGGCATATGAGTTCTCCTGCTTCTTTCCATATTCACATCAAAGTGCTCTCTTGACTCATGCAAATGAGATAAGAAAACTATGGCATGAAATATTCAGACACCTAAACTTCAAGTACCTATAGCAGCTGGACAAGGAAGAGATGGTTGAAGGTTTTCCAAACATAAATTTCTCTCAAGGAATCTTCAAAGGCTGCTTGGTAGGGAAGCACCCATAACGAAAGTATGATGTTGGGAAGGCAAAGAGACATTACTCCATACTTGATCTGATTCATAGTGATGTTTCAGTACTAATTCCCACTGCTTCAATGAATGGATCCAGATACCTTCCGACCTTCATTGATGAATACTCTAGGTTCTGTTGACCTTCATTGTTAGGATAATTAATACTCCATCCTTGTCCTACTTAGCATTATTTATTTTTCCTAGTAGTGGATGATGTAATTTCCCCCCTATTGGTGTGCAGATGTCACCTAGGACCCATTATCCACCTAATCCACCATACATGCATCATTTTAGGACCACCATAGTTAGTTCCCTACATTTTAGGAGCCAAATCAGTGATCTGGTTCAGTCCACCTGATTTAGCTGACTCATGTGGGGGTTTTATGCTCGGATTGCCACTGTTTGTGGCCTCATGTGCCCTTTTATGACTGATTTTCATGAAAAAATCACTAGTGCATCCCTTTTGGTCAGTTAACTGATTGTGTCTTCAATTAACTGAGTTTTGTGTAATATCCTAGGAACAATTTACCCAGAATATTAACTCAATTCCAAATTCCTTTAAACTCCACTAGTCAAATTTCTGCTAATTTCTTTGAACCATGCAAGGAGTAAATGAGGTGTACTGGGCTAAAGACTGAGGATGGTGGGATGAAAGTTTAATTCTGGAAATTATATGGGATTAGGTGTAGCAGCAGGTCAAAGTGCAGATTGGATTTTGTTGGCTTCCCAAACATAAGGCAGAAGCTTCCAGATTTTGTTTTTAAGGGCTGATATGGTTAATATATTAATTTATTAATTTATTAACCTACTGCAACAAACAGGAGGTCAAATGGATACACAGATTGCATTTTACGAAGAAAACAGTGAAACTAGTCTAGAAAAACCTCTCAATGAGCTAGTCTTGGAATTTAACTTGATAAATGACTTCCATTAACTGATTTATCTGTTCTGAAATGTTATGCAGCTCTGATATAATATTAATAACAGTAATAAATTGAAATGGACATAACATAACTCTTCTTTTTATTTCAGTGGCTTCTTTCTCAAAACATAGTGCCTCACAGGCTATAAATTGCATTACATTGGTGGAGAAGATGAATAGAGAGAAGGATTTTTACAGTAGCTCTGTTCTTGATGTAATGATAAGAACCTATATGGATCATAGGTATGATTTGGCTGCTCCTTCTGCTGATAGAATCCACTTGTACACCCTCCTTCAACTAGTTGTCTCCACTAGGGGAAATGCCTCTAAATTTGGTTGAGTGAGCTGGAGCAATGAGAGAGGAATGAGAGATCATCTATGAATTCGACCTATGGACATGGCAGCCTATGATACCTGCTGATAAAAACTTCTAGAGATCATTGGAGGTCCTGGGCATGCTCCTCTTCAACTATCTTCTTCTGCTAATGATCCTCCTCCAAAACTAGCTGCGGTTCTTCTCCAAAGGTGGCCTTCTCCTCAGTACGATATTAAGACTCCATGGCTGAACTGTACTGGATATTACTGGCTGTAATAGAACTTGCTGAACCTGCACAACACTCTTAGATAACTCACAAATTCTTGGGGCACATCACCCAAGAAAACTTGTTGAGGCACAACACTCAACTAAAGAGGCTCAGAGCTCTCAAACCAAAATTGCAAATGACAAAAGTTGTCAAATGGAGTTGGTTGGATTCTTTTATAAACTTCATGATGACCTGCTGAGCAATTTCTTGGCTTGGTGACCTATGAGAGTAGGTTACCCACTTGCCCATTCTACTCCAAAGCCATGAGGGCGCCTTTCTTGAGGATAATAACAACTTCTGAGCTTTCAAAACTTTCTTTCCTTCACCTCCTTCACTGAATTTGGGCAAGTGTGCTTTAGGTAGCTTTTCTGGTTGTTTCTATTTTCTTTCAGAAAGCTTTTCTGAATCTTTCCACTTTCTTTACTTTCCTCTTTCCTACTTTTGTCTGATTTTGCTAGCTTTTGTCAGTTTCCTTTCTGGGTTCATCTTGCCAACTTATCTCCACTAGATTCCTTAGCTTTTCTGAGACTTTACCACTTAGGAAAGTTTGGCTCACTTACCAATTCGAATTTCCTAGCCAAGTCATCAACCACTTGGCACATTTATTAGCAATAAACATTTAAATGGAAATAATACAACTCAAAAATAATTTAACTTAGCAATTAATTAATTATCCAGTAATTAATTAATTGTTATGGTGTAATGCCTCAAAATTTCCCCAATTAATTAATTTCTCAATTAGTCAATCACTTGGACTTAGTCATGGGGTTAATAACTGCATGGCGGGGCCCTCCTTGTCCATTTAATTCCCAAATACAACCTTAGGCATATTCCATAAGTTAGTTTCCATACTTTCTCATTAATTAAATAATTATTGCCTAGGTGACTTAGGCTAAAATTACCCCATGGACCATGGGAAAATATGGGGACATGACAGTCCTCCCTTCCTAAGATTGCTTGTCCTCAAGCAATGTCAAGCTTCCACCAGGCTTCTGCTGCACCACTCTGATTGTAATTGTCCCCATCCATTGTAGAGTTTGTAAATTAAACTTGGGCCTTGAAAAAAATGAAGAAAAACTGCACTATAATTTATATTTGCAAATGAACTAGCAATGAACAAAATTTTCAACCCAGTTAGGATAACTTGAGTAGAATTCCTGGATCCCATTGTTTCTCCTGCAAGGAGCAGAATTATCCTGTCATCTTTGGCAATTTGTCACTCAAGTGTATGCCAGGATCCCAAAGTATCAACTGCATTTTCCCCATCATCAGAATAATTTTAAAGAATTTTTCATCCAACATGTGCCTTTTCATCCGGGGAATAACTGCTAGGAAATTTCCTCCAACCAAACCCAGTGGGGAGCAGAATGTCTCTTCCAGTGAAAACATCCAATGGCTCAACTCTCTGCCATTGGAGAAAATTTTCAAGCATCCCTCCTGTTAAGTCAGTATTGTGTTTCTTCAATTTTGGTTTGATTTGTCCTTTTTGGTTTTATTGCACTTTATTTTAAGTCATTTATTTTCTTTAAATTTTGATTTCTTCCTCTTTAGTAAGTTTCCCTTAGGATTTTATAATATTTTGGACTTGTTTTTGGTGTTTTTAGATTTTAAATGCTTTATATTTGTTGATGATGAGGGGTTTTAAAAGTTCATTATATCAATTACAAAACTCATAAAATCCTAATCTAAGTGAGAACAGGTACAATCATAACCCTGATAGCCTCAAAATCCCATACAAATTGATAAAAAGTGGTTTAAAAGCCACAAAACAGTGTTGAGACTTTCCTGTAGCACTAGACAAAATTTTAACAAAGGGCGCGCTACAAGAATATCACGTTTTTCCTGTTTTGAGTGATTGAAGTCAAATGCAGACCGCGAGCTGATGGAGAGGAATTTTTGAAAACTGAAGGAGGTTTTTGTTCCTAAGATACCCATCTACAAAAACCTCTCTCAGTTTTGAAACAGCTGTCAAGGTTTGAAAGATTCGGTTTAATCTTTGCAGCCTATTTTCCAGGGATTTTAAAGATTTAATATTTTCCTGTTTTAGTGTTCATCTTGCGGGGAAGATTCTGATTGACTGAAGATTAATTTTTAAAAACCAAGAGAGGTTTTTGTCCATAACGGACCCATTTACAAAAACCTCTCTCAGTTTTTACACAGGCGTCACCAATTGAGAGATATGGAAGCTTCTTTGACACCTATTTTCCAGAAATTCGCCATATTTGCCAGGAATCCGATTTACTATTTTTAGTTAATTAGTTGAGTTAGTTAGTTAATGTAACTGCTCAGTGGTTTCAATTTCGACCTAATGAAGGGGAAATAGAACCACTTCTTTGTAATTATAAAAGAGGGACAAAGGGTCATTGAGGGGGTTCGAATTTTTGGAGAGCTAGAGGAGGTCTGCAAGCTGTGCATTATTCCAGACTTGTTCACTGCTAAGTATTGCAAACTCTCATATTGCATTTTTGATGAAACTATGAATATATGACTCCTTATTCCACTTCTGATATGTGTTGGCTTCATTTTAAACTTATACAGTTTCATTGATTGACAATTTCATTTCTGGTTTTAGGTATAATTTCCAGTGGTGCTTGTCTTTTATTGAATGAACTTCATTGCAATCTTTTGGTGAATTTCTGAGTTATATATGCATCTTCATGGATATATGTATGTGAATTAGTTTTTGCTTATTGGTTGAATGTATTCCCTTATGCTCTTGAAGTTTTCTTACCAAAACCTACAAAACAAAACCCTAAAAACCTAGTTTGGATTGATTTTATTTATTGAGATTGTGTTGGCTTGTTACCTTAGCCTTAGTAACAATTTCTGACACAAACATCTTTGGCGCCGTTGCCGGGGACGAAGCTGAAGCATATCTTCCCTGGGATACTCATCATTTTTCCTGGTTTAAGAGGTGGACTTGAACCAGCACTTTGAAGGCTATATTTTCACCAAAAAAGTCACACTGGCTTCTAAAGGCATTGGGACCAGGAATAAGCCTGTTTCTCCAATAAATCTGGGTGTGACAGACCCTGAGCAGATTCTGAAAACAGCTAACAAACTCAGAAAATCCAAATCTTTGCCAACTTGTTGTGATTCTCATCAGTTAGGCGAATCACTAGACCCAGCTGACATTTCACCGTGTATAAAACCTATCCTCTCTGAGAGCAGTTTTCAGGTTTTCACTAATCCCAAAAGTTTCTTGAAGGCTAAAACCTCTTCTCCTGATAGAATACCAATATTTCAGCTGAAGCTAGGAAAGAATACCTTTCAAAAAGGACCCAGTCAAACTCCTTCCTTTTCAAATCCTAATTTGAAACTTCAGTCTACACTTCAGTCCACAATGGCAGCTCAAAATCCACCTATGGATATGATGGACAGAATGGTAGCAGCTAGGTATGCACCATTAGTTTTACCTCAGCCTCTACATCCTTTGCCCGGAGGTGATTATCAGAAGTATATGCCTAGATTTAATGGTCAAGGGGAAAATACTGCTGAGGAACATTGGGAAGCTTTTATGAGTTATGCAGACAATCAGAATATTGAAATTAAAGATGTGTGGATGAGGGTCTTTGTTCAGAGTCTAGATGGGGATGTAAGAAAATGGTTTAGGGAGTTGCCTGCTAACTCCATTACTATTATTGAAGAACTCCATCAGCTTTTCATGAGACAGTGGGGAGACACTAAAGATCACACATACTATATAACTGAGTTTGGAGCTCTCAGAAGAAAGAAAGATGAGACTGTTGCAGATTTTTCCAAGAGGTTTAATAAGATGTACAGTAGAATTCCAGCAGAAATTAAACCTACTGAAACATCAGCTAAGTTGACATATGCTAATGCTTTTGATCATGAATTTTCTTTATTACTCAGAGAGAGGAGACCTATCACCCTGCTGAACATGCAAGATGCAGCCCTAGAGGTAGAGTCTAATTTGTTAGCTTCAAATAGACTTAAGAATGAAACATCTCAGCAGCTTTATGAAAGAAAAGGAAAGAAAGAAGCTGTCACAGCAGGCTCTGCTTCTCAATCTGCTGAAGCCAAAATAGATGAGATGGCCAAAATGGTTAAAATCCTTACTGCAAAATTGAATAAACTGGAGCTTGAAAAAAATTCTGCTAAGCCTGCTCCAGAAACTCAGAGGAATTCAAATAACCAAAATCAGTTTAGAAGACAGTTTGCACCTAGATTCATGCCAAGGGAGCGAAGAAATAATGACATCCAGCAGGAAAGGAGAGAAAATGAAGATTAAAAAAGTGCCCCCACCCTTTCAGAATAATTTGGTTGATGAAGAGGAAATCGATCAGCAGCTGCTTTTTGAAGAAACCGAGACTGATCAGGACATGAACCACATTGGAGATAAAATGTTTACAGGCTTTGTTACTGAAGAAGATTTTCTTAATTCTGAATACTATGATGCAAATTTGTATGAAGTTGAAGATGACTTAGAATTTGAAAAAACTGCTGTAAATGCTGCTAGCAATCAGAATGGAATTAAGAAAACCATTAATCTCAGATCTGGCCCTAAACAAGCAGTTCAAGCTCCTAAGAAGAAAGCTGTTGTTCCTGCTCCAGTTATTCCTGATAAACCAACTGCTGATCCTGTAGCAGAAAAGAAACAACCTGCAGAAAAACCCAAGAAGAATATAGAAATTGAAGAGGTAAACAAGTCAGGTCAAAATTTTAGTTTGGAAAATGAGTTAGGAAAACTAAAAATTCCTGTACCATTTTCTGAGCTCATCAAAAATCCATCATACAAGAATACAGTTTTGAAAGTGATGAATATGCCCAATAATCAGCCAGTTTCAGACACAGTGAATCTACAGGAAGAAAACCCTAGAATTTTCATTGGGTCAGCTTTGGCTGAAAAGACTGAAAACGAAGCTGGTGCTTCTCCTCCTTTCTATATTACCTTGATTGTACACGAGCAGATGATTCATAATTTCCTGCTAGATTCAGGAGCATCCCATAACTTGATGCCAAAAACTGTGATGGAAGCCCTGGGCCTTAATATCACCAAGCCTTACCATGATTTATATGCCTTTGACTCCCGGGCTGTAAAGTGTCTAGGAGTAATTAAAGATATGGTTGTCAGCCTTGCTCAGTTGCCAATGAAGAGTGTCATAATGGATGTTGTAGTGGCTGATATCACCCCAAAGTTTGGCTTGCTTCTTTCAAGATCCTGGGCAAAGAAGGTTGGAGGAACCGTACAGATGGACCTTTCATATGCCACTATTCCTGTTTTTGGTGGAGAGAATAGGAGACTCTACAGAGAACTTCAGTTTGCCTACATTGTCACAGATGATAAGAACCCCACTAATCATCCTTTGTTTTCTGTTGATAAAGATCTTGGTACATGTATGTTACATTTCAGTGAAGAGGATAACTCTGCTGGCCTGTTGCAAGTAGAAAAAGAGCAGCAAATAAAGCACAGCAAAGAGGAAAAAGATGCATTGTGGGAGCTGTACTTTGATGGATCCTCGTGCAAAGAAGGTGCTGGAGCTGGAGTTCTGCTCATTTCTCCTGGAGGTGAGACAGTCAAACTCATGTATAAGCTGGAATTTGTCACTACTAACCACACTGCTAAGTATGAAGCACTTTTACTGGGATTGAAAGCTGCAAAAGACTTAGGCATTCAGCAAATTGCTGCATATGGCGACTCCGAGTTGGTTGTTCAACAGGTGAAGAACAACTATCAAGTAAAGCAGGGTTTGCTGAAGATTTACAGAAATAAGGTATGGGATATGCTGGAAAATTACTTCATAGCATTTAATATTACTCATATTCCAAGGAATCATAATGAAACAGCTGATTCATTGGCTCTAGCAGCCTCATATTTCAGAATTCCTAAGACTACTCAGTTAAGGTATCCTATAGAAGTGAGGTACAGGCCTTGTGTACCTGATAATGTTAAGCATTGGAGGGTCTTCGAAGATGACATTGAAATCAAGAAATTTCTTGAGCTAACAGATGAGTTTGCAAATGCTCAGATTGATCAGGATGAAGGAAAAGATGAACCTTTAGCATTATCATTCAAAATTTCTCAGAATACTCCTTGCTATGATGAAGATATTAGGGTTCCAAGACAAGAATTCTGTGATGAATTAGACTCTATCCCTTTTGGTTTTGATATTAAATTTGATGAAGGCCAGGCTGTTCAAAAATTTTCAGAAGTTGCTTACATTCATGGTTATGATAAATCTGCTGTTCAAAATCATTTTGAAGATGGTCTAATTTTTAATAAATATGATGATGAAATTGAAAAGAAAGACCCAGAAATCTGTGAGGAGTGTGATCTGTTACAATCTGATCAGCAGATTCAAGAATGCATTCAGTCTATTATCCTTGAACAGCAAAAGCCAATGCCTAATAGTCATTCATTTGAAGACAGTGTGGAAAAGGAGGTTCAGCTTATTAACATTATTAATGATACTATCCAAAAAGATCCAGAGCAAATTCAGGCTGATCCAGATGTCTTTTATCGCCAATGCCTGATTGATATTCATGGAACAAAATATTCTTATGGACAGCCTGTCTTTTTCATAGAGCGGGAAGAGGTAACTCATGGAAATTTTTATGATCCAGTAGCAGATTATTTAGAGTCAATACCAGGTTATAAATCTGTTATTTCAGAGACACTATTTGATGAAAGTGGATATAAGTTGTTAAATCTCTACTCTTCATGTTTTCCAATATTTCTGATTATATATATATTTGGAGTTGGAAACCAGTTTCGGTGGGTTGATCAAATTCTTTCTTGGTTACATTGGAAATGGGGTTTCGAGTTGATTCAGTAGATGGAAGGTTCCTCAGAGAAAGAGAGTTGATTTTCATTGTACATGCCGGTGTGAGTGAGATTGAATAAAGACTCCATAGCCCAATGGAAGTTTGCAGGTAGTTAGATTGAAGACAGAAGGCACTAGTCTACAGGTTCTTGAAGCCTCACAGGGAGGACTTCATCCCGCAGCTGGAGCCAGATGTTAAGTCAGTATTGTGTTTCTTCAATTTTGGTTTGATTTGTCCTTTTTGGTTTTATTGCACTTTATTTTAAGTCATTTATTTTCTTTAAATTTTGATTTCTTCCTCTTTAGTAAGTTTCCCTTAGGATTTTATAATATTTTGGACTTGTTTTTGGTGTTTTTAGATTTTAAATGCTTTATATTTGTTGATGATGAGGGGTTTTAAAAGTTCATTATATCAATTACAAAACTCATAAAATCCTAATCTAAGTGAGAACAGGTACAATCATAACCCTGATAGCCTCAAAATCCCATACAAATTGATAAAAAGTGGTTTAAAAGCCACAAAACAGTGTTGAGACTTTCCTGTAGCGCTAGACAAAATTTTAACAAAGGGCGCGCTACAAGAATATCACGTTTTTCCTGTTTTGAGTGATTGAAGTCAAATGCAGACCGCGAGCTGATGGAGAGGAATTTTTGAAAACTGAAGGAGTTTTTTGTTCCTAAGATACCCATCTACAAAAACCTCTCTCAGTTTTGCAACAGCTGTCAAGGTTTGAAAGATTCGGTTTAATCTTTGCAGCCTATTTTCCAGGGATTTTAAAGATTTAATATTTTCCTGTTTTAGTGTTCATCTTGCGGGGAATATTCTGATTGACTGAAGATTAATTTTTAAAAACCAAGAGAGGTTTTTGTCCATAACGGACCCATTTACAAAAACCTCTCTCAGTTTTTACACAGGCGTCACCAATTGAGAGATATGGAAGCTTCTTTGACACCTATTTTCCAGAAATTCGCCATATTTGCCAGGAATCCGATTTACTATTTTTAGTTAATTAGTTGAGTTAGTTAGTTAATGTAACTGCTCAGTGGTTTCAATTTCGACCTAATGAAGGGGAAATAGAACCACTTCTTTGTAATTATAAAAGAGGGACAAAGGGTCATTGAGGGGGTTCGAATTTTTGGAGAGCTAGAGGAGGTCTGCAAGCTGTGCATTATTCCAGATTTGTTCACTGCTAAGTATTGCAAACTCTCATATTGCATTTTTGATGAAACTATGAATATATGACTCCTTATTCCACTTCTGATATGTGTTGGCTTCATTTTAAACTTATACAGTTTCATTGATTGACAATTTCATTTCTGGTTTTAGGTATAATTTCCAGTGGTGCTTGTCTTTTATTGAATGAACTTCATTGCAATCTTTTGGTGAATTTCTGAGTTATATATGCATCTTCATGGATATATGTATGTGAATTAGTTTTTGCTTATTGGTTGAATGTATTCCCTTATGCTCTTGAAGTTTTCTTACCAAAACCTACAAAACAAAACCCTAAAAACCTAGTTTGGATTGATTTTATTTATTGAGATTGTGTTGGCTTGTTACCTTAGCCTTAGTAACAATTTCTGACACAAACACCTCCCAGCATGCGGATTCCCTCCACATAGGCCAACCTCTACAAGTAAAATGTTCCATTAATTTAACTTGGTAACTTGCTTGCTTAGCTGCCTTCCCTTGACCATAACCATAACAAATTTTGCAAGGAAGTTTCATGCTTGCCAGGTAATCTTTCACCCAATCCATATGTGGATGAGTGACATCAAATGGCTGCAAAATATACTTTTTTTGTTGCTCACAATTCAAGACAATGTCAGTTATAATAAGAAATTTATTGCAGAAATAAGTGAACTTTTTACCTTCCAGATTTTCTTTTCTAGTGAGACCTCTATCCATCCATCTGGTGGGTGAATCAGAGATCTTGCTTATTGATTCACATGAGCTGAAATCAGCCATCTCTGCTGCAATAATATCTATCTCCCATAGGAGCAGATCATGGCCCACCTATGGTACATGTGGCATCAACAAGAAAAAATTCTTCACCCACTATTCATTCCCCATTGTTATTGTTGAATCCATGACATGAGGGGAAGGATTGTGAAAATTCCTTGTATGTTTGCAACCTTCAGTAATCAAACTTATGGCTGCAACTTCATCATTATTGGTTGGCCCAAATTGGGTGCTCTCATCCCACTTTTCCATGGGAGAGTGACTGTTTCCAAGGAACAGCTCCATTTCCCTTAGGAAATGATCAAGTGCTTGGTTTTCATCAAACTGTTCTGCACACTCCTCAAGCACATGTAAAGATCCTCGTGATCTACCATCTCATGAGGTTCCTCCTTATGATTGTGAATGCTTTCACCCCAATGAAATTGACTAAATGGTGTGCAGGAGGGTAGGGAGGATCTTTGCAACTTTTCATGAAGCAGCAACATCTCCGTCTTGGATTCTTGGAGGGCACTTTGAGTGCTTCTCAAAGAATATTGGGTGGCCATCAATTCATCATTGAGCTTATAGTTCTCTTTTTTATATCTGCAAATGTTTTTTTCATCATGCCATGATGCATCCCGCAACAATTCAACAAGCTCAAACATGTAATCTTTATCTGAAAGCAACTGTGAGAAATTACCTTTGATTGTGGACATTGATTTCTGGATATTCTCCATGGCTGCAAAAAGATATTAACCTTCCCTTAAAGCAGCTTCCCAACATAACCTCAACACTGAAGAATAAGTGTCATGGAGAATTTTCAAGGCCTCTTGGATCTTCTGTTCATCCATCTTCAATGGCCCTGCAAGAAGATGAGGTTTTTGCAGATGTTCCTCCTCTTCATTTTCCTTCCCCGGATTGATTTTATGCAGTGCACTCGAAGTTTGGAAATCTGATCCATATATTGCTGCTGCAATATATTCATCTATTAGGTCCTCAACAACATAATTTGGTCTGCAAATTAATTTCTCATTCCTCCTGGGTATACCAGAAAGATCTTCTCTCAAAATTCCAGCCTTCACATTGCATTCCTTTTTGACATCAGAATTCCGAACCTCATCACTAGGGAGCTCAACCACTCTGAACTTTTCACTAGAAGTGGCTTCCATATCAGATTGAAATAATGACACATAAAAATCAGAATTTAATAACTCACCAGGTGTCATGTTATCCTCCTTATGAGGTGGAGTCTTGGTGGTTTGGCCTTCCATCCATTTCTCATTTTCAGTTTCTGTTGTTTCCAGAACTTCTTCTTTCCCCATGGATATTGCACCCACCAAACCTTCATCAACAGGAATCTCCATGTCCCCCACATATATGTGAGATTACACATCTTTAGATGCTCCCTCACACTTAAAACATTCCTCAACAGATTCTCTTTCGTCCATGTAGGCATCCTGCAAACACCCTTCTAGTGATTCAGCTTGGTCACTACATTCACCCTTATCACCAAGGATATGAAGCTCAACATCCAGGGAATCCCTTATGCAGTAATTATCTTTTGATGTGGCTGCAACATCATCACGACACAATTTAGTACAAAAATAAGAAAGTGGTCCATACATTTGCATCATGCTTCTCTCTTAAATGGGTGGGGTTATTGTGCTTTGTTCTACCACTGATTCTACTAGTTCACATCTAACTGATGTGTGGTCAATTTCTACTTCCTTGTGAAGCTCATGTGGTGTCTTTGGATTTGATTTATGTTCTACTTTTAGATCTGATCCGAAATATGGTTCTACACCCCTAACAGTACCAATCTCATCTGAGATGATCTTGAGATCCTCATCATAGAATCTTGCAGTAGATTCTTCTTCCATTTTGTCAACAATCTCATGATTGGGTTTTGGGTCCTGTTTCTCCTTGGTTGTATTAGGATGAAGATTCTTGGAGGATCTTCTTGAAGAGGATCCAAAAATTCTTGTGAAGTCACATGCATCCAATAAAGTTTTCATATCTTTCATTAACTCTTCCATAGGAGGAGGTTGACCTTTGACTGTGGAACATGCAAATTTTTCCTAAATAAGGCTATCAAAATAACCATAGTCTCTTCTTCCCATCATGATCTCATAGGAAATGCTTGTGGAAGGTACTTCTTGAGGATTCTCTTCCTCATACTGTCTGCAGTATTCTTCATACTGCTCATCATAATTATCATACTCTTCATAAAAATAATCTTCCTCCTCATACAACTAAAAGTCTGAATCTTCCATGACATGGAACTAATTTCACAACTACAATTTGAAAATAGTGTTAAGATACTTTTCCACTGAGATTAACTTTCCACAGGCTGAGCCAAGGAAATTGCTCTGATACCATTGTAATATCCTAGGAACAATTTACCCAGAATATTAACTCAATTCCAAATTCCTTTAAACTCCACTAGTCAAATTTATATTAATTTCTTCGAACCGTGCAAGGAGTAAGTGAGGTGTACTGGGATAAAGACGAATGGTGGGATGAAAGTTTAATTCTGGAAATTATATGGGATTAGGTGCAGCAGAAGATCAAAGTGTAGATCGGATATGTCCTATGCACCATACCAGTACCTTTCACTTTTCAACAATAGAGCTAGTCTATTGCCTACTTCGAGGCTTCCTGGGTAGCTGGAATATGTATACTAGACAGGTAGGGGTTCTGGGAGTTAGTGATAGTGTATATATCATTCCAATGGTGGCTGGATATGTTCAGAAAGATACTGGAGCAGGTTGGACAAATTTTGCGAAGAATTGTGTGACAGGTGCTTAACGAGGATTATCGGGCTAGGAATTTTGTTGGCTTCCCAAACATAAGGCATAAGCTTCCAGATTCTGGTTTTAAGGGCTTATATGGTTAATATATTAATTTATTAACCTACTTCAACAAACGGGAGGTCAAATGGATACACAGATTGCATTTTACGAAGAAAACAGTGAAACTAGTCTAGAAAAACCTCTCAATGAGCTAGTCTTGGAATTTTACTTGATAAATGACTTCCATTAACTGATTTATCTGTTCTGAAATGTTATGTAGCTCTGATATAATATTAATAACAGTAATAAATTGAAATGGACATAACAGAACTCTTCTTTTTATTTTAGTGACTTCTTTCTCAAAACATAGTGCCTCACAGGCTATAAATTGCATTACATTGGTGGAGAAGATGAATAGAGAGAAGGATTTTTACAGTAGCTCTGTTCTTGATGTAATTATCAGAACCTATATGGATCATAGGTATTATTTACTTTCTCCTTCTACTGATAGACTCCACTGGTACTCCCTCCTTCAACTAGTTGTCTCCACCAGGGGAAACGCCTCTAAATTTGGTTGAGTGAGCTGGAGCAATGAGAGAGGAATGAGAGATCATGTATGAATTAGACCTATGGAAATGGAATCCTATGATACCTTCTGATAAAAAATTATCGAGCTCACTGGAGGTCCTGGGCATGCTCCTCTTCAACTATCTTCTTCTGCTAATGATCCTCCTCCAAAACTAGCTGCAGTTCTTCTCCAAAGGTGGCCTTCTCCTCAGTACGATATTAAGACTCCATGGCTGAAATGTACTGGAGATTAATGGATGTAATATAACTTGTTGGACCTGCACAACACTGTTAGATAACTCACAAAGTCTTGGGGCACATCACCCAAGCAAACTTGTTGAGGCACAACACTCAACTAGAGAGGCTCATAGCTCTCAAACCAAAATTGCAAATGACAAAAGTTGTCAAATGGAGTTGGTTGGATTCTTTTATAAACTTCATGATGACCTGCTGAGCAATTTCTTGGCTTGGTGACCTTTGAGAGTAGGTTACCCACTTTCCCATTCTACTCCAAAGCCATGAGGGCTCCTTTCTTGAGGATAATAGCAACTTCTGAGCTTTCAAAACTTTCTTTCCTTCACCTCCTTCACTGAATTTGGGCAAGTGCGCTTTAGGTAGCTTTTTTGGTTGTTTCTATTTTCTTTCAGGAAGCTTTTCTGAATCTTTCATCTTTCCTGCTTTTGTCTGATTTTGCTAGCTTTTGTCTGATTTTGCTAGCTTTTGTCAGTTTCCTTTTTGGGTTCATCTTGCCAACTTGTCTCCACTAGATTCCTTAGCTTTTCTAAGACTTTACCACTTAGGAAAGTTTGGCTCACTTACCAATTCAAATTTCCTAGCCAAGTCATCAACCACTTGGCACATTTATTAGCAATAAACATTTAAATGGAAATAATACAACTCGGAAATAATTTAACTTAGCAATTAATTAATTATCCAGTAATTAATTAATTGATATGGTCTAATGCCTCAAAATTTCCCCAATTAATTAATTTCTATATTATTCAATCACTTGGACTTAGTCATGGGGTTAATAATTGCATGGGGGGCCCTCCTTGTCCATTTAATTCCCAAATACAACCTTAGGCATCTTCCATAAGGTAGTTTCCATACTTGCTCATTAATTAAATAATTATTGCCTAGGTGACTTAGGCCAAAATTACCCCATGGACCATGGAAAAATATGGGAACATGACATTTTGGTTCAGTTGAGTTGAGTTTGGTTCTTCCGGAGCACTCCAATGGTGACAATTCCTATGCTAGATAGACTAAGACTCGAATTCTCCTAGGTGATTCGAATTCTCTCCATTGTAACATCATTGTTGAGTATATTTATTATTGGATCATTACACACTATTATGTTCCTATCCGAGTTCTCATGCATGATTAATTGTCTGCTTATTTTTACTGCAATTTTCACTGTAATTCATCTTTTCTGCTCATTCTTTCTCTGTGAGGTATACTCAGCTCCATGATATGCCATGATTTAGAATTTCACAAGGGTCTCCTATAAAATGCATATGCTACAACATCATTCTTCCCTTTAACATATTCAATGTCAAAATCAAAGGCTTGAATCTTACTCATCCATTTTTGTTTCCTTTCATTGAGATCTTTCTATGTAAGAAAATGATTCAAGCTATTGTGACCAATTTTGACCACAAATTTGTTCCACGCCATATATTGTCTGAAATTGACCAAAGCATGCATGATGGCCATCATTTCCTTGTCATATATGGAGTATATTCTTTCATGTGGTTGTAGCTTCCTGCTTTCAAAATACATGGGGTGTTGATTTTGCTTTAAAACTACTCCAATGCCTTCCCCTGATGCATCACATTCCAATACAAATGGTTTAGAAAAATATGGTAATGCAAGTACTGGAAAAATACTCATTACCTATTTCATTCTTTGGAAGGCCTTTTATGTATATTTATTCCATTGGAAAGCATCCTTCTTGGTCAGGTCAGTGAGGGGAGCTATTAGTTGGGAGAACCCCTTCACAAATTTTCTATAGTAAGTGCATATCCTAATAAAACCCCTCAATTCAATGATGTTCTTGGGTGGTGGCCAATCAAGAATGGCCCTTATTTTCTCCAAATGCACCTTTACACCATCTTTCCCAATAATGTTCCCAAGGTACATAATTTCTATCAACCCAAACTCACACTTGGACAAATTAGCAACCAAAGATTGTTCATGAAATATTTTCAATACAACTTCTAAATTATGCAAATTCTCCTCCCATGTCTTACTGTAAATCAAAATATCATCAAAGAAAACCAAAACAAACTTACGGAGCTACGTGCAAAATATTTTGTTCATGCATGACTGGAAAGTTGGAGGAGCATTGGTCAAATCAAAAGGCATGACAAGGAATTTAAAATGACCATAATGGCACCTAAAAGCAGTCTTCTGCACATCTTCCTCCTTCATTTGAATCTCAAGGTAACCAGATAGAAGATCAATCTTTGAAAATAAATTTGCTCCAAATGATTCATTGATGAGATCATCTATCCAGGGAATGGGATATATATTCTTCATTGTCTTCTTGGTTAGAGCTCTAAAATCAATGCACATTCTCAAGATTCCATCTTTTTTCTTCACCAAGACAACCGATGAAGCATAGGGACTTGAACTTGGCCTTATGAGTCCCAAATCCAAAATTTCTTTGAAATCCTTCTCAATCTCATCCCTAAAACTTTCTGGGTGTCTGTATGGTTGCATTTGGATAGGTTGAGTGCCTGCCTCCAGCACAATGGCATGTTTAACTCCCCTGTCAGGTGACCTTCTAGGGGGAAGGTATCCAAAAACCTTTTCATACTTGTGCAATAGATTCCTTATCTCCTATGAATGTTCTAAAACATTTATGCTTGGTTTGGGGGAGGTGATTAGACACTCTACAATCCATTCAATGTCTCCATGTCTCAAAATGGACTTCATACTATGGGAGGACACCACTTGGTTAGGATAGGTGTGAATTCCCCTCAACAATATTGGATTTCCCTCTCAATATTTAAACTTCATTTCAGGTACCTTATAGTTCACTTTATGCTCTCCTATAGAGTACAGCCATTGGACTCCCAAAATCACATTCATATCAATAACATTCACCACATATAAACTTTCAGTAACAATGTAATTTCCTATGGTAAGTTGTAGTTTTGGAATCCATGTGTTACAATCCATAGAATTTTTACCTGGGATGATGACCGTAAACCCATCAAATGTCTCAGTAGGCGACTTTATCCTCTCCACCAAGGCCGAACCAATGAAGTTATGGGTTTCTCCTCCATCCACTAGGACTGTAAAATTATGCCCTTGGACAACTCCTTTGCATCGAAGGTTATGGAACCGAGGAAATCCTAACAATAATGCAATCTTACCTGTTTCATGTGGTGGATGATCTTCTTCTGTTGTTTCATATTGTTCTTCCGGGACTTATTGTTGTGCTTCTTCCTCATTTCCTCATCATCATAAAAAAAAGTTCAATGAAATGTGCCTTCCCCTTAGCACATTTATGCCTGGGTACCCATGGTTGATGGCATGTGAAGCATAGTTTCTTCCTATTGAGCTCTTACTTACTTGGTCCCTCTTTTGTATCCTTCCCAAATGAGTATTTTTTCCATGGTTTCTAATAATCTTTGAACTTGGAAGGGAAAGTGGGCTTGGGAGGATGCCTTGTCTTGGGTAACACGTTTTGCAGATCTCTTATCAAGTTCATGGCATCTTTCAATGTAGTTGGCTTGTGATATTTAACCAATACTTTCAAAGGTTCATCCAACCTTCAGTATAGAGAACTAATAAGTGACCCATAGACATGTCAGTGACCATAACTGCCAAATTTTGAAACTCCAACATGTAGGCCTCATGAGTTCTAGTTTGCTTCAATTGTTCCAATTCCTTGAAAGGCATTTTAGGGTCCTTTTGATCAAACCTCTCCACCAGCATATTAAAAAACTCTTCATAGGATGATATTTGTTCATGTCCTATGGTTTTAATTCCATGGAACCACCAATAATTAGCTTCTCCTTCAAGATGCGAAATAGCCATATTCAATGCATCCTCTTCAACCATTGGATTCAACTGGAAATACACATCTCATTTCTATATCCAAGCACTAGCAGAACATTATGGTGAGCCATAAAAAGTGGGAAGGGGTACCTTGCCTATGGTAGACTTTAATTATTGATTTTGGTGAAGGTATTCTTCTACCTCCTATGGAGTTGAGCTTGTTTGAGACATTGACGAATTGTTCAAATTGTAAGGTCCTCCTACACTCTTCACTCAACTGTTGCCAATATTAAAGGGATTCCTTCATCCCATATTGAGTTCCAGGATCCTCTTTAGGCTCAAGAAACTTGGGAATAGTGGGTATTTATGGACTCTTGAATTCATTAGGTCGATTGTGAGGCACGGTCCTTGAGACGATTTTTTCTCCACCTATATTTTTCTCCTCGGGATGAGAGCTACTACTGCTTCCTGCTACCAATTTCCCCCCAATTTGGCTCGCCATCAAGTTGAAAAATTGCATTATTTGCCTTTTCATGTCATCAAAAAATTATTTCATGATCTGATTGAACTCCTTTTTCCCATCCATTTCTGAGGTTCCTTTGTCACCCTTGTTCATTGCTTCAATAGAGCTTACTTCTTATCCTACTTCTTTTTCTTCATTGAGGGTATATTTTGTCTTGATACAAGGGGAGGGAGTTCTCTCCTTGGCCTCATCAATGGTCACCCTGAGCAGGTGAAAGGAACATGCTCTGATACCACTGTAACATCCCTACCATGAAATTTTGTTCAATTTTGTCCAATTTCGAACTTCGGACTAATGAAACCCAAGCTATTCCAAAGGCTCCCAAATGATTTTGAATTCTGTATGGAGGGTATTGAGGGGTATTAGGATATCCTAGATCATCTAATGGACACTAAAACACTTTCTAAATACATTTATGACTTGCATTAATCAGGGAAGAAGGTAAAAGAAAAATACTATAAATTTCAATGTTGAACCCCCCCACTAGTCACTGAAATTTTGGATTTCCAAATGATGTACGTACCTTCCTAATTTTTGAACAGAGGATTGGCTTGGATACAGGACTTCAATGGTAACCAAAATGCAGCATTTATCATGATCTATAAGTTTCTATTGCACCCATAAAACATAAAGTTGTAACACATAAATATTGCTTGGAAAATGTAAACAATAGACATGGAAATTGTTACATAAAATTTGATCAAATTACCAAGGGGCCTTGATAAAATAACTTGGTCATCTACAATACACACTATTCCTCCTGTATAGAGTTAATTGATCAAGGGAATGATGTTGGAAATCATTATTTGACAAGGCTATGGACTTGTGTGTGTCAAGTCATGATTCTCATGTGAACCTTCCATATAAAGGTATCCATGGGATGGACCTCCCATATAGAGGTGGACCTTCCGTATAAAGTTCATGCTTTACTTGTTAAAAGAATTTAATGTTGTGTGATGTATTATTAACCATGACTACCAATTACTATTAAGTCTCCTTTAGATATTGATCACCTCTAAAGTGAATTACTTTAGCATATGATCATTTAGTCCGAAATAATATAATATGATCACAACATCCAATAATTATTCTTAGTATAATGTAATGTGATGGATAATTAAAGTTAGAACATATTGACCATGAAATAAGAGATAAATAAATAAAATATAAAGCATAGATATCAAGAGAATTCGTAATTTCCCATGCATACACTTCAGCTAATTAAAGAGAACTTGAATTGTTAAAGCTTTAGTTAAGTCTCAATGTATGCCTCAATCAATGCTTCAGTTAAATCATCGGTTAAAGATATGCCTAATTTAACTATAGAAATCACAATGGTCACTTCAAGTAAATCAATCAACATTATTTCAGTTAACTAAGTGTTAAATAAGAAGGACTAGTTAACTAAAGTGTTTTCACTTTAGTTAAACTAAAAGACGACACTTCAATAAATCAAGGAGAACTCGAATTGATTACTACAGTGATGTTATAAAGAATCAGTGAAAGAGAGTTAACTAAGTGACAACAAAGAATATCTAGTTAACTAAGTGGCGACACTTAAGTTATCCACCTAAATAAGTGGGAAAGATTCCAGTTAAGAGGCAAGTTCATCCTAAGTGACAGCTCAGTGAGATAAAGCACTGCATGAGAAGTGGGGCGCACTTCTTCATGCAAGATTGATACATCCAGTTTTAGGGCGAGTTCATCCTGAAGTTATAATATAAAAATAGAATAGAATAATGTATAAATATGTTATGCGAGATCAATGAATTCAATGTGAAGCAAATTCCCTTCTCCTTTGAAGGAAAGGTGCTTCTCTTTGTGTGAAGGATATTATTATTGAAGGCAAGGCGCTTCTCCGATTGATCTCTCTTCTCTATTGCTTCTGTATCTTCACCAAGAGTGTTTTGGTGATCTCTTATCTTCCGAAAGCAATCTTCTATGTTGTAAAAGAAATCATTCTCTGCTATCCATTATATTATATTGAGAAGAATTGTTGGGGTTTTTGTTCTCATATTTTTGAGGATTTTACCCAGGGTATATCTTGTGTTATGGTTGTATGAATTTCATGTGATCAAATTGACTCATTGCTTCAAGTTTCTGCATCCAAAAGAATTAAATATCAAATCTCAACCAAATATTAACACTTTCACCTTCGAAATTGGTTCAATGGTAGGGAAGTTAAACACCCATCGTGCATGGACAAGCTAAGCTATCCAAGAGTGCAAAACAAAAATGATCCAAAATCCGCTCTCCTTCCTCATCCTACCCTTTTATTAACTTCATGTGGAATCCTTCCCTCCATGAGCTCGAATTTCCCTCCAATATACTCACCCAACTCAATTTAGTGGTTTCTTCCTTCATGAGACGCATGTCTTCCTCATTCTTGCACTCCTATTTCCCCAATTCGAATTGGGAATCTTGGCTGACCATAAATCCCTCTATGCAACCTCTTGATGGATATTTTTAGCCTTGATATGTTAGATTTGTCATAGGTCTACCATCAGGTCTGAATTTGTCATGTTTGTCATTGACTCCTTCATGATTGTTGTCATAGATGGCATGTAATCTTCTTACAAGTGTCACAATTTGTCTATTATGCCTCTTCCTCTTCATTAGGAGTTACTCTTCCACTCCAAGTCGAGTCTCCTTGATTTTTTCCATCAATATTTCCTCATCACCTACCCCAAGTACGTTACCCTCCACCTTGAACTCGAATTTGTGTGAGAATGATGCCAAGTGTAGTGGAGAATCTTGCCACATGTGGGTCCCACAACCTCTTATGCACCCTCATGATCCAATGCCACCTTATTTTCCTTTTTATTATTGTTTATTTGGATCATTTAATGTGAATTTGTAAGTCTAATGTCATTTTGGTTCTTACAGCTCCCTTATTTCAAATTTTAATGCTTCCACCCCAACCTATAGAATTTTTCCTCCATGATAATTTATTTTGATGGGGACATTACAGCTTCGGCGGATATATTCATTCTTCGTCGAAGTGGGAATTGCGAAAAACAATTGATAACTCCCGACATGCTATAAAGGGATTTCATATGGAGTTTTGTGAATACTTTTAAACTCATCATACAAACATTTAAAGTTGCTTGTGAGACAAGCTAGGGTTTACAATAAAGCTTTTTATACTTACACCACGTTAGTAATTTCACAATTGTGGCTCCTCAACATTGTTTGCATTGTTCATGACACCTGCGAGATGAATATCAGTCAGATCAGTTGCAAACTAACTAGTACGCCTATCACTGGTCTAGGTAAGCAAAGTTTGTCTTCATCCGGAATGATTTTGTCCACTTGGATATAAGGAGTTGGTGTTTTAGAAGGTAAATATGCGATTAGTTAAACAACTTGGTTTCTTTTGGAATCTCATTTTCATTGGTCGATCTAAAGCCATTAGAACCAAGAGGCTTTTAGTATGCCATTTATGCTTAGGTTTCTTGGAAAATCCTAAATATGTGTGTGTTGCAACACAATAAGGGAAGTGGGGTTAAACCCTAGTTTTTTTTAGATCTTTTCTCAAATGCATGCTTATTCAAAAGCAACGTTAAAACCTAGCATTCATAGCGCGTGCATTGTTTGCATTATTTTTGGAAATTGAAGCTTAGGATCACCATGAGGAGGGATTTAAAAACATCTACACTAATAGGAGATTGAATATCCAAGCTTTCAAAGCAATATTCATTGAATTTTTCTTTATAAATTCCTTGTTTCTTGAATTTTCTGGAACATTCTATCAATATACACCTTGGTTTTGCATGCATGCATGCATTCCATACATTCGCAATTAAGTCTCCTAGCACCTAGACAGTGTTTTTAACCCCCTAGTGCTTAATTTTGGTCATCATTATCCTCCTTATACACTCAGAGCACCTTATCCACATCACTTGAGTGTTAATTCACCATCATGCATGATTTTAGGAGTTAGTAGTGTCAGTTCCTTGAATTAAGGCGCCTTGTCCCCTTGATTGCCTAGTTAACTGACCCTTCTACCCAGTTTCACTCAGATTGAGTGTAGGAGCGCCCCTTTTTACCACCACAAGTAATATAATGCACCTCCTTGGGTTATCCTTCCTTATTTTTAGCCTACGTAGATGAATAATGCACCAACCACCTTCAGTTAAATGACCATTTACCTTTAGCTGCCACTAGTGCTTGTCGGGAGATGGATCCAATGAAAACTAAGCTTGTCTCTTTAGTGGAATTTGAATGCCATCAGAGGCTCACAAATTTTATTACATGTAATATTCTTTAATAGCCCACATCTCGTGGATGAATAACATGGAAATTTTTTACACTCAGAACTGTCTTTCCTTATGCTATTCTTCTCAATTTTTTTGTAGATCTATGTTAAACATTGTGAGGATTATTTTACTGCTTGAAATCCACCCGTGTGAGAGAATTTCATAGAATTTGTTAGTTTATAAGTTTCAATGGAATCTATGCAACCCAATGATGCTTCCTTTGTTTCACAGGATCCAAAAATGTCTAGGAGGGATCTGAAGCGTAATGTCAAGGTGGTATCGAATTCGGAAGATGAAGCTGCTCTCAAAATGGTCCTAGAAGTTCAGTTTGGTGACACTAAATCTACCACAAGAGTTTCCCCTGAGTTCAAGTGGGGATAAATCTACCATGTGACCAGGGATCAAAACATTCCAGAGTCAACAATGGAAGAATATTTGATATATCAAAATATCAAGAAATCTAGTATTCATAAGGTTGGTGTGCGCCTATAACTATTTCCATGTGTAGAAGTGATATGGTGGGATTCTTCCCTACATAGATATTATATCCCAGATCATTGCAAGTGCTGCTAGAAAAGGATTTACTTCCTTCTAGCCTACTCATATAGGAAAATCCTACAAGATCCCATCACCCAAAGTCTTCTTAACATAATATTGGGTTAAAATTTTGAAGATATATCACGCGAAGTGTGCGAAAAATATGTTGATCCCTGACAAACAATTATTTCAAAGAACTAGTGCAGAATACGAGACTAAGTTCCTAAAGACTCCGTTCAAGGTTGTTTCCACTCTTTTGTGCAGAGTGTATGGAAGAGCCAATTTGCAGCAACCTAATCTGGTTGTCTCCGTTGAGAAGCGAATCCAACTTCACATAATTGAATATAAAAATATATATGATAAAATGATTGATAAATGGATGATTAATGTATTACAAGAGATCGCCTTTAATATGGCTTGAGCGTTCCTAATAAAAGGTTATGTCCTTTCACATTAAAAGATAACTACTTTAATGATTAACAATTATTATTTATTTAATATGCTATTTATATTCGTAGCATTGCCACTCTCTTGGAAAGGCTTTGTCCTCAAAGCCTTATAATTTTGTCGCATTGTTCTTTGCGATGTCATGGCTGACGAAACATGTCGATACGAACTGCTAAGTGTAAAGCATAACTTCCGATATGTGGATGGGTTAATCTATCCCAAATTGATTTGTTGCTGATCGTTGGGATTCCCCACTGATCTGTCGTCAAGAGCTTTGATCACATTAGTACCATCGTCTTTCGACATTTCCCAATTTCCAGAATATCGATTTTTATGGTTGGGGTGTCGATAGGAAATTTTCACAATGTCATTTTATTTTATGAGTGTCATGTTTTGAGCATTGATCTGAGCTGGAAGTTTTATTTTCATCTCTTGAAGTTTTAAGGTTTCGTTCTGTATCTTTTCCAACTTGTTTTCTAACTGCCTGTTATCATTTTGAAACTTCTTAATCAATTCGACTTGCGATTTTCTGTCATCTTCGGACTTCTTAAGTTGTTCCTTAAGATCTTCATTATGACTTCTGATGCATTGTTGGATAATGTTTTATTATTCTTTGCAATCTCTGATTTGTGTGTCTTTTTAGAGTCATCATTTTGTGTTTGAAGAACTTGTATCTGTTGTCGACATTGGTCGACCTTTGATTCTTGATCTCCTAAATTATGTCGTATCTGATTCAGTTCTTCATCCTTGTCATTAAGGATCTTGTTCAAGCGTATTATTTCTGCTTCGTTGTTATTTATTTCCTTCTTTATATCTTGATTTCCTAACCTCTAAATGAATTCATTTTCGGTTTTTAATTCATCAATTTGCGCATACAATTTTTCTATACACCTTTCCTGGTTAGAGATTTTTATTTCATTGGACCTTGCTTGTAATTCCATTCTTATTTCTAATTTGTTGTTTATGTCACACAATTCTTCATTGTCTTTTCGATAATGATTTAAATTGGCTTCTAATTCCTCTATTCGTAGTCGCAAACCAAATTCCATGATCTCGACTTCTTCGGAGATAGATAGTATTAGACTTTTTCGATGATAGAAGGTCTTTGATTTTGACTTCTCTGATGATAGATAGACTCAATTCTTTTGACGAAGGAGTCTTCCTTTGAATTTGACTTTGACTTCTTAATTTTGTCTTCTTCGACGAGCAATGATCTTCTTTGACCTTTTCTTGATTTTGTCTTCTTCGATTCTTCTTATCTCTTTTTTTTCCAAAAATAATTATTATTTTAATAAAATAATATTATTATTTATTTATTTTTAAATAATAATAATAATTAATTATTAATATTATTATTAATATCTTTTTAAACTATATATATAGTTTAAAATATAATTTTTTCCAAAAATTAGAATATTTAAACAATATAATAATATTCTAATGTTTAATATTTTTTTTTTGAAAGTTTGTTTAGGGTTTGTGGTGATTGGGAGGCGGAGTCTTGGGGGAGGACGGTTGAGAGAGCGGAGGGTGGACATGGAGGTGGAGGGTGGCTGAGAGGAGATGAGAGGACTGCATGGGGAAAAAAGAGGAGAGGTGGTCGCGTGAGCTGGAGAATGGGCAAGGAGTTGGTTGAAGTTGGGTGGGCTACGTGGGGGCCTGGCGGTGGCAAGGTGGATGCAGGTTCAGCCGGCGGTGGTGAGGAGGATGTGGAGTAGTGAACATGGAGGAGAGACAGTGGCAGAGCAGTGAATGTGGAGGAGAGACGGGTTTTCTGCGCAGGAGGTATGAGGGATTGGTGGGAGCGCAGAACGAAGTAGTGAGGGGGTGTGTTGTAGAGGAGAGGCACAGGAATGAGCCATTGGTAAGGGAGCGATGGAACGAAGCGCGAGAAGATGGCAATGAGCATGGGGGATGGAAGTGAGCGCAAAAATATGGCAGTGTTTTTGTGAGAGTGGGGGATGGCAGGAAGCAAGAGTACGACGTGGGGGTGGAAAAGGGAGTGTGCAGGAGGTGGCATGGTGCGTTAGTGGGGAGCAGTCGAAGCGGATGAAGGATGGTGGAGTGGTGGACCAAGAGAATGGATAGTGTAGGTGGAAGAAGAGCCGAGGGGCATGTGTGAAGATGTAGAGGGGCAGCATAGTAGGTGGGGAAGATGAAGAGGCTGCGTGGAGATGGAGTGGGAAAGCAGCCAAGAAAGGCAGATGGACTGCGTGAAGTTTGAAGGAATGGGCAACAGATGATGAGATGGGTGGGGGAGGTATTGAAAAGGCCAAGGGCCTGCTTCTTGGTCAAGGACCAAAAATATCAGAGAAACTCTGACGGCTCAGATAAATTCTGTAATTTAGACAAAAGCCGAAGTAGAGATTCCCAAGAGAGATGCCCAAGAAGGGGATTTGATACCAAATGCAACAACCGAATCTGGTTGTCTCCGTTGAGAAGCGAATACGACTTCACATAATTGAATATAAAAATATATATGATAAAATGATTGATAAATGGATGATTAATGTACTACAAGAGCTTGCCTTTAATATGGCTTGAGTGTTCCTAATGAAAGGTTATGTCCTTTCACATTTAAAGGTTATGTACTGTTGTTATATCATATCATGATGCATGGTGCAATGTTTAGTTGCGATGAAATTATCTTGGAGAACATGATGCAGGCCATTGATGATGCACATAAGGGACTTAAGCAAAAGAAGGCCGAGTTTTATATGTCATCTTACCTTATTGATCGTATTCTAGTCATGAATCCTTTTCCAAAGCTTGGATGCAAATGGAATCCTAGCAAAACTCCAGTATACATGGCATGTCAGATCTTATGGATCCACAAGCATTCAAGTTTCTACAAGCAAATTTGTGAATAATTCTTGATGCCATTGTATAATTTGAATTTTGAAAAAGAACTGAATTGTATGTCGGATGAATCCCTTATTGTAGTCACACTGTTAGAGGATTATTTCTTTACTTTGGAAGGTACTTATCTGAGGGTCTATGGAGGTTCAAAGATTCCATTATTGATACTAAAGGAAATAGTGAGATAGGTATTCATCATTTGTATTGGGCACTTCTTACATGAAAAAAAGAAATTTTCATGGCCACCACTCCCACTCATAGTTGGGGCATATAAATTCAACGAATTCAAAGAAGCTGAAGAATTTGTGAAAGAAATGGATTCTTATCATTTCGAAGAAAATATTTTTGACAGAAATGATCTCCTTCAGAAAGTTTCTTTGCATTGCCAATAATTCAATAATAATTATGAATATACAAATCATTTTTTATGGGAGGATGAAATGTACAGAAGAACAAAGAATCTTGTAGATTTAGAAAAAAGTTTTGGAAAAAGGAAAGGGGAAAGTTCCAGCAGGCCAACTGGTACATCAAACAAATAATATTTAGAGGAAGTGGTAAGGAAAAAGGAAGTTGAAGAAGCTCTTTCAGTTGAAAATGCGAAGAGAATGCAAGAAGAAGAATTGGCCAAGCACATAGAAGAAGAGAGACAAGATAAAGAAATATTTGAAGAAGCATGAAACATGGAAGAACAGGAAAAGGATGAAAAGTTGACTGCGGAACAAGAAGAACACATATTACAAGAAGAAGAATGATGAATAATATTTGATCAAGAAAGATGTGGAATCTCAGGACTTGCAAGAAGGTAATGGCCAACATGATATGGAAATTGATCACCCAACATATAGTAACACTAAAGTTCCTCTCACTGGAGGATATCTTCCTCTAGTTGAGCTAGGACTTACATCGTTGACACCTTCCAAGCAACATTCGGTTGCTAAGATGGAAATGATAGTCTATGATCCTAAAAGAAGGACTATCATGAAAATAACAGAGAAGAGACTGAAAGTTGCTTCGCAACTAGATATTGTCACCATACAGTAAGTCCTCGTTGTTGAAGGCACGAATAAAGATAAAAAATTTAATGCATCTGTAAATGTTGTTGCAACATTAGCAAATGAGGACAACATACATAAATTAGTGGAAAGCATAGAAAGCAGCAAAGCCAAAGTAGTCGAATTGAAAGATAATTTGGTGCAGGATTGGAGCCAAGGAAATGAAACAAGGCGCCAATGAGATACCTTCGAGTTAGAAAAAGAAGAAGCCATGCAGACTATTCAAATCCTAGAGGATGAAAAGGACTCACTCAATGTCCAGGTGGTGATATTAGAAGGAGAAAAGGTAGACCTTCAATCTCAATTGAGAAGGTTACGGGAGAAAGAAAACCATTTGGATCAGTAGGTCGAATCTCTTACTATAGAGAAAGGAGCTTTGAAATCTCAAGTGGAAGATATTAACAGAGAAAAAGAATCCCTGGTGGATCAACTAAATACTGCTCAAGAACATAAGCAATATTTGACATTGTTTTATGAATGTGCTTCTGTATTACAAGAACAAATGTTTCATTCCCAAGAATTGCTTATCGAGCAGACGTATGAAGTAAAATGGATGGTAAATAGGCTTAAGAAAATTATCAAGGAGGCCACTGCTTCAAGGAAAAAAATTACTTAAATTTATGATAGAATGAACAAGCTAACTGCTTGGAGGAAAACAACCAAAGAATTTCCTCCGCATTTTCCTAAGAGATCAATGGATGAAATCCAACTATATTTTTCTATTTTCAATAGTTGTTGGAAAGGAGAAAAGAAGTTACAGAATTAAGTGAGAGACTCCATCTCCAAATGTGAGGATATTCACCAGAGCATCTCCAAATCTTTCGAGAAATTTCATCTACCACCTCTTGGCTCATTTTGAAATTTGGTATCAAAAGAGCAACGCTTGGATGAACTAAGGAATATAAAGGAAGAAGATATTGCTCCTATCAGGATCAATTTGGAGACTATCACTCCAGAAGATCTGTAGGAGAGAATTGGACAAGCTACAATGAATACCTATTACTTAGCAAATGGCTACAATGCAACAAGTAAAGGGTTGAATGCCATGATCAAAGATTTACCATTTCATGAAGTAGCTTTAAATATATTAGAACCTCAACAATTGAATTTAATATCCTATGAATGTGGCCTTTGGAATGATTATATCCAAAGGCAAGGAAATGCTCCATCAAATTAGTATAATATTGTATTATGTTTTAATATTTTTTATCACTTATTTTGTAATCACAAAAGGAAAAAAAATTGAAAAGCGAAAGGTCCAAGGAATATGAAGTGATAAGTCACCCCAAGAATGGGTTTGTAAAGATAAATAGGATAAACTAAAAGAGAGAAGGGCTTTTGTCCTGTGAAGGATTGTACTAGACTCATATGTAAGAAACTATTTTCTTCTAATGAGAGAGAATTTTTTTGGGTGAAGGGATACATGGACTGTTGTATTGAAGCATATGGACTAATGTGCAGAATTTATTTCTTGCTTTTGTTCATGAATATGCAGTAAGATATTTCCTTTTCTGTTGGATTATTCTAATGGTTTGAATTATATTGTTCTTTATGAATGGAAAATGCAATTTTCAGCGTATTGGTGAGTAATGGAATTAATAAATGTCAATGCTCAAGTTATCTATGTATTGATTTTATTCTATAACTTTAATTACATTATCTCTAGTAGTTAGCTTCTGGAATTGTATGATGCAGTTCACAATCATTATTCTCCCTTTTAAATTTTTTTCCTTGCAAGGATAGGTTAAGTAGATTAAAAAATTTCATTTAATTAGGACATCATATTGTTTGAATGACAGTAAAAGGGTGATACGATGAGAGGTAAGAACCTATGCATCACTAAGTGATGCCTCTTTCTACTCGTCAAACAAGCATAGGTAGAATCATATGAATTTAGAATTAGCAATATGCATTTCATTTAAACCTTACAACTAGAAACAATGGATCGATCCGCATTCGATAAACCTATCACAAGAGAGGCTTGTACGGTGGTCGGATCGTAAACTGGATGGGTTCCTTTTTCAAAATAGTGAAGAGTCTAATTGGGACTTTTCATTGGGGAGAACCCCTATTGTCAACGCAAGGAATTTTACAGGCGTCAACATATTTGGCACTAGAAGAAGGGAAGCCATTGTATGGCTGGTAGAGGAAGTCCATTCCCTCGAGGATTTTTCTTTGGGTCTCCACTTGAAACATCTCAACCTGAAGGTTCAATACCCGAATCTAAACACAAAATTAATAACCCTGAGATTGAACACATTGAAACTTTATACGTTGTACCACAACAATAATTCGATAACTTCAAGAGATATACGAGATCATACGTTAGAAAAATTGGAGGATTACTTATAGTTCCATTACTACCTAGGAAGCGTGTTCCTTTGAGAAGAGCTAAAAAAATAACGATTATGTTTTGGTGGAATCATTGGAAGAGTTGGTTGATTTGTCTCTGAAAGACATACTAGAACTCATCGATCATTTAAGACCTTCTTCCCCTGAATCAATTTCTTCTCAACACACACAATCACCCCCACAGTCTCCTCCACGTATTGGTCATATGGATCACAATGTAAATCAACTACACGCTGGTTCAATAACTGATTGGGATAGTTTTCAGAAAAGTTTTTCTAAGTGAATTTGGTGAACAACAATCATTAGCATCACATATGAAATAATTGTTGTCTCTCAAGATGGACAAAAGAGCAAAATTTCAGTATTTTAATCAAAGATTCACCATTTTCTTGAATAAATTCAGTGCTACTTCTAAACCTGCAAAAGAATCTTGAGTTGAATATTATACTACAACATTACATACATCTCTAGCCATGTTTGTTAAGAGTTCCTATTAAAATACTTTCATAGAAAACTTTGAAGAGGATAAGAAGGTAGAAACAAAGATGAACAATATTGTTAATCATGCAGTAGAAATTTAACCTAAGCCTCTTGCTTCCAAGAAACCATTATTGTTGACAAGGCATGCTGAAGAGTAATCAACTAATTTAGAAAGTGTTGTTAAGTTGGTTCAGAAGTTGTCAAATAAATTTGTGGATCTGGAGAAGGAGAAAGGAGAAATTTATTCCATGAAGAAACATTTTTACATTTTTACAAGAAAAGAGAAGAAAGTCCAAAGCTCAAAAAAATGAAGTATTTGTTCTCAACTTAAATGAAGTAGGAATGGATCACTTTTGTACTTTCCATCAGGAACATCATTTAGAAAAGAATTTTCCTCAATGGATTGATTCTATGACATTGGTAATGAATTAACTTTTGGACAAACAAATTCTAGATGAAGAAAATGACAATGAAAGAATACAATCAAATGAAACTGGGGAAGCAAATGAAGAAACTACACTTGTATTATGGGAATGGGCACTAAACCTAGATATGGAAGACAAAGAAGAAATAGCAGAAATACATAATGTGCAAGTATCCTCTATTGATTATACAACTAGAAGTAAATGGCCAATATAAGATCAAACTATATCAATCCTAACAGGAAAAACAAGTAATGTTGCTCACAAGGATCAAAATAAAACAATTGTTGTAACTCAAACTCCCCAAAATATGGCAGAGAAAATATCTATTAACCCCTAGGAAGTTTAACCCCTCAAAAGTTTTAAAAGGATTATCGTCTGTTAATCATAAATATTCAAATCCTTCATCAAGTAAAGATGTTGTACTTGGAAACATTCGAGTAAATCATAATATGGGGTATGACATTATTCAAGATATTAAAAATACTAAAGCTAACATATATTTATTTGACATGTGTAATCTTCTGCAGCAGAGTAAAATATTACTGGAAGCATTTGATCTCAATACACCGGCAAACCACTCTACTAGTAAATATAAACATCAATTCATAATTGACCCAGACACTCAGATTAATGAAGCTAGTATTGGTGGTAAATATAAATCTCAAACTCCACCTTTTCTGGTTAATTTTGAAATATTTAATTATAATGTGCACAATTGTTTGGTGGAATCGGGAGCTTCATCTAATCTTATGCCATTGTCAATTTGCAAGAAGAATGTTCTAATCAGATTGGTTGCTGATCAAAGGGTTTTCCAATTTATTGATATTGTTGTGGTGGATATACCAAGAGCTTATAGTTTGTTACTAATTAGAGATTGGTCGAGTAAACTCAATGGATGTTTTTCTATTGACTAGTCTCACTTGTGGTTTCCTTGCCAGAACAAGAAAAAACAAATTAAGGTACTTAGGGAACCAAATATGAATTTCAATGTGACCGAGTTGGAAGGAAGGAATGAACCAGTGAATTTTACACATTCTGTATTGGGAAATAATTTCATAGAGAGAGTGTCATGTCCCCTCCCTAGTGGCCTTGGTCACAACTTGGATCCTCCCATCCCTAGGTGGTCTAAGTGATTAATTAAATGAGAATTTAATTAATGGGGGTAATTTTGAGGAAATTATACCATAGGAGTTAATTAATTAAATACTGAAGTTGGAATTAATTATGAGTTGTATTATTTTTATTTAATGCTTATTTCTAATAAATGTTTCCAAGTGGTTGATGAATGGCTAGGAGGTCAAATTTGGATCAAGTGGGCCAATCTTTCCTAAGTGGCAAACTCTCAAAAAAGCAGGGAATCCAATGGAGGAAAGGAGGCAAGGAAAATATTTAGAAACTGTCAAAAGCACACAAAAAAAGGCAAAAGAAAAAAAAAGAGGAAATAAAGAAAGTGGAAACATCCAGAAAAGTAGTCAAAAAAGAAATGGAAACACCCAGAAAAGCCCCCGAAAGCGCACTTGCTAATTTGAGTGAAGGAAGGCAAAAGCAGGCAAGTTTTGCAAGTCAGAAGTTTCCATTCCTCTCAAGGAATGCGCCCTCCTTCATCCACACGTGTGGCTAGCTTGGTAAGAAGTCATATCATATATTTAACAATGTTTCCAACTCCATTCAAGAACTTTTGTCATTTGTATTTTTGCATTGAGAGCTCTGAGCCTCTCTTGGTTGAGTGATGTGCCTCAATAGTTCTTCTTGGGTGATGTGCCCCAAGGCCCCATGAGTTCCAGTGAGTGATATTCAGGTCTAGAATATGTTATTGCAGCCAATAAAATTCATATCAGTCCAGCATTGAATATACACATTTGAAGAGGAGATCACTAGTACAAACGATTTGCAGCTAGATTTGGTGGAGGAACACTAGAAGATGAAGACAGTTATGGATAAATGCGCCCAGGACCTCCAGTGAACTCAATGAGATTATATTTGCAGAGATCAGAGGCTTCTAATTTCCATATATCAATATCATACCTGATCTCCACTCTTCTTCTACTTCTACATCTCCCTCAGCTAGATTTGGAGGTGGTTCCCCTGGAGGAGATAACTAGTTTGATGATTGCATCCCAGTGAAGACCAAAAGATCATAGTGCAGAAATATCATACATATAACCTTTATATGGACTGATAATATATTCCATAACAGATCCAAAGTAATTTCCTTCTTCTCATCTCCACTCTCCCTCTATTGTAATGCAAAATCTAGCCTGTGAGGCATTGTACTTTGGAAGACAATCAGTTAATGAGAAAAGAAGTGATATGAAGTCATATATCGACTTATTCCTATTTAATATCATATATCAGAGTCTTATTTAATATCAGAACAGATTTTATGAATTATTGGAGCAGTTGGATGAATTAAAATGCAAGACTAGCTAGTTGAGTGCCTAATCTAGACTAGTTTCACGAATTTTACTGCCAAATCAATTCTGGGCATTCATTTTGCATTCTTTCAGTTGGAGGAGGTCAATAAATAATTCTAATATCCATATCAGTCCCTGTATTAATAATTTGAATGTTTTTAACTCTATTTGGGAGAGTCTCGAAAGTAACTAGTTCAGCAGTCCACGGTGAGCCTTAAGCCCCAAATTACTCCCAACCTTTCCCAACTCACCTAGAAATTATCCTAGTATATTATACAAGTTAAATGACTGATATAAATCTTCCATAAACCCCGAGTTCCCTTACCCAGTCTTGTTGGCATATGCTAGAATCCTAGGAAGCCTCGAAGTAGGCATATACTTGCTCTATGCTGAAAAGTGAATGGCTCTAGTACCTTGTGCCAAGAAATCCTGATCTGATTATGTTTTGCTTCTGCTGCACACTCAACCATATAATTTCCAGAATCTAATCTCATTCCTACCATCCCCATTCAGATTTTCAATCCCCGTCACTAACACCCTGCTCAGTTTGAGAATTTGGCCTTAAAATTGCTAGTAAAGTTTTATTAAAATTCTGAGTGGAAGAAAATATATCGGTCAGATCTTGGCTAGGATATTACAATGGTATCAAAGCATGGTCCTCTGAACCTTCTCTTAAAAAATTGTTATGAGTCCTAAGACAATACCACTCCCCAAAGGAAAGAACCCTGAAGAACCATTTCTGGAAGAAGAGGTAGAATCCACTGGAGGGAAAATACAAGGGGGCAACAACATGTCTGAAAATGATGAGAAGGAAGAGTTTAGAATTTTTGTGCAGAGTATGTTAAAGAGGCTGCATGACATATCCCATAATATCATTCAATTTGGGCAAGAAACTAGATAATTTTTGTCTAAACAGTTAGGACAAAAAGAAGTAGAAGGGAGCTGCAGTGGCTCTCGGAATGGGATAGGAAGATTCCTGGTGGAATCATATTTTCTAAGACTGGTCCACATAATAGGCCTAATGAATTCAAAGAAGAATCTAAATATCATCCCTGACATACCATGCCAAAATTCCTTGATGAACATAGGGAGGAATAACCTGAGAATCCCACTGAGTCAATTAATACATGGGAATATTGGTATGTAGAATACTAGACTCTGAGTGAAGAGTGCAGAAGGGCTCTGCCTTTCAAGGATTTATGTGAAGCACAATAAAAAAATCATCCAAGAGGAGGGCATAGGCAGCCATCACATAACTATGAACTAAGAAATGCAATTGGTAAAATTCAGCTACCTTTCTTTGATGGATAAAAAAATGCACTGCTATCTCCTCGGTGCAGAAGCTAGACACCTATTTTCAGCTGAATCCAATGGCTGAAAGGGATGCCATTAGGATGGAAAATCTGCATCTGCAAGATGAAGCTAATGACTGGTGGTTCCATGGCATCAGGACTTTGGGCCATGACCAAGTGACCTCATATGCAGAATTTACTAGGAGACTAATGGAGAGATTCGATAGAAGGGACCCTGAAATTACCTTCAGGGAACTAGCACATGTTAAGCAGATCGGGACCCCCAAAGCTTATATCTCTGAATTTCAAAAGTTGGCTGTAATGTTTACTGATATATCTGAAGTCCGCTTGATTCTTCTATTCACAGAAGGTTTAGCAGAACTATTAAAAATGTTGGTTAAAGCCTACCGACCAGCTACCCTCTAAGAAGCATTGAGCAAAACTAGGGATTTGCAATATGCAATCCCAAGAACTATATATCCACCAAAGTTTAATGCACTGGCTAAAAATCAGAAATAAAGGCCACCATTCAGAAATGTGGCTGCCCCAAACAGAAAAGAATATTCATTCTGAGACCGAGATGAGTTAAGGAGAAAAAAATGGTGTTTTTCCTGCCAAGAACCTTGGGTTCTGGGGCACATATGTGCCAAGGGTAAGGCTCATTACATAGAGGTTTTTTCTGAAAGTGATGAGGAAGAAATGAATGCATAAGTTAAAGAAGATGAACATGCAGAGGAGGGGTATGATACAGCAGAAGAAGAACCCTCACAACCAGAAGGAAAAAATGTTGTTTTAAGTGGAGTTCCCCACTACCACACTATGAGATTTAAGGGAGTTGTAGAAGGGTAGAAAGTTTCAGTTTTGGTGGATGGAGGTGCCACACATAATTTCATTGATGTAACCATGGTAGAGAGAAGGAAACTCAAATCAGAAAAATTTGGAGGTTTCACAGTCATTATTACAGGAAAAAACAACACTATGCAGTGTGATCGGTGGATTCCCAAGCTGCAGGTAACTATTGGTGACCATACTGTGACTGATAGTTTTTATATTGTTGATGTTGCTGATAATAATGTTGTTTTGGGAGTGAAATGGTTTTTTTTCCATTGGTGAGCATGTGGTAAATTACCAGATCCCTCAGATGTGCTTTAAAAATACTAAAGGAAAACAAGTGGTTTTGAGAGGTGTTAACACCTACCCAAAACAAGTTATTTCTGCACACAGTATGAGATCAGTTTTGAGGCATGGTGACATAGAGTGGGATGATGAATGTTTTATCACCAATAAAGGCACCACCATTGATGTGTCACAACATCCAGAAGATATCCAAATATTTCTCCACAAACACAAAAGGGTGTTTGAAGATCTGCCACATGGAAGGCCTCCTGACAAGGGTACTGAGCATTGGATAGAGATGGAACTTGGTACTATTCCTATAAAAATACACCCCTACAAACATCCCAAGAGATTTAAGGATGAAATAGAGAAAACCATCAAAGAGCTGCTTGATATGGGGTTCATAAGACCAAGCTCAAGTCCCTTTGCTTCATCGATGGTTTTGGTCAAAAAGAAAGATGGAACAATGCGCATGTGCATTGATTATAGAGCTTTAAATAAGAAAACCATCAAGAACAAACATCCTATCCCAAGGATTGATGAGCTGATGGATGAGCTGCATGGAGCTAAATATTTTTCCAAGATTGATCTTCGTTCTAGTTACCACCAAATCAGAATGAAAAGTGAAGATATTCAGAAAACTGCTTTTCGGTGCCCTTTTGGGCATTTTGAATTTCTGGTCATGCCTTTTGGCTTGACAAATGCACCAACAACTTTTCAGTCTTGCATATTGAACAGAATATTCAGCAAACAACTCCGTAAGTTTGTACTTGTATTTTTTGATGACATTCTGATTTATAGTAGGGCATGGGAAGAGCATTTGCAGCATTTGGACAATGCTCTAACTCTTCTTGCAAAACAGTCTTTTTATGCTAAACTGTCAAAATGTGAGTTTGGTATGAAGGAGATCCTCTATCTTGGCCACGTCATTGGGAAAGAAGGAGTCAAGGTACACGTGGAGAAGATCCAAGCCATCCTTTATTGGCCAAGCCTAAAGAACATAACAGCTCTAAGAGGATTCATTGGTTTATGCACATACTATAGAAAATTTGTAAAAGGATTTTCCAAACTCACTTCTCCCTTGACAGGCCTTACCAAGAAGGGTGCTTTTTGCTGGAATGAGGAGGCTGAAAAAGATTTTAACAGAATGAAGGAAGTTATGAGCAGCTGCCCAGTACTTGCACTTCCAGATTTCAACCAACCTTTTATATTGGAGTGTGATGCCTCAAGTGAAGGCATTGGAGCAGTATTAATGCAGAACCAACATCCTATTTCTTATGAGAGCAGAAAATTGCAGCCCCATGAGAAGTTGTATTCTATCTATGATAAAGAGATGTTAGCCATCATGCATGCCTTGGTTGAATTCAAACAATATATGGTGGGAGGCAAGTTCATAGTCAAGACTGATCACAACAGCTTGAAGCATTTCTTGAACCAAAAAGAGTTGAATGACAGACAACAGAAATGGGTAAGTAAAATTCAGTCTTATGATTTTGATATTGAATATAAAAAGGGTAAGTTGAATGTAGTTGTTGATGCCCTCTCTAGAAAACCTTCTTTTTCTTTGCTGCAAGTACCCACTGATTGGACAGCCCAACTAGTTAAGGAATATGCAGAAAATTAGTTTGCTTGTGAATTGATGGATAGAGTAAATCAGGATGATTCTTACCAAGTTATCAATGATGTTATTTATTACAAGAACATAATTTTTCTAACTCTTGAATCCAAGTTGAAAGAGCAGATTTTGATGGCTTCCCACAATGCACCAGTAGCTGCCCATCCCATATTTTTGAAAACTTACCGGAAGGTAAGAGAGAGGTTCACTTAGAAGGGCCTCAAGGAGGATTTTCTAAGGCGTGTGAGGGATTGTACTGCATGTCAGCAAGATAAGGTTGAACACACTCATCCTGCTAGTCTCCTTCAACCATTGTCAATTCCTGAACAGAAATGGGAAAGCATATCAATGGACTTCATCACAGGTTTTCCCAAATCCCAGGGTAAAGAAAGTATTTTTGTAGTAGTTGATAGGTTGACTAAATTTGCTCACTTTTTTGCTGTCACATCTACTATTTCTGCCATTCAAGTTGCTATACTATTTTTTAAGGAAGTATTTAGATTGCATGGGTTGCCTAAAATCATAATCAGTGACAGGGATAGCAAGTTTACCAGTGATTTTTGGAAGTCTTTGTTTGAATTGGTAAAGACTAGTTTAAACCTCAGTACAAGCTATCACTCCTAGACAGATGGGAAAACTAAGAGAGTTAACCAATGGCTGGAAGGTTATCTCAGGAACTATGTTACAGGGTAGCATAAGGCATGGGTCAATTGGTTACATCTAGGGGAATTCTACTATATCACCACATTCCACATGTCCATTGGAATGAACCCATTCAAAGCCTTGTATGGGTACGAGTATTCCACTTTTGTAGATCTGGTTTTTGGGAATTGTAAAGCACAGAAGGAAAAGGATTGGCTGCAAGAAAGGCAAGATATCCTTAAATCACTTAAATAAAATTTGCAGGTTGCAGAAAATCAATGCAGATAAGAATAGAACAAATCAAACTTTCCAAGAAGGAGACTTGGTTTATCTGAGATTGCAACCATACAGGAAAACCACTCTTAAGACAAAGGGGGATGAAAAATTATTGCCAAGGTTCTATGGGCCCTACAAAATAATAAGAAAAGTGGGTGAAGTAGCCTATGAGTTGGATCTGCCAGCAGGGAGTAAAATACATAATGTCTTCCATGTGTCATGCTTGATGAAAGCAGTTGGCCAGCAAGTTAAGGTTTCAGAAGAACTTCCCCCTCTTGATGATGAAGGCCACTTAGTCTTAGAACCAGAAGAAATTTTGCATGTAAGAGAGAGGAAGTTGAGAAGAAGAAGAATTAAAGAGTATCTAGTACAGTGGAAGGGGTTGCCTAGTGAAGATGCCACCTGGGAAGATGAAAAGATTTTGTAGCATCCTGGTTTGAATCTGCTTGAGGAAAAGCAATATTGGGAAGGGAGGACTATCATGTCCCCTCCCTAGTGGCCTTGGTCACAACTTGGATCCTCCCATCCCTAAGGGGTCTAAATGATTAATTAAATGAGAATTTAATTAATGGGGGTAATTTTGAGGCAATTATACCATAGGAGTTAATTAATTATTAATTAATTAATTAAATACTAAAGTTGGAATCAATTCTTAATTGTATTATTTTTATTTAATTCTTATTGATAATAAATGTTTCCAAGTGGTTGATGAATGGATAGGAGGTCGAATTTGGATCAAGTGGGCCAATCTTTCCTAAGTGGCAAACTCTCAGAAAAGCAGAGAACCCAATGGAGGAAAGGAGGCAAGGAAAATATTTAGAAACTGTCAAAAGCACACAAAAAAAGGCAAAAGCAAAAAAAAGAGGAAATAAAGAAAGTGGAAACATCCAAAAAAGCAATCAGAAAAGAAATGGCAACATCCAGAAAAGCTCCCTAAAGCACACTTGCTAATCTGAGTGAAGGAAGGAAAAATCAGGCAAGTTTTCCGAGTCAGAAGTTTCTATTCCTCTCAAGGAATGCGCCCTCCTTCATCCAAACGTGTGGCTATCTTGGGAAATAAGTCATCTCATCTATTTAACAATGTTTCCAACTCCATTCAAGAACTTTTGTCATTTGTATTTTTGCATTGAGAGCTCTGAGCCTCTCTTGGTTGAGTGATGTGCCTCAATAGTTCTTCTTGGGTGATGTGCACAAAGGCCCCATGAGTTCCAGTGAGTGATATTTAGGTCCAGAATATGTTATTGCAGCCAATAAAATTCAGATCAGTCCAACATTGAAGATACAAAGCCAGTTTGAAGAGGAGATCACTAGTACAAAAGATTTGCAGCTAGATTTGGTGGAGGAACACTAGAAGATGAAGACAACTATGGATAAATGCACCCAGGACCTCCAGTGAACTCAATGAGCTGATATTTGAAGAGATCAGAGGCTTCTAATTTCCATATATCAATATCATACCTGATCTCCACTCTTCTTCTACTTCTACATCTCCCTCGGCTATATTTGAAGGTGATTCCCCTGGAGGAGATAGCTAGTTTGATGAGTGCACCCTAGTGAAGACTATCAGATCAAAGTGCAGAAAGATCAGACATCTAACCTGTAGATTGACTGATAATATATTCCATAACAGATCCAAAGTAATTTCCTTCTTCTCATCTCCACTCTCCCTCTATTGTAATGCAAAATCTAGCCTGTGAGGCATTGTACTTTGGAAGACAATCAGTTAATGAGAAAATAAGTGATACGAAGTCATATATCGACTTATTTATTTTTAATATAATATATCATAGTATTATTTAATATAATAACATATTTTATGAATTATTGGAGTAGTTGTATGAATTAAAATGCAAGACTAGCTAGTTGAGTGCCTAATCTTGACTAGTTTCACCAATTTTACTGCTAAATCAATTATGAGAATTCATTTTGCATTATGTCAGTTGGTGGAGGCCAATAACTCAGTATAATATCCATATAAGTCCCTGTATTAATAATTTGAATGTTTTTAACTCCATTTGGGAGAGTCTGGAAAGTAACTAGTTCAACAGTCCATGGTGAGCCTTTAGCCCCAAATTACTCCCAACCTTTCCCAAATCACCTAGACATTATCCCAGTATATTCTACAAGTTAAATTACTGACATAACTCTTCCATAAACCTCGAGTACCCTTACCCAGTCTTGTTGGCATATGCTAGAATCCCAGGAAGCCTCGAAGTAGGCATAGACTTGCTCTATGCTGAAAAGTGAATGGCTCTAGTACCTTGTGCCAAGGAATCCTGATCTAATTATGTTTTGCTTCTGCTACACACTCAGCCATATAATTTCCATAATATAATCTCATTCCTACCATCCCCATTCAAATTTTCAATCCCCGTCACTAACACCCTGCTCAGTTTGAGAATTTGGCCTTAAAATTGCTACTAAAGTTTTATTAAAATTCTAAGTGGAAGACAATATCTGGGTCAGATCTTGGCTAGGATATTACAGAGAGAGATTGGATGTTATCATATTGAAACTACATGTCTTGAATTAGACACACAGTCATATCTCCTTCAATTCTCACGGACTGATAATAATGAATGTAACATATTAGAGCTAGTTACTAATGTAGATGTAAATACTAACTCTTATAGAGTTGGATTTAATATTTGGACTTTATATTTTGATGGCTCCAATACACGGGAGGGAGAAGGAGAAGGTTTTGTTGTCGTATATCCTTATGGGAAAATAATATTTCTCTCAACGATAGATTAGAATTTGAGCACACCAATTAAAATGATGAGTATGACGCTTTGATTTAGGCACTCAAAAGGGATATTGATTTGAATGTTAAAAATTTAAAGGTTTTTGGTGACTATGAGATAATTGTCAGGCAAGTCAGGAACACTATTCATTGTTTATCTCTACACTTAAAAGGATACCAGGCAGAGGTATAGAATTTAATTTCAAAATTTGATGCCTTTAATATCAATTCCATTCTTAGATCTAAGAATTATGTTGTTGATTTACTAGATACCACTGCTTCTCGTCTAGTTCCTCTTAATGACAAATTCTCAATTGAACTGCTTTTCAGACCATCTATCCCAGACAATGTTACAATGGGATAGTATTCGACGATGATAAACAAATTATTGACTTCTTAACTTATGAAGATACATTCAAAGGGTAGATCATCAATGAAACAAAGCATCAATCAAATCTGGAAAATGTGGATGAAGATGAGTCCAAGGGAAACTTTATGCCAAAAGGATTATGCACTCTAGAGAAGCTATATGATTTGCAACATAAATTCAAAAATCCAACAAATGTTAAAACCAACATCTCTTCAATGAAATATGAGTTGGTGAATTTGGACACTGAAGAGGAACCAAAGTATGTTAATATTGTCACATGGTGTTCACCTGGTGAAAGGCACAAATTCATCAAATTATTTCAACAATATAAAGACGTATTTGATTGAAATTATGATGACCTGAAAACATAGATACTATTATTATCCAACATTTTATTCCAATCAAACAAGGGGCTAGACCATTTCAATAGAAAATTCAGAAAGTACATCCCACTTTGGAGACCTTTATTAAGAAATAATTAAAGAAGTTGTTGGATGCTAAAATCATTTTTAAAGTTAGACATTTAGAATGGGTAGAAAATCTAGTACCTGTGCGCAAAAAATCTAGGGAAATAAGGTTATGTGTGGATTTTTGGAACTTGAATAGAGAATCCAATAAAAAAAATTATCTTGTTCCTCCCATGTAAGAAATATTACAACTCATCTCAGGTTCAGAAATGTTCTCCTTATTAAATGGATTTTCTGTATACAATCAAGTGTTAGTCGTCGAAAAATATCGTCTCAAGACAACATTCCACACAAAATGGGGAACATTTGCTTATAGAAGAATGAAATTTGGCCTTATGAATGCTAGAGCCACATTCCAAAGGGCCATGGACATGATTTTTGAGGATTGATTGGCCACAATGTAGTCATTTATTTGGATGATGTCACAATTTTGTCCAAGAAAAGGGAAGACCAAATTTACCATTTAAAACAAATTTTTGATCTATGTAGAAAATATGGTATTTCCCTTAACCCTAAGAAAAGTGTATTTGTTGTTTTGGAGGGGATATTAATAGGAAACATCATTTCAAAAATTGGAATCTCAATTGACCCTGAAAGAATACAATCTATATTACATAATACCATGCCCCACAATAAGAAATCCATGCAGTCATTCATGGGAAAAATAAATTTTGTTCGATTCAAGGTTTGTATCAGATTGCACAAATTGTGAAACCTTTGCAACAAATGGTTAAATAGGACGTGCAATTTAAGCTGACTGAGGCATAAAATAACACTTTTAAGAATATTAAGACCGTAATTGATCATGCACCATCATTAAGTAGTCCATATTTTGAAAAAAAATTTATCATTTATACATTATTGTCTGATCATTCCATCGTAGCAGTGCTCACTCAAAAAGGAGACCAAGGGGATGAATATTCAATATCTTTTATGATCACTGGGTTACGAGGGGATGAAATAAACTATTCAGATGTATATAAACAAGCTTACGCGGTGTTTAAAGTTGTAAAATAGTTCAAACCCTATATTCTTAAAAATAGGACCAAGGTCATAGTACCTCACCCGACTGTCAGGTCACTATTTGTACAAAAAGAATTAGGAGAAAGACGTGAGAATTGGGTCACTGCATTACAAGAATATGAATTGGAATTCAAGCCCGCTAACATCTTCAAAGGATAAGGATTATGCAAATTAATCACTGAGAATCCAACATAAGAACTCAATGGATGGGATAATGAAGTTGGGATGAATTTAATTGAAGTTTGTGCCATTTATATTGCACTCAATTCTTGGTACCATGATCTAGTACATTATTTACAACATGGGTATGCTCCAGATCATTATAATTCAAATCAAAGAAGAGCTCTTCATTTGAAGTCAGTAGTGTATCAAATAATCAATGGAGTGATATTCCAAAGTATTTATTAAATGCTTGGAAAAAGAAGACGCTGAGAAGGTATTAAAAGAATTGCATGATGGGCTTGTTGGAGGCCATTATTCTAGGGATACTACTCCCTAGAAGATCCTAAGTGCAGGGTATTATCGGCCCATTGTTTTCTAAGATGCTCATGCATACGCTCGGAAATGTGTAGTGTTCCAAAAAATTGTCGGAATACTAGCAAAACTTGTTGCACCATTGCATCCAGTTATAATTTCAAAACCATTTAAGCAATGGGGATTGGATATCATTGGGGAAATTAAGCCAAACTCATCATTACAACATCGGTATATTCTCACATCTATAAATTACTTTACACATAGGACTGAATTTTTTCCTCTACGAAAATTCAATGAAGATGTTGTCATCAAATTTCTACAAGAGAATATCATAACTAGGTTTGGGGTTCCAATTTCTTTAGTTTTTTATAATGCTAACTATTTCTCTTCTCTGAAATTAAGTGAATTTTATATGGAAAAAGGAATCAAATTGCATTATTCTTCGAATTATTATCCACAAGGGAATGGGTTGGAAGAGTCCACAAACAAGAACCTAATCCGGATACTCAAGAAAATTGTAACTGAAACCCAAACTAATTAGCATATTGCTCTTCCAAATGCTTTATGGGATGATAGATTCACACCAAAGAACGCAGTAGGATTTTCCCCGTATACTTTAGTTTTTGGAAAATAATATATTCTTCCACCTAACATTCTTTTACCCTCACTCCAGTTAGCCCAAGCATCCAGAGGATCCAATAGTCATGTGCTACAAACAAGAATTAATACCCTTCTTAAACTTGAAGAAGAAAGAGAAAAGGCTAGGAACAAGTTTAATTCACATCAATGCAATATCAAGAGATCATTTGACAACCAAAAGGAAGGAAAGAAAGAGTTTGAGGTAGGTGACTTAGTCCTAAAGTGGGATCAACCCCACGAAGAAAAGGGTAAGCATACCAAATTCCAACATTTATGGCTTGGCCCTTACACTATTGATGCGAAACTTAGCCTAGGAATGTATAGATTAAAAAATCTAGAAGGGAAAGTGGAAACTTTTCCTATAAGCAACCAGTCTTTCAAGCAGTATTTTTTGTACTTGTAGGAAAACCCTTTTTGTACATAAATAAATTTTTCCCCTTGTTGTTAGATTATTTTAGCCTAGTTTTTATTTTCTTAAACCAAGTGTTACTTCTTTGATTTGAATCCTTAAATAAAACTCAGTCCAACAATCAGAGTCTTGAATGGGAAAATGCAATCCTGTTATTATTCATGTAATAACTCTTCAGTTAAATGATATTTAGAATTCTAGGGGGTGAGTAATATTTCGAAGACTAGAATTTCTTCTTATTGAAAAAGTCAATGGTGCAGTTTCAAGCACTACCATTCTAATGATTTCAACCTGTCTGTATTATCTTATTATTATCTTCATTGGGAAACTTATCACATGATCCTATTCAAACTAAAATGAACTAAATCATGTATATTTCGGTGGAATAAAGACTTCTAAGTTACTATATTGAGGCTCCACTCACCTGAACATATAAATAACTTTGTTTTGAATCTGTATACTATGGTCAACCCACGAAAAGGAAGAAAAATCTTGCAGATGTATGGTAGATCAAAACGATCCTATACCAAAATAGTAATTCCTAAAAGGCCCAAATAGAGTCAGTTGTTCCCAAGTGCAAACATCCACAAAGATTAACGATGGATATTTGAAGAACCAAACATAGACATGAACATACAAAGTCGGATGTTCAAAGCAGATCGAGAGGATAATTGATAATATCATTTGAAGGAAGCTCTTCTTCGTCTGTGGGTATGATAAGCCAAATAAAATACTCATCACCCACAAAAAAGGACACGATGGATGGAATATTATGGAATTTTGCCTCTAAATATAAAGGGAACTATGTATCAAAGCTGCTCAAGAATCAAAGAATGCTAATGCATTTGGTATAGGATTGATGAAAAAACATTTACGTATTCCAGATTGTGTTACTTACCCTGTGGTGTCTTACCTAGTTACTACAAAAAGACAGGTTTGGTAAATGAACCTCGTAAATCAGCCTCAAGAGAGTGGCTATGAAGTCCTAACTAATATTTTGTATCCCTCATAACAATTGTAATAACATTGGATCAATGTGATTCTTGTCCTGATTTAAAACAATAACTGTTCTCAACACAAGACAGATCAATGATGTCATGACTCTTGCAATTGGAAGTTACAGATAAGTAGAAGTAAGTTCTCACCAAACCTAAAATAATCATTCACTAAAGAGTATTTTATGTTTTCAGAGATCAAATTTATCCCAGTTAGTCGCCAATTGTTGTAGCTGCAATAACCTTCCCCGGTTTTGAAAAGTTGGAGCCCCCCTCCTTCTTTTGAATCCAACTTTTGCTTGATTCACTCTTTTATTTTTTTCCATAAACTAAAACTAGTATTTATTTAAGTTGGTTGCTTCTTGGAAAAGTGACACTTAAAAAGAAAATTTTCAAGTTTGTTTCTCTTTTTTACTGTTTCAATGACTTATTTGGAACTCAGCAAAACATCGAGCAGCTAGTGTAAAATGCTCCAAAATAGGTCGGTAAGTTTTCATTTGGGCACCAACACGTCGGATGAGATTTTTTTTTCCTCTGAAACGCCGGTTGAGTTTTGGGGTTTATGTTGAAATGCTGGAAGTCTTGGAAAAACTTCCCCGAAATAGGTCGGAGAATTTGTAAGTTTTGGTCCGAAAAAATTTGCAAGCTTGGAATTTTGTGAATAGAGCCGATGTGTCTCCCACTTCTTAAATGTCACCAAGATATTGACTAAGAATTTTTTTGGAAACAATAAGTATTGTTCGTCGAACTTATGGTTTTTGTCTCTGAAATGCACCGGCATCAATTATCTTACTTCTCCGAAATTGTTCGGTGTCGAAATATGTTCTTCCTCGACTATGTCGTAGAACGTTTATTTTTTTCTCTGAAACATCACCATACACGCCATTCAGATTTTAATGAAAATATACACCGAACAATGTTGGCCAATAATGCAAATTAAAATCGACTTGCTTTGACAGATATATTCATTCATTGCCTAAGTGGTCATTGCGAAAAACAATCGATATATACCGACATGCTATAAAGGGATTTCATATGGAGTTCTGTGAAGAATTTTAAACTCACCATATGAACATTTAAAGTTACTTGTGAGACAAGCTAAGGTTTAGGAGAAAGATTTTTATACTTAAAACCCATTAATAATTTCACAATTGTTGCTCCTCAATGTCGTTTGCATTGTCCTTGACACTTGTGAGACGAATATCGGTTAGATCAATTGCAAAATAACTAGTACGCTTGTCAGCGGTCCAGGTAAGCAAAGTTTGTCTTCATTGAGAATGATTTTTTCCACTTGGCTATAAGGAGTTGGTATTTTACAAGGTAAATATGTGATTAGTTAAACCACTTGGTTTTTTTGGAATATCGTTTTCATTGGTCGATTTGAAGCCATTAGAACCAAGCTTTTAGTCTGTTATTTATGCTTAGGTTTCTTGGAAAATCCTTAATATGTGTGTGCTGCAGCACAATAAGTGAAGCGAGGTTAAACTCTAGTTTTTTTTAGATCTTTTCTCAAATGCATGTTTATTCAAAAGCGGCATTAAACCATAGCATTCATAACACGCGCAATGTTTGCATTATTTTTGGAAATTGAAGCTCAAGATCACCTTAAGGGGGGATTTAAAATCATATACACTAACAAGATATTGCATATTCAAGCTTTCAAAGCACTGTTCATTGAAGTTTTTCTTAGAAAATCCTTGTTTCTTGCATTTGTTAGTTTATAAGTTACAATAGAATCTATGCAACCCAATTATGCTTCCTTTGTTTCACAGGATCCATAAATGTCTAGGAGGGCTCCAAAGTGTAATGTCAAGGTGGTATCAGATTCAGAAGACAAATCTGCTCCAGAAATGGCCCTAGAAGTTCAGTTTGGTGATACTAAATCTACCACGGGAGTTGCCCTTGAGTTCAAGTGGGGCGAAAAACATACCAGAATAAATGATGGAAGAATATTTGATATATCAAAATATCAAGAAATCTAGTATTCATAAGGCTGCTGCACACCTAGAACTGTTTCCATGTGCAGAAGTGATAGGGTGGATTCTTCCCTACATAGATGTTAAAGCCCAGATCATTACAAGTGATGCTGGAAAAGGCTTTGCTTCCTTCCAGCCTACCCACATAGGAAAATCCTACAAGTTCCCAGCACCCAAATTCTTCTTAATAGAAGATTGGGTTAAAAGTTTAAAGATAGATCACGCAAAGTGTGCAAAAAAAATGTTGATCCCTGGCAGACAATTACGTCAAAGAACTAGTGCAGAATACGAGACAAAGTTCCTAAAGACTCCGTTCAAGGTTGCTTCCACTCTTTTGTGCAGAGTGTATGGAAGAGCCAGTTAAAGATACTACAAACTCAGATAGATACCGCTATTATATCATATCATGATGCATGATATAGTGTTTAGTTTGGATGACATTATCTTGGAGAACATGATGCGTGCCATTAATGATGCACATAAGGGACTTAAGAAAAAGAAGGCCGAGTTTTATATGTCGTATTACCTTATTGATTGTATTATGGTCATGAATCCTTTTCCAAAGATTGGATGCAAATGGAATCCTAGCAAAAATCCAGTATACGTGGCATATCAGATCCTATGGATCCACAGGCATGCAAGTTTTTACAAGAAAATTTGTGAAGAATTCTTGATGCCATTATATAAATTGATTTTTTACAAAGAAACTAATTGTATGTCGGATGAAGCCCTTATTGTAGCCACACATTTAGGGGATTATTTATTTACTCTAGAAGGTAATTATTTGTGGGTGTATGGATGTTCAAAGAGTCCACTACTGATGCCTAAATATGTCACTGATTACATCATATTAAGGGAAATAGTGAGACATGTATTTATCAATGGTGTTGGGAACTTATTACATGAAAACAAGAAATATTCGTGGCCACCACTCCCAATCATAGTTGGGGCGTATAAATTCAACAAAGTCAAAGAAGCTGAAGAATTTGTGAAAGAACTGGATTCTTATCATTTCGACAAAAATATTTTTGCTAGAAATGACCACCTTCAAAAAGTTGCTTTGCATTTCCAATCATGTAGGATTAATTATGAATATAGAAATAATTTTTTTTGGGAGGAGGAAATGTACATAAGAGCAAAGAATCTTGCATATTTATACAAAAGGTTTGGAAAAAGGAAAGGGGAAATTTCTAGCAGGACAACTAATATATCAACAAAAGAATAATTAGAATAAGCGGCAAGGAAAAAGGCAATTGAAGAAGCTCTTTCAACTGAAAATGCGAAGAGAATGCAAGAAGAAGAGCTGGACAAGAGCATAGAAGAAGAGAAACAAGATAAATAAAAAGGTGAAGAAGCACGAAAGAAGGAAGAACGGAAAAAGGATGAAAAGCTGACTGCGGAACAAGAAGAAAAAAAATAACAAGAAGAAGAACTAATCAAGAAAGCTATGGAATATCAAGAATTGCAATAAGGTAATGGCCAACAATATATGGAAATTGGTCACCCAACAGATAGTAACACTGAATTTCCTCTCACTGGAGGACATCTTCCTCTAGTTGATCCAGGACTTACACCGTTCACACCTTCCGAGCAACATTCGGTTGCTAAGCTGGAAATGATAGACTATGATCCTAAAAGAAGGACTATCATGAAAATAACATAGAAGATACTGAAAGTTGCTTCGAAACCAGATATTGTCGCCATACAAGAATTCCTCGTTGTTGAAGGAACGAATAAAGATCCAAAATTTACTGCATCTGTAAATGTTGTTGCAGCATTAGAAAATGAGGATAATATATATAAATTAGTGGAAAGCATAGAAAGAAGCAAAGCCAAAGTAGTCAAATTGAAAGATAATTTGGTGCAGGCTAGGAGCGAAGGAATTTAAATAAGGCGCTAGCAAGATGCCTTAGAGTTGAAAAAATAAAATCCATGTAGACTATTCAAAGTCTGGAGGATGAAAAGGACTCACTCAATGTCCAGGTGGTGATATTATAAGGAGAAAAGGAAGACCTTCAATCTCAACTAAGCATGTTACAGGAGAAAGAAAACCAGTTGGATCAGCAGGTCGAATCTCTTACTATAGAGAAAGGAGCTTTGCAAGCTGAAGTGGCAAATATTAATAGAGAAAAAGTATCCCCGGTGGATCAACTAAATACTGCTCAAGAACAAAAGCAATATTTGACACCATTTTATGAATGTGCTTCTGTATTACAAGAACAATTGTTCCATTCCCAAGATTTTCTTACTGAGAAGACGTATGAAGTGCAAGGGATGGTAACTAGGATTAAGAAAATTTTCGATGATGCCACTGCTACAAGGAAAAATCTTACTGAAATTTATGATAGGATGAACAACCTAACTGCTTGAAGGAAAATAGCCAAAGAATTTCCTCTGCATTTGCCTAAGAGATCAACGACTGAACTCAAGCTAGATTTTTCTATTTTGAACAGTTGACAGAAAGAAAAAGAAAAAAAAGTTACAGAATGAAGTGAGGGACTCCTTCTCCAAATGTGAGGATATTCACCAGAGCATCTCCAAAGCTTTCGAGAAATTTCATCTACCACCTCCTAGCTCGTTTGAAAATTTGGTATCAAAATAACAATGCTTGGTTGAACTAAGGACTATCAAGGAAGAAGACATTGCTGCTATCAGGAGTTTGGAGAGTATTACTCTACAATGTGTGCAGGAGCGAATTGGACAAGCTACAATGAAGACTCATTACTTAGCAAATGGCCACAATGCAACAACTAAAGGGTTGATTGTCATGATCAAAGATTTAGCATTTCATGAATTAGCTTTAAACCTATTAGAACCTCAACAATTGAATGTAATATCCTATCAAAGTGGCCTTTGGAATGATTATATCCAAATTCAAGGAAATGCTCCATCAACTTAGTATAATATTGTATTATGTTTTAATATTTTTGATCACTTATTTTGTAATCACAAAAGGAAAAAATTGTGAAAAGCGAAAGGTCCAAGGAATAGGAAGTGATAAGTCACCCCAAGGCTGGGTTTGTAAATATAAATAGGAGAAACTAGAAGAGAGAAGGGTTTTTGGCTTCTGAAGCATTGTACTAGACTCTTATGTAAGAAACTATTTTCTGCTAATGAGAAAGACAATTTTTTTGGTTGAAGGCATACATGGAATGTTGTATTGAAGCATATGGACTAATGTGTAGAAATTATTTCTTCCTTTTGTTCATGAATATGCAGTTAGATCTTTCTTTTGTGTTGGATTATTCTAATGGTTTGAATTATATTGTTGTTTATGAATACAAATGCAATTTTTTTTGTATTGGTGAGTAATGAAAGTAATAAATTCCAATGCTCAAGTTATCTATATATTGATTTTATTATGTAATTGTTAGTTACATTATCTCCATTAGTTATCTTTTGTAATTGTATGATGAAGTTCACAAGGCATTATTATCGCTTTTCAATTTTTCTCCTTGCAAGGATAGGTTAAGTAGATTAAAATTTTGTATTTAATTAGGACATCAAATTGTTTGATTGACAGTAAAGGGGTGATAATATGAGAGGTAAGAAACTACGCATCACTAAGTGAGGGCTCTTTATACTCGTCAAACAGGCATAGGTATAATCATATGCATTTAGAATTAGCAATATGCAATGCATTTAAACCTTAAAACTCTAAATGGTGGATTGGTCCACATCCAATAAACCTATCACAAGAGCGTTTTGTACGGTGGTTGGATCATAAACTGGACGGGTTCCCTTTTCCAAACAGTGAATAGTCTAATTGGTACTTTTCATTGGGGAGAGCCCCTACTGTAGACGCAAGGAACTTTCCAGGCATCAACAAATTTGGCACTAGAAGGAGGGAAGCCATTGTATGGCTGGTAAAGGAATTCCATTCCCTCGAGGATTTTTCTCTGGGTCTCTACTTGAAAAATGTCAACCTAAAGGTTCAATACCCGACTCTGAACATGAAATTACTAACCTTGAGACTGAACACATTGAAACTTTATACGTTGTACCACACCAAGAATTCAATAACTTCAGGAGATACACAATATCATACATTATAAAACTTGGAGGATTACCTGTAGTTCTGTTACTACCTAGGAGGTGTGCTCCTCTGAGAAGATCTAAACAAAATGAGGATTATGTTCTGGTGGAATCATTGGAGGAGTTGGTTGATTTTCCTCTGCAAGACATACTAGAACCCATCGATCAGTTAATACCTTATTCCCCTTAATAAATTTATTATCAACACAAACAACCACCTCCAAAATCATCCCCACGGTATCCTCCACGTGTTGGTCATATGGCTCACAATGTAAATCAACCACCTTCTTGGAGAGCGAGAGGTCCTTTAAATTTACCTGCTCCATTTCATGATTTACCTAAGCATCCAGAGTGAGTTTTACCTAAATTTGACCCTAGCAAAGGCATTTCCACAGATGAGCATTTAAAAAGATTCTACTTGGCTTTAAAATTTTTAAATGTAGAACATGAAGATGTGGTATGTCGTCTGTTTCCTTTTAATTTTGAGCCAAAAGCTTCATCTTGGTTTTTTGGCTTACAGGTTGGTTCAATAACTGATTGGGACAGTTTTGAGAAAGTTTTTCTAAGTAAATTTGGTGAAAAATGAACATTAGCATCACTTATGAAAGAATTGTTGTCTCTCAAGATGGACAAAAGAGAAAAAGTTCAAGATTTTAATCAAAGATTCACCATTGTCTTGAATAAAATCAATGCTACTTCTAAACCCGCGGAAGAATATTTAGTTGAATATTATACTACAACATTATATCCATCTCTAGACATGTTTGTTAAGCGTTCCTATAAAAATAATTTGACAAAAACATTGAAGAGGCTAAGAAGGTAGAAACAAAGATGAACTGTATTTTTAAGCATGCAGTAGAAACTGAACCTAATCCTCTTGCTTCCAAGAACCATTATTGTTGACAAGGCCTGCTGAAGAGCAATCAATTGATTTAGAAAGTGTTGTTAAGTTGGTTCAGAAGTTGTCAAATAAAATTGTGGATTTGTAGAAGGAGAAAAGAGAAATTTCATCCATGAAGAAACCTTTTAAACCTTTTTACAAGAAAAGAGAAGAAAGTCCAAAGCCTCCAACAAATGAAGTATTTGTTCTCAACTTAAATGAAGTAGGCATGGATCACTTTTGTAATTTCCATTAGGAACATCATTCAGAAAAGACTTGTCCTCAATGGATTAATTCTATGGCATTGGTAATGAATCAACTTTTGGAAAAACAAATTCTAGATGAAGAGAATGACAATGAAAGAATACAATCAAATGAAACTGGGGAAAAAATGAAAAAACTACACTTGTATTATGGGACAGTGCACTGAACCTAGATCTAGAAGATGAAGAAGAAATAGAAGAAATACATAATGTGCAAGTCTCCTCTATTGATTACGCAACTTGAAGTAAAGGGCTAGTAGAAAATCAAACTGTATCCTTCCCAAAAGGAAAAACAAGTAATGTTGCTCACAAGGCTCAAAATAAAACAATTGATGTAACTCAACCACCCCAAAAGATGGCAAAGAAAATATGTATTAACCCCTCGGAAGTTTTAAAAGGATTATCGTATATTACTCATAAATATTCAAACCCTTCATCAAGTAATGAAGTTGTAGATAGAAACATTGGAGGAAATCATAATGTGGGGTATGATATTATTGAAGATATTAAAAAGACTAAAGCTAACATATCTTTATTTGAAATGTGTAATCTTATGTAGTAGAGGAAAATATTACTGGAAGCATTTGATCTCAATCCAAAAACAAACCCCTCTACTAATAAATATAAACAGCAAGTCATCATTGACCCATACACTCAGATTAATGAAGCTAGTATTGGTGGTAAATCTAAATCTCAAACTCCACCTTTTCTGCTTACTTTCGAAATTTTTAATTATAATGTGCACAATTGTTTGGTGGAATCGGAAGATTCATCTAATGTTATGCCATTGTCAATTTGCAATAATATTAATGGAAAACCAATCCATTCTCCCTCTAGGATCATTCAACTAGATAGATTGGATGTCGGAGTAGTGGGAGAGATGAAGAATGTTCTGATCAGATTGGCTATTAATCAAAGGGTTTGCAAATTTATTGATATCGTTGTGGTGGATATACCCGAATATTAGTATGGTTTGTTACTAAGTAGAGATTGGCTGAGTAACCTCAATGGATATTTTTCTATTGACTGATCTCACTTGTGGTTGCCTTACCAGAACACGCAAAATCAGATTAAGGTACTTAGGGAACCACATATGAAGTTCAATGTGACGGGGTTGGAAGGAAGGAACGAACCAATGAATTTTACGCATTCTATATTGGGAAATTATTTCTTAGAGACTGATCCTGGATGTTATCAGACTGAAACAACCTGTCTTGAATCAGACACATAGTTGGATCTCCTTCAATTCTCGCAGACTGATGATAACGAATGTAACATATTAGAACTAGTTACTAATGTAGATGTAAAAACTAACTCTGATAGAGTAGGATTTAATTTTTGGACTTTATATTTTGATGGCTCTCAAACACATGAGGGAACATGAGAAGATTTTTCCCTCATAGATACTTATGGGAAAATAATATTTCTCTCTTGTACATTAGAATTTGAGTGCACCAATAACACTGCTGAGTATGAGACTTTGATTCATGCACTCAAAAGGGCTATTGATTTGAATGTTAAAAATTTAAAGGTTTTTGGTGACTCTGAGATAATTGTCAGGAAATTTAGGAACACTATTCATTATTTATCTCCACACTTAAAAGGATACCAGGTAGAGGTATGGAATTTAATTTCAAATTTTGATTCCTTTAATATCAACTCCATTCCTAGATCTAAGAATTTTGATGTTGATTTACTAGCTATTACTGCTTCTCGTCTAGTTCCTCTTAATGACAAATTATCTATTGAATTTCTTTTCATACCATCTGTCCCAGAAAATGTTACAAATTGGAGAGTATTCAATGATGATAAACAAATTATTAACTTCTTAACTGATGAAGATACATTCAAAGGGTCGATCATCGATGAAACAAAGCATAAGTCAAATCTGAAAAATGTGGATGAAGATTAGTCCAAGGGAAAATTTATGCCAAAAATAGTACGCACTCTGTAGAATCTATTTGATTTGCAGCATAAATTCAGAAAGCCAACAATTTTTAAAACTAACAGCTCTTCAATGAAATATGAGTTGGTGAATTTGGGCACTGAAGGGGAACCAAAGCATGTTAATCTTGGCACATTTTGTTCACCTAGTGAAAGGCACAAATTCATCAAATTATTTCAACAATATAAAGACGTATTTTCTTGGACTTGTGATGACTTGAAAACATATGATACTAGTATTATCCAACATGTTATTCCTATCAAACAAGAGACTAAACCATTTCAACATAAACTTCGGAAACTGCATCCCACTTTGGAGCCCCTTATTCAAAAAGAATTAAAGAAGCTATTGGATGCTAAACTCATTTTTAAATTCAGGCATTTAGAATGGGTAGCAAATCTAGTACCTGTACGTAAAAAATATGGGGAAATATGGTTATGTGTGGATTTTTGGAACTTGAATAGAGCATCTGATAAACACAATTATCATGTTCCTCCCATGGAACAAATATTACAGCTCATCTCAGGTTAAAAAATGTTCTCCTTATTAGATGGATTTTATGGATACAATCAAGTGTTAGTAGCAGAAAAATATTGTCTCAAGACAACATTGTGCACGAAATGGGGAACATTTGCTTATAGAAGAATTCCATTTGGCCTTATGAATGCTGGAGCCACATTCCAAAGTTCCATGGACATTTCTTTTTGAGGATTGATTGGCCACAGTGTAGTTTTTTATTTGGATGATGTCACAGTTTTCTCCAAGAAAAGGGAAGACCATGCTTACCATTTAAAACAAATTTTTGATCGATGTAGAAAATATGGTATTTCCCTTAACCCTAAAAAAAGTGTATTTGTTGTTTTGGAAGGGAGATTAATAGGACACATCATTTCAAAAAAGGGAATCTCAGTCGACCCTGAAAGAATCCAAGAAATATTATAGATTCCCATGCCCCACAATAATAAATCCATGCAATCATTCACGGGAAAAATAAATTTTGTTCAAAGGCTCCTATCAGATTTTGCACAAATTGTGAAACCTTTGCAACAAATGGTTAAATAGGCCGTGCAATTTAAGTGTATTGAGGTAGAAAAGAATGCTTTTAAGGATATTAATAGCGCAATTTCTCATGCACCATCATTAAGCCGTCTGAATTTTGAAAAATATTTTATCATTTATACTATTTGTGTCCGATCATTCCCTCGCAGCAATGCTCACTCAAAAAGGAGAGCAAGGGGATGAATATCCAATATATTTTATTATCACTGGGTTAGAAGGGGCTGAACTAAACTATCCAGATGTAGATAAACAAGCTTACACGGTGTTTAAAGCTATAAAACAATTTAGACCCTATATTCTTAAAAATATGACCAAGGTCTTAGTACCTCAACCAACTGTCAGGTCACTATTTGTACAAAAAGAATTAGGAGAAAGACATGGGAATTGGGTCACTACATTACAAGAATATGACTTGGAATTCAATCCCGCTAACATCATCAAAGGACAAGGATTATGCAAATTAATCACTGAGAATCTGACAGAAGAAGTCAATGAATGGGATAATGAAGTTGAGATGAATTTAATTGAAGTTTGTTCCATGTATACTACACCCAAATCTTGGTACCGCGATCTAGTACATTATTTATAGCATGGGTATGCTCCAAAGCATTATAATTCAAAGCAAAGAATGACTCTTTGTTTGAAGTCAGCAATGTATAAAATAATCAATGGAATGTTATTCCGAAGGAATTATGATGGAGTATTTATCAGATGCTTGGAAAAAGAATATGCTCAGAAGGTACTGAAAGAATTGCATGATGGGGCTACTAGAGGCCATTATTCTAGGGATATGTTATATAAAAATACTATCATCAATATTAATATTAATAAATGATAATTAAATAATATTAATTATTAAAAGTTATAACTCTTTACGAAGAGACACCTCGTTCCCTTCTAGTAATTATATATATGGGCCTTTATACATTTGTATATCATCATATCTTATTTATCATCTTTTATATAATTTTTTATTTATGGATTATTTGTCATTTCTGAAGTGGAAGTTCGAGTAAATGAGTTTTTTCTCGTTTCATTGGTATCAAAGCCACTCTAATCTAGCTTGTGGCCATGATTTGAGAGCTTCTTTGGTTTAATAGGATCTTTGATCCATAGTAATCCTTTGGCCATTCTTCAATATATGCTAAGAAAATTACTCCCTACATCTTACATTCTTCTCCAACATCCATTCCCTCCGCTACTCTGATTTTCCACTTACTCTACTCCTATACCCCATCACCATATCATTGCTCTCAAAAAGTCCCTTCCAATTTGATCTTCCCTCCACACTCATCTGCTCTCCCTCACTCCTACCGGCACTCATCTCCCCACACTGGAGTCAACCCCTCTGTAATGTCCCCATTTTGACCGGAATTATTGGATTGATATGTAAATATGTAATGTATGATTTCTATTGTGGAGCTCAAGGCCAAGACCCCGCCAGTGAATGCTCGGATTATGGATTCAAATATTTTATATATTGTGGACATGTGCCAATCGTCCATGGAAAAATGTACATCATGTAAATATTTATAATACAAATAAAATGTCTAAGAGCTGGCTATGGAAGCAACTAAAATCAGGGGGATGTGTTTAACCACTAGGGAGAGATCAGGGGTGTGGGATCCAATCCTTTATTTCCAATTGTCATCATGAGAACCCATCCTGACTTCCCTTGCTGGTATTTAATTATGTTGTAAGAAGGCAGCTGAGAAATCATCTCATGAATTTATTAGAGCATGGGATGACTGCAAAAATTCATATGGAAGGTTATGGGATTAGTTTACTTGGACCAGAAGTCATTTTTTCTCATGGGAATTCATTTCCTATAACTCCCATTCCATTATTGGACAATCAGAGACCAATTCAAAGTAAGCTATGCATTCCCAGCACGAGAAATTGCAAAAATCACGACTTGAGAAAGATCCTTGTTTTCAACTGTCAAAAACACCTAGAAATTCATGTGGGGTGTGAAATCGAGTGGGGGGTCCATAAAACCAAACCCTGGGGTGAATTTGGTAGTTTCTAAAGTCCAAAATTCCATGGAAGAACCCAAATATAGAAGCCCAAAAATTGAATTTTGTGGCTGCAATTTGCTTTGCCATAAATCAGAAAATTAAAGAGGAAATTGAAAGTAGAGAGAGAGACCAGAGGTTCGAATGGCTTGATAAACCCAGTGAAGGAAATAAATCTCTAAATTTTTATCATCTTGGACCTTTCTATGCCCACCTTGAATAGCACTAGAGGGAAGGGGCGCCTAAGGGACTATGTAGCAGAGAACGAGACTTTCCTTGTGTTGGGTGTGGTAGGTATTATGGGTGCCAAGGCCGACTGAGACAAATTGAGATGCATGTAGCTATGTGGTTGACCTCACTGGATTAGAATTACCCTCTTCCATCTCCCTGCATCTTTGATAAACCCAGCTGTGTGTTGGCTTATCATGAATGAGTCTTCCTATGGCTGTGAGTGAGCCCATATAGTTCCTCCTTAGTGGATACATAGCCCAGCTCGAGGCTGGCCTCTCAGCAGAAAGATAAAGTGCTGGACAAAGTGCCTATGGATGGGTGGAACGTTTCTCTTCCATATCCAGTTGCTTGGATGACTTCATTGAAAAGATAAGTTGATAATTGTTAATTTATTGTTTTGTTGAATGTGAATGAATTATTGATATTACTATTTGTGCATGAATTATTATTGTTATTGTGCCTGTGATGAATATGCTAATATTTGCATGATGTGTGTGTGAGATGGTTTATTTTTTGTTGTGTATTTTTATTATGCATCTTCACACACATTTAAATGTTCATGAATTTCATAATATGGTCGTGGGGGCGAAATATAGAATCCCCCATAAATCGTTCATGTTCTCGTCATTGATCAGATTGATGGGCAAGGACGTGAAAGAGTGGTATTAGAGCCAATGGTTGTAGCACTAGGGTTGTTTTGGCCATAATCCACACCCACAGACAAGAAATCAAATGCACATGAGGTGGTGATAACATTTTGGTTAAATTCTTGGCCTTAAAATTACAGATGGTTTATTAGCAGAGAGAAGAAATCATGATTGATGAGTATGGTTCACAGCACACCCTTGACTTGTACGCTGGATAATGGAGAGTGGGAAATTCGTTGGGTATATAGCATCTATCCATGTGTTTGATTTTGATTAGCAGCAGATATAATAGTATTCTTTCCAAAACTACTCTCTTAGTAAGTCATTTACCACTTCTGGAAATAGAAAATTGGGAGAGTTTGAAGTGGACCCCATCTGTGCCATGTGGGAAAGAGGAGTATGATGTGGACCAGCCAAGTTGGAAGACATGTGGGTAGATGATGTCCATAGTATACAGGTAGCATAGAGTATGGATCCATTACGATCGTCGGTCGATCGTCGGTAGGCATTTGCGGGGGTACCGCGAAGAGGAGTTCGTGGCAAGCCATAGAGAAGCTCCACGCGCATAATGGATAATAAGTCCGTAGAGTTCTGCAGAGAAGATTCCATGATAGTACCGCAGGAGAAAGTATGCGACACAGAGAGAAGTTTGCGAGCGCAACAGAGGAAGGCTCGTGGTCGCAGCAGTCAGTGGTCAAGAGTCATCGATTGTCGACGTGTATCCGCAGGGTTTCCAAGATGTGTTCCGAGGAATAGGGCACGAAGAAAGGTTCGCAGGCGCAAAAGAGTATAAGTCCGCAGGGCTCGTCAGTCGATGGTAGTTGGATGTCGATCGTCTGTCGACGGTCGGGGTCGGCGGTCAGTAGTGTGTATTTGCGGGGTTGCCAAGGTGTATCTCAAGGAATGGGCCATGGGTATAAGCCCAAGGGAGCGACCAAGAATAGTTCCATAGTATTCGTTGGTCGTCGGTAGTTGGATGTCGCCCATCAATTTGCGGGGGTTCAAAATTACTTCCCAAGGAAAGTTCACGAGACGTCGACAACACCACTTTGGAGTTCCATTGTGGGGGTTTTCCAATATGTCGTTATGATAAATGCCAACAAGGAAAGTATGACCCTGTAGTGGCGAGGAGAATTTTAGCTTAGAATTTGATGGGCCCAAAAGCATTTGGATTTCATTGATGAAGGTCACAGAAACACCAGCGAGAGGCTCGATCCCATTCTACTCCGATTTGGCCGAAATTTTGAATTAGTGACTTTTAAAGATCGGTGTCTAAATGCACAATTGATGCTCGATTTGGGCCGAAATTGATATGGTGCGTTTTCAACCAGGAACACGACTACATCTAGAATATTGGAGCAAAATTCCATTGGTTGTGAGACCAGGGCGAAAGGAGGCCAAAATCCACTATTCTGGAGCACTTTTGGGGATTTTGGAAAATTACAGGAGGTAAAAGTGACCCTAGATGTCGAAACCAGAAAAATTATTGAACTCAAAATTTTACATACTCATCAACACAAACAACTTTCGTTAGACGAAGTTTTTCCAAAAATTCTTAGTTTATGAAATAGCCAGTTTTGGTAAAAATTCGTGCAAAAGTTAAAAGTAGTCAAACCCAAAATTTTGTAGAGTTTGACTAGGGCATCGGATCAACAATCTGAAAGTTGTTGAGTAATACTTGCTATATGTACTAACTATTTCTGATAGAAAAAAATTTCTATTTATTTCTAGATTCTCTTATGTGGATGGTTGAAGTTGGTCTCCAGAATTAATTACACCTATAAAAACAGTGCATAATTGAGCAAAATTGTCATTTTTGGGAGGATGTAATTTTAATGTACGATATCATAATGAAGCATGAAGATACTTGTTGGAAATATTATCCAGAGGGGAACAATGGTGCACAGTCAGAATCTAAGTGAGAAATTCAGTGGTCTCATGGATCATAACAGAAAAGTGCATGTAACCATGTTTTGACAAAAAATGTCAATTTGAGTAGTTTCCAGAATGTATGAAAATCAATTTTGTGAGGTTCTAAGAATGTAATGAATCTAAAATGCATAAGAACCAAATTGAAGGTTCCTATTTTTGAAACATGTTTATAGTTGTTTCAAATAGAAAGCAGAGCAGAGCCTCTAGGCTTGATTGGGAAAGAAATTATCAATGTGGTTGACTTCGAAAGCGACCAAAATTCTTGAAAAGTTTTGTGTGATGGTACAGGTGTGTGCCAGAAGTGAGTACTTAGTTTTCATATGCAGTATGGAGGAGTGACAACCATGCCTAAAGATGAAAGAATAAAAGAGACCAATGATGGATATTGGTGCCTTGGATAAGAAGGCATTTAAGGTATTACTATGATTAATATGTGCAATTTGAATTGCATGAAAGAGTCATGGAAGCTCTTGATTCTTGGATATGGATATTATATTCCATAAGATAATTCTCTACAAATTATGGAATAGGAAAGCAGGAAAATGAATATGAAAATTGGGAAGGCGATGGGTGAATTAGCCTTGTGGGCAAGTGGATGTATGTTAAGAGAAGTTGCAGGATATGAACCCACAACTTATAAATAAATAATGAGAATGGGAGGAAACCCCATTCACCAAGAAGTTGTCATGAATGGAATAAGACATTCCAATTTGTGGACCTGTCATGTGGTTCATGGTAGCGATAAATGGCCATGCAAGGGCTACCAATTAGGAGATGAAGCATTCATGTGTGTGAATCAGTTGTATGGTTCAAAATGCGGAAAATGTTTCCATGGGAAAGGAAATCACGTCTCATAGTTGAATGAGGCGCAAAGGAAAACAATGGACCTTAACAAGACTCCATATGGAGTTGAAATGGAATAAATTGCAACAATGTTAAGTGCTAGGGAGTCTAGGAAAAGGGAAGGTGGACTTGACTAGAATTTCCCAAAGCAAACGGAGCAGCAAAGCAATGTGAACAGAGTGCAATGAGAGATGTTGTGATGACCAAGGAATGATACATAAGGTTGATAGATGGAAGTAACGGAAATTGGAGAATAATATCCATTAGGAAACATTCATAAAAAGGGAAATTTCTCACCTTAAAATTGTTTTGTTTATAACATAAGATTTGCATGGTAGGTAAGTAGCACGTATAAATGTTATACATGTGTGTATTGAATTGCTACTTGGTGAGAAAATAATATCTAATGATTCCTTTTGTGCTTGGAAGAGAGGTTGTGAATTAAATCGGCTATGATATCGAAGAGGAAATTCCATGCTATGATGAGGAATTGGAAAGGGAGAATTGCTCAAATCTTCTCTTTCTGATATATTTATATTTTCTGAGTTAATGTATAGAAATTTGGCATAGGAATAATGGAAATGCAAAAGATTAGATAGTTGAAATGCATATGCACTAGTGGGCATATTATGAGATAATGCATAGTGCATGTGAATATGTTTGTGCATACACATGATGTTGCAAATTGGTAAAAGTAGTGTGATTTTTCATGTGCAATGATCCACTTATGATCATTATTGTGGTTGATAATAATTATTGTTGATGGTATTGGTTGTAGGAACAAAGACAACAAAAACATGGTTGAATATGATGATGGTGTTGCATGTGACCAATAGCCTTGTGAAGAAAGGCTAGAGCGACACATCCATGATCAAGAGGTTAGTGGAATGACTATGTAGTACTTGGCAAGAGGCCAATTGATCAGGTAACATGAGATATGTTGATGGCATACATGTAGGTAATGCTTGATTTATGGTGATTGTATAAATGTTGTAAGAGGATGGGTAATAATCCCTTCAACCATGTTTTAATACTCATAAAATGGTATGCATGTAATGTTGAATACATTTATGTGAATGCCATACCACCATGGAAAGGTGAGGTATGGGGTAGTAAGGGAAAAGAACCTTATACCATGTGGTTGTTTAAAATTTAGACTGCATTCATAAGAAATAAGAGCATGCCATGTGTGAGGCCATGAGAATGTTGGGTTGTGAAGCATGCAATGCTAGACAAGTATCCCATGAACTCCCTATTGGTGTTAATATGGGATGAAACCTCTTTGCCAACAAGCAGGAGTGAGTGAAATCCCGATGTTATGTTCAAGTGGAGAAGAAAGGCGCCCAAATAGTTAACCAAGTGATTGGGGAGATGGTTGGGTATTGTGTTGAAGCATTGACTAAGATTCCCAACTTACCATGGTAAGACATCTGTGTAGGCACACATTTGTTTTAGAGCAATGTCGTAGTGCATTGTGTTAGGATATTTTAATACTCCATCCTTGTCCTACCTAGCATTATTTATTTTTCCTACTAGTTGATGATGTCATTTTCCCCCTAGTGGTGTGCATATGTCATCCAAGATCCATCTACCACCTTCTAAGCCCTGCATGCATCATTTTAGGACCACTTCAATCAGTTCCCTATTTTATAGGAACCTACTGAGTCTTCTAGTGCAGTCCACCTGAGTTATCTGACTCTTGTGGGGGGTTAGAGCTCCGGATGCCACTGATTGTGGCCTCGTGTGCCCTTTTATGACTGGCATGCATGACGGACTCACTATTGCACCCTCCTTAGTCAGTTAACTAATTGTGACTTCGGTTAGCTGAATTTAGGCTCAGTTCAGTTGACTTTGAGTCTTCCAGAGCACTCCAATGGTGATAATCCCTATGCTAGACCAACTGAGGTTCGAATTCTCTCCATTGTATTATCATTGTTCATTATACTGATAATTTAGTAGTGTGACATTATTCTTCTCCTATCTGATTTCTGTTGTATTAGTATTCTTTTGCTCTTTCTACTGCAGTTTTCACTCTTCTTCAAATTTTCTGCTCATTCTTTCTTTGTGAGGTATCCTCGGCTCTTTAGATATGTTGTGACATAGAATTTCACATGGTATCAGAGCCATGGAGCGAATAGGTTGAGAAGCTGCTTTCGGTAGTGCACTAGAAGCCTCTGGATTTCCACAGCAAATCCTAGTGTCGTTGCATTGAATTCATTGGAGAAATCCAATGAGGTCTAGCCAGGTGTGAAGGATCCAGATAAAAGTTCCTACTGTCCTAAAGCAGTGCTCAGTAGAATTCTACATCCATTATTGAGATTTTTTTGCAGGTTATTCGAAGTTTTTGAGTGTAGCAGCAGTTTTTTGCAGATGCAGCAATTATGCTGCAGTAGCAGTAGCAAATATTTTCCATTGTTTTTGCAAGTATTCTACAACAGCTTCCATGAATTTGAAAGCAATTCCTCCTCTCTATCCATTCAAATATGATGAGTGGAAACCAAAGATGATAGCATATCTGAAGAGACGAGGTCTTTTTGATATGTGTATTGGTGTTATGAGATATTTTTCTTCCTATGAAGAAGAGAATGATTGGCTAAATGAATGTGACAGAGCCTTTGGAGCAATGTGTATTGCTATGTCTCCTAGTATGCGCTACCTCATTGATATTGTTGAATATCCAAGTGATCTATGGGCCCAACTCGACAAAGCATTTGGAAAGAATAATGAAGAGACTGGTGCAAATTATTTGGAGAACAAGCCTAGTGATACCTCCTTAAGTGTTATCTCTAATTATGTCTTGACCTCAATCATATCTCATGATGAAGTTGTTCAAGATGAAGAAGAAGCTGCAGATTCAACACTCATGTTATCAATGTATTTATTTTGAATTTTGAGCAAGATAAGCCAGTTCATACTCTAGAATATGAAGAGGTTCTTAAATCCTCTCTTTCACATGAGTCTGTTGGTGTGCAGAATGATAATCTATTGAATGATTTGGAGGTTAAATCAGAGATTGGAGGTGATATATTTTCCCTCCTTGATCACATGCTTCCTATGAACTTCAATTTGATCATTGGCACATGCTCTTAGAGTTTCTCTGAAGATGGAGGACACTACCATTTACTTGGGTTCAAGTTTCAGGCATATTTTGGTGATTTTAGTTTTGATCTCACCCATGTTGGTTCAAAGGAGATCACAAGAAACCATATATCAATTCTTGGAGATGATTCGAAGTCCAAGCCACCACCATAATGTCATAGTTCATTTGGTTATGATCTCACCTATGTTGGATCAAAGGAGATATCAAAGAACTATCTACACATTCCCAGAGTTGATCCTACCTCCGCTAGTTTGAATCACAGGTTCCAGGATGATCTTCATATTTTTGGATTTCTTCTCACCATGTTCAGTCTGAAGAGCAAGTTCATAAATCCTCCATATTCGCTTGCATCCACTAAGGAGAATACAATCACATGTTTTTGGAGCATGATCCACTTCTTCCCAAGAGGAAGATACCTCCAGACATATGATCAAGCATCACACCTACTTGAGTTTGGCGAAATTAATATTTTGGTGTGTTTCAGTCTATTTTGAGGGGGGGGTTTCCCATGAGGTTTTCCCCATTTCCTTGGTTCATGGACTGTTCTTTATTTTTTATCATTTATTTGATTGTATGGATGAACTTTGGTCTTAGTAACCAGGGCCCATGATGCAAAAGTATGAATTAAGGGAGGGTGTTAGGATATTTTAATACTCCATCATTTTCCTACCTAGCATTATTTATTTTTCCTAGTAGTTGATGATGTCATTTTCCCCCTATTGGTGTGAAGATGTCATCCAGGACCCATCTACCACCTTCTGATCCCTACATGCATAATTTTAGGACCACTTCAGTCAGTTCCATATTTTATAGGAGCCTACTGAGTGTTACAGTGCAGTCCACTTGAGTTATCTGACTCTTGTGGGGGGGTAGAGCTCTGGATGATACTGATTATGGCCTCATGCGCCCTTTTCTGACTAGAATGCATGACAGACTCACTATTGCACCCTCCTTAGTCAGTTAACTGATTGTAACTTCAGTTAGCTGAGTTTAGGTTAAGTTTAGTTGACTTTGAGTCTTTCAGAGCACTCCAGTGGTGATAATCCCTATGCTAGAACAACTAAGGTTTGAATTCTCTTGCATGATTCGAATTCTCTCCATTGTATTATCATTGTTCATTATACTGATAATTGAGCAGTGTGACATTATTCTGCTCCTATCTGAGTTCTGCTGCATTATTATTATTCTGCTCTTTTTTACTGTAGTTTTCACTCTTCTTCAAATTTTCTGCTCATTCTTTCTTTGTGAGGTATCCTCATCTCTTTAGATCTGTTGTGACATAGAATTTGACACATTGGGTGCAATGAGTGAATGTGCATTAAAATATTTTGTAAATATGTACTTATGCATGCATATGTGTGGGTACACATGTTAAAATGCATTGTGTGAATGCATGGTTGTGATATATACATCATTGTAATTCGCTGATAGGTGAAATTATAGAATTATTGACAATTCTAAGATCCTTTCATGAGCTACTATGGATGTAGGGAAAATAATTGCATGAAGAAGTTAGTCATGTTTGATGGCTTATCATAATGCTCTGTTGGGAGGATAGAGTTGCATGAAAGGATATGACCGTGTAATCATGAGTATTTAAAGTTTTATTCTATTGCATAGATAATGTGATTGTATCTTGCAATTTTATTGTGATAATGATGCATATAAAGTAATGCATTTATTTCCTTTGAGATATTAACAGATGATAGTGTTTGAATTATTGTGTGTTATAATTCTAAGATGACTTTAGTGATTGCTGTAAATGTTGCAATGAAATGAGTATATGCTTGGGTACTCACGACTTGTTTGGCTTATTGAAAACTTAGATTGCAGGTAGAATTGTCTTAGACATGGCAATGTGTGTAAGTCCAAAATAAAGGATGGAATCAACCGTGTGCAAAATCCAATCATTCTGAGAAGAATCTTATGGTTGTGAAATGTGATTTCTATATGAAACATATTTGAAATTTCTATTTAAGTTTATGAGAAGCATCTCATGGTTGCAAAATCTTATTTTTGTAGGAAACAAATTTATAAATTTCATATTTGAAATTTTGCTAATAATTGTTTGGCTTATCTAGAATTATGTCAGGAGGACTTGTTGTAGGTGGATGTCTAGGTTATGACAGCAAGTGTAATACCATAAGGGACAAAATGCTTCCACTTACAAGATCCAAACAATATGAGCATTGTCTCATGGTTAAATAAATCTAATATATGTAGGAGACTGAATTGTAAATTCAAATTTGAATTGAACTATTAACGTTATTGACTATTTGGTTGGTTGTGAATTGTGTCAAGAGGACACATTACAGGAAGACCATGCGATATGGCTTGCAAGAGTTAAACATCATAAGAAGGACCTCATGTTTGGGAAATCTAGTTTCCATATATATATATATATATATATATATATAAAGAATTGAGAAATTCCAAATGAAATTATTATGTTAGATATCTCATGGCAATGAGATGGAACATGCATTGCCTCAGCTTTAAATTTTGATTAAATTTTTTATGATGTCTCATGTGAACTACATGCTTGTATGTAATGCAGGGGAGACGGTGAAAATATGTCAGTGGGGCATATGTTAGCTGCTAAAGTTGAAATGTAAAAAGAATTCTAAAAGTGGTTTGAGTTTAGAACCCTTGTAAAAATTCCTTGCATGTGCTTGTCTCTCTGCAGTGCTCTTAAATCCAGTAAGAGCATAGGTGCTCAAGAGGATTGCATGGGTATTGGTAACATTTCTACAATCACACTGAAGAGAACTGGAGGGATGGGTACACTCGAGGGACTCTGTGGAAAATAAGGGGTACCATCCTTGTGTTGTGTGAGTGGGTATTGTGCGGTCGTGCTAGCCTGCAGTCAAGTGAGTTACCTATAGATTTCTTGGAGGGAACCACTAGTTTGCATAGGATAAGGAGCCACGTAGTTGTATTTTTTTTTCCTGATAAACCCAATAGAGGTGCTAACTTGGAAAGGGTTGTTGTAAGTTTGATAAACCCAGTAGAAGAGCTGGCTTAGGGTGTTGGCTTAGAATAATGGTTAATGAAATGCCTGATAAACCCAATTAGTGTATTGGCTTGGCATTGGTTATTGAATGTTGTGACGTAGCCAACGTGCTAGCTCAACATTTGTATTATATATATGCACAGGTGATCTAAGGCTTGCACAAACTTGGTTACCTTTCGATGCACACCCTAAAGAGAACTGGAAGGGGCGGGTATGCTTGAGGGACTGTATAGCATAAAAGAGGTACCATCCTTGTGTTGGGTGGGGCAGGTATTGTGCGTGCCATATTTGTCTGAAGTCAAAATGGGATACCTGTAGAGCCAAAGGAAGATGCTTATGCATATAAGTATTTGGTTTATTTTGCATCTTCTTGTTTATTTAATGTGAATGTACATGTGTATATGATTTGGCTATGACACTGAAACTCTTATTAAGGGATGAATCCTATCAAAAAAAATGTATTTGACATGTGTATTGACTAATTGTTTGAGCATAGGTATTCCTGGATGCAAGGAACTTGAAGGCATATTAAGGATGCAGTTGGACATGTGGATGTCCTAAAAATCTCAGTATGAGCAACTAAAGAATGGAAAGAGATCGAAGGGATGTTGATGAAGACAAAGAAAGGCATCGTGTGAGGAGATGGAAGGTAAATAAATAATTTCCATAGGCAGTGGAATCATGTGAACACCGAGGACGGTGTTATTCCAAGGGGGGGGGATGTAATGTCCCCATTTTGACCCTTGGAATTGTTGGATTGATATGTAAATAATGTAAATATGTAATGTATGATTCCTAGCATGGATCTCAAGGCCAAGGTTTTGCTAGTGAATGCTCGGATTATGAAGGCAAGTATTTTATATATTGTGGACATGTGCCAGTAAGACATGGAAAAATGTACAACATGTAAATATTTATAATACAAATAAAATGTCCAAGAGTTGGATATGGAAGCAACTAAAATCAAGGGTTTTTTTATCCACTAGAGAGAGATGGGGGGTGTGGGATCCAATCCTTTATTTCCAAGTGTCGTCATGAGAACCCATCCTGACTTGCCATGCTGATATTTAATTATGTTGTAAGAAGGCAACTGAGAAATCATCTCATGAATTTATTAGAGTATGGGATGACTACAGAAATTCATATGGCAAGTTGTGGGCTTAGTTTACTTGGCCCAGAAGTCAGTTTCCTCATGGGAATTCATTTCCTATCACTCCCATTCCATTATTGTACAATCACATACCAATTCAAAGTAAGGCTATGCATTCCCAACATGAGAAATTGCAAAAATCATGACTTGAGAAAGAACCTCGTTTTCAACTGTAAAAAATGCCCAGAAATTCATGTGGGGTATCCATAGAACCGAACCCTGGGGAAAAAATTGGAGTGTCTAAAGTCCAAAATTCCATGAGAGAACCTAGATATAGAAGCCCAAAAGTTGAATTTTGGGGCTGCAATTTGTTTTCCCAGAAATCAGAAAATCAAAGAGGAAATTGAAATTAGAGAGAGACCAAAGGTTCGAATGGCTTGATAAACCTAGTGAAGGAAAGAAATATCTTAAGGTTTATCATCTTGGACTTTTCTATGCCCACCCTGAATATCACTAGAGGGAAGGGGCACTCAAGGGACTGTGTAGCAGAGAAGGGAACATTCCTTGTGTTGAGTGTGGTAGGTATTTTGGGTGTCAAGGCTGCCTGAGACCAATTGAGATGCATATAGCTCTGTGGTTGAGCTCACTAGCTTAGCATTATCATCCGTCGTCTCCCTGCATGCTTGTTAAACCCAGTTGTGTGTTGGCTTAGCATGAATGAGTGTTCCTATGGATGTGAGTGAGCCCGTATAGTTCCTCCTTAGTGGATACATAGCCCAGCTCGGGGATGGCCTCTCAGCAGAAAGATACAATGTTGGACAGAGTGCCTATGGCTGGGTGGAACGTTGCTCTTCCATAGCCAATTGCTTGGACAAATAATTCATTGAAAAAATAAGTGTATAATTGTTAATTTATTGTTTTGTTGAATGTGAATGAATTATTGATATTATTGTTTGTGGATGAATTCTTATTGTTATTATGCCTATGATGAATATGCTAATATTTGCATGTTGTATATATTGTGTGTATGAGATAGTTTATTTTTCGTTGTGTATTTTTATTATGCATTTGCACAGGCATTTAAATGTTCATGAATTTCATAATATGGCCCTAAGGAGAAATATAAAATCCCTCTAAATTGTTCATGTTTCCGTCGTCCATCAGATTGATGTGCGAGGAAGTGACACCCGCGCATTCCCCCTTGCTCCGACAGCTCGCTGCACTCTCCCCATCGGCCGCTCCTCACTCAACCGACCCCTTCACCAGCTAAATCCCATACTCCCACTATCATTCCCCCACCACATTCTGCTTCTTGCACCTGAACACTTTGCCCACCCTGCTTTTCACTCCCCCCATCGCAACCATTCTCCCTCCACGCCTTTCCACCTACGCCCTCTTTAATTTCGCGTGCTCCTCCCAATCATCCGCTCTAACTATTCATGCCACCATTATCCCTCTCTGATACGCCCATATCCCTCTCACACCTCCATGCATTCCTCCACTCACTCATTTCTGCGCTACACTAACCATCCTCTGCAAATACGTCTCTCTCCTCCATCCCTTTCCCTCATACCTTCTGCAGAACTTGCACGCTCCTTTCTCTCCCTTCACACAACCTCTACTCTCTGTGCCATATCTCTAGCACCACCAATCCATCGCTCTCTCCTCTCTAACACCCAGTGTTCCCTCCATCTACGTCGTTTCTATCCTCCAACTAGCTGTTCCATCACATTTTTTGCTCACACCCACGTTGCTTAGCTCCTCCAAGCGTTTTCTCATGCCCATGCCCTCTTACAAATACCAATTATACAAGGAAGGTGGCAAGGAATAATAAAAAAAAATCGTGGGGAAGAATATTATTGGACACCGTCAATATCATTCTGAAAGTGTTCAATCTCAGAATTGCAGCCTTCAATTGCACAATTTACCAAGATATATCGTTGCTGCCAAACTTCTCACAGATCACTCACAACTGTTCTGATAACTGTCACAACTGTTGGGTTAATTCGGTGGTAGAAGAGGTTTAAAAAATAAAAAAATATATGTGAAAATTGATTGCAAAATAAGTCACACGATAAGTAAGGATTTGAGCCTTCAATATACTGGTTAAGTGTCGCAGATATTACTGCGGCTGTAGACATCACTCGCTGCTATGGAATTCAAGTCACGACATTTAACATAAGACGTGACTACAAAGAAGCGAAGGATAATACTGAGACACGTATTAACCATAATATTAAGCTAAAAAGTGATTATATTAAAAAGTTAAGCTCCTAGGTTCATCTAAAAGGGTTATTATAAAGTTAGGACTTCCAATTCAAAATATAAAGGGGCTAATTTCATAATAAAGCACCATCAAGTATGCGTACATTAAATATATATATTAAGTAAAAAAAATTATTATTATAAAAAAAAAAAAGCATTGGCATATATTCTTAGAAAGTATATATTAAAGACGTACATATTACTTATGGTCAAAGAAGTATCATAGAGAAGTCGAAATTTTAAATTATAGCGATTACATATTATGAAATGTAGTAGCAATTACAAGCAGTATTGAGGGAGTTAGAATAATATAAAACCAATCATAATCTACAGTTTGATATGAGTAAGCAAATCATTCTTAATAAGATGATAGAATAAGAGAATCGTCGCTTAAAAGATCGAACTCAAAAGTTGGAAAAAGCTAAAGAAAATATCGAGAAAATGTTATCATATAAGGATAAAGAAATATCACAATAAAAAAGCACAATCAAAACCTTGAAGACAAAATCAAAAAGTCAAAAAATGACGAAGAGTCACTTTATAGAAGCGATAACGATTCAGAAGAAGAAATAGAGCATCTAAACAAACTCGTCGTCGACAGAAACAAGGAATTTGCGTAGATTTAAGATAAATTAAAATGCCAAGAATCAAAGGACTACTGTCATCAACAACAAATAAAATGACTTTAGCAGTAAAAGGACGACATTAACCACACACACAAGTTGGAGATCACAAAGCTCAATAAAATGTTATCAGACCAGAAGAAATATTCCAACTAAAAAAACATAATAAGACGTTGGTTATGAAAATAAGGAAGTTAAAAAATACTAAAAAAAAAAGAGCAATTTAATGAATACAAGGAAGGTAAATTACTACAAACGCAAGAAGAAAATCGCTACCTTACAAATAACAATCAAGAGTTGACTAAACAAATAAAAAAACTAAAGGATGAAAAGCTAGAAAAATATTCAACAAAGGATGTCCAAACTATGGAAAGAGGAACAATGACCAAAACCATTGAGATAACGACATCATCAATACAAATTCAAACGTCGAAAGGAGAAACTAGCACAAACCCCATCAATGCTCAAATTCCGGAAAACACTTATATTGAAAAGGTATTGATCAATAAATCGTTAGAAGCACCAAAAGTTGAAGTTCCTGTAAACAATCCACAAGTGACTAGAGTACAATATCGCCATCCAAATCACAAGAGTCATTATGATCGACGACAAGGACAAGAGGAAAATTACCAGTATTATTCCTGCTAAGAGTAAAGACAAAATCGACAACTCCGAGCAATCAATCAACAAACAATTCCAATGAACCTAGATCTCAGGTGGACCACGTCACAAATGACTCAACATTTTTACTTCATGTTTAAAATAACACATTGTCTCATTTCGTCAAGTGTCACAACTATCAACACAGAAGATCATGAGAAAGCTTTACAAGCAAGAACACAGGATAAAAGTCTTCCATAATTATGCTTTGAGGACAAAGCATCTCTAAGAGGAAGGCATTGTTATATAAAAATAATAACATAATAAAATAAAATCAATATTACTATTAATAAATGATAATTAAATAATATTAATTATTAAAATTTATAACTCTTTACGAAGAGTCACCTTGTTCCCTTCTAGTAATTATATATATGGGCCTTTATACATTTGTATATCATCATATCTTATTTATCATCTTTTATATAAAAAAATTATTTATGAATTATTTCTCATTTATGAAGTGGAAGTTCGAGTAAACGAGTTTTTCTTGTTTCAATATACTAATGCCCATAAGATCCTAAGAGAAGGGTATTATTGGTCCATTGTTTTCAAAGATGCTCATGCATACGCTCAAAAGTACTGGAAGACTAGCAAAACCAGCTGCACCACTGCAACAAGTAATAATTTCATAACCATTTGATTAATGGGGCTTGGATATCATTGGGAAAATTAATCCAAGCCCATCATTACATCATCGGTATATTCTCACAACTACACATTACTTTACATGTTGGACTAAAGTTGTTTCTTTGCAAAATTCAATGAAGATGTTGTCATCAAATTTATGCAAGAGAATATTATAACTAGGTTTGGGGTTCCAATTTATTTAGTTTTTGATAATGCTTCCTATTTATCTTCTCTGAAATTAAGTGAATTTTCTATGGAAAAAAGGAATCAAATTGCATTATTCTTCCAATTATTATCCACAAGGGAATGGGTTGGAAAAGTCCACAAACAAGAACCTAATCCAAATACTCAAGAAAACTGTAATTGAAAACCAAAGAAATTGGCATATTGGCAATTGCTCTTCCAAATGCTTTATGAGTTGATATAGTCACACCAAAGAACTCATTAGGAGTTTCCTCGTATACTTTAGTTTTTTGGAGAAGAAGCTATTATTTGGCCTAACATTCTTGTACCCTCACTCCAGTTAGCCCAAGCATCCAGAGGATCCAATAGCTGTGTGATGCAAGCAAGAATTAATACCGCTCTTAAACTTGAAGATGAAAGAGAAAAGGTTAGGAACAAGTTTAATTCACATCAATGCAATATCAAGAGATGGTTTGACAACTGAAAGGAAGGAAACAAATATTTTGAGGTAGGTAACTTAGTCCTAAAGTGGGATCAACCCCATGAAGAAAAGGGTAAGCATACCAAATTCCAACATTTATGGCTTGGCCCTTACACTATTGCTGAGAAACTTGGCCCAAGAACGTATAGATTACAAAATTTAGAAGGGAAAGTGTAAACTATTCCTATAAACAGCCAAGCTTTGAAGCAATATTTTACATAGTTTTAGGAAAACCCTTTTTGTACATAAATAAAGTTTTTTCCTTGCTGTTATTTTATTTTAGCCTAGTTGTTATTTGCTTAAACCAAGTGTTACTTCTTTGATTTGAATCCTTAATTAAAATTCAGTCCAACAGTCAGAGTGTTGAATGGGAAACTGCAATCCTATTATTATTCATGTAATAATTCTTCAGTTAAATGATCTTTAGAATTCTAGAGGGTGTGAGAAATATTTCGAAGACCAGAAGTTTCTTCTTATTGAAAGAGTCAATGGTGCAGCTTCAAGCACTATCATTCTAAGGATTTTAATCTATCTATATTATCTTATTATTATGTTCATTGGGAAACTTATCACATGATCCTATTCAAACGAAAATGAACTAAATCATGTATATTTTGTTGGAATAAAGACTTATAAGTTACTATCTTGAGGCTCCACTCACCTAAACATATAAATAATTTTGTTTTGAAGCCGTATACTATGGACGATCCATGCAAATGAACAATTTGTCATAGTGGATATTCCACTAGAACAATTTGTCATAATGGATCTTACAACCTAATTCATTGTGTTAGATTAATTCCACATAATGATAAATAAAATGGAACTGAAAAAAAAAAATAACTAGAGAAAAATAACACGTCCACGTAAATAACACAAGATATACGCTGGAAAAACCCATCTATAAGTGAGGACTATGTCTTGCTCTAGTTTTCTTCTTCAATATGTAATGTAAATACAAATAAAATGGTACTCACTATGGAGTTACCCCTGACAATGTGACGTACACGCCTACTACATGATCTCGTACTTCCTATGTTATGCTTTAATAGCCACTCACTTAATGTTTCAAAGCTATGGAACAATACAATAACATCATTAGAATGGGACCCTTTCTCCTCCATCTAACTGCTTGATATTTAACATAGCTCGATAGTTGTCTAGGGTTAGTTTTGGGCTTTATACATTCCTCAACTCCTAATTAGGGTTAGGTTTTTGGACACTTTAGGATGTTCTTGAAATCCCACACGTGACTATCTCCACATGTGATGGTAATGAGAGCTAATGTGGAATTAACTCGGTACCATTTTTGTTAACTAGATAGGTCAAATTGCGAGAGTCACAACTTCCTCATACATACTCCAATTGAGGCACTTCTTACACCGTTGTAAATATCTTGGAGTGTAGAATAGAGTTGAGGCATTGAGAATTATTCTTGCAAACCTTTAACCCTCCAAAAAATCATTTAATCCCTCAAACAAGCCTTGGGAGTTTCTAGACCCCAAATCTACAAAGTAAGACATACCACTAAAATGGGCCCTACAAACCAATTCATCCAGTGGTTCCACCCTAAAAACACCAAAATAAATGACAAATTATTTATTGATCCAATTCAAATCATAACTCCCCATTTTGGTAGTATTTTGGTCCCCAAAATATTTTGCTAAATGAGACAAGGAAATTTTTCTTCTACCCTCTCCCTGGAATACCATTCAGCCTTTCCTAGAGGTTGTCCTTTCAACCCAATCTAAGTCCAAAGGTCATGTTTCCCCTATCTAGTAGTTCTGTACTTCTTCTACAAAAATGTATCGTTTTCTATTTATACTTGAGAATCATGTGCAAGATCCTCTATGGTAGGTAGGACCTGCTCCCCCTTCTGATCTAACATGGAAGGATCATAGAGTTTCAAATTTTCCACATTCACTATTGAGTAATTGTGCATGTATGGGGGTAGATTGAGTCTATAGGAATTATCTCCCACCCTCTCCAATACCTCAAAAGGGACATACCATAAAGCCTTGATATTCTTACCAGGACCCTATAGTATTTCCTTGTACAACTATAACCAAAATCTATCCCCCACTTTGAATGGTTTCTTAACCCTGTGTTGGTCATGCATGGCCTTGTACTTTTCTTGTGACTTCTTCAATGTCTCTTATACATGAA